>OV651827.1:22427429-23027429 GCA_927349885.1 Psylliodes chrysocephalus | reverse complement strand
CATAGCAAGACCTGTAATTACGTTTTTTAGGTCTTTTGATTTATAATAATGTATTAAATCATTAATGCTAAAAATTATACCTGGATTTTCGTGCTAAATATTGGTTTTTAAATCGCGCCATTTTAAACACCTAAAAAACGTATTTGGAGGTCTTGCTATGTAATGATTTATTATTTTTTTGAATTATAATAATGTATTGAATCATTCATACTAAAACTTATACCTGGATTTTCGTGCTAAATATTGGTTTATGTCATTTTGATAAAGTAATGTTTATTCGCGGAATCGCGCCATTTTAAAGACCTAAAAAACGTATTTGGAGGTCTTGCTATGTAATGATTTATTATTTTTTTGAATTATTATAATGTATTGAATCATTTATACTAAAAATTATACCTGGATTTTCGTGCTAAATATTGGTTTTTGTCATTTTGATAAAGTAAGGTTTATCCGCGAAATCGCGCCATTTTAAAGACCTAAAAAACATATTTGGAGGTCTTGCTATGTAATGATTTTTTATTTATTTTATAGCTAGTGGTGTACTAAATTATTGGTATGAAAATTGTATTTGTAATCTCGTGCTAAATGTGTTTTTTTGGACTCTTAATTCTTATAGTCGTTTGACGACAAAACACCTGACTTTAAAAAGACCAAAAAAATATATTTTAAATCATTTTTCGGCCATAATTTTTTGTTTGTTCAATTAACAAAAACTTAATGAATATTTGGTATAAAAATTATATTTATAATCGCATTGTAAATGTGTTTGTTTCTTCCCCTTCTTTGTGTAAGATTATCTTATTTTAATTAATAATTCAAATTGAATTAATCCATTTTTTTTTAATAAATACACTAATATTTATTTATTTCTAAACTTTCATGATACTAAAGTCCACCTAAACCAAAGATTTTGCCGAATAATAACATCAAAACATTTGGGGACCGCCGCGCGGTTTGTCTGCTAGCTTCAGCCTCATTCATTTACACCCTTTAACTACCACTTAGTTTACATTGTTGACAAACGCTTATTTTTAGATTTCAAAGCAACACATGGCCATAAGTAGTGCCACGACCCTATATAAACATTTAACATGATAAAGATACCCCCATTATAATAAATAATCAATCAGGTTTCAGAAAAATACACCTTGATAAATCAATGTTACAAAGATATTGTTTGTATGTAAGTGGAAAAGTATTTAATTTCCTCCCAGAAATGTACAAGATATATTTGTTTACTATAAATTTACTTCAGTTAATCAAAACTTTAATTAAACAATATATTGTAAATAATGACAGAAAAACTTTGAGAACATTTATTAAATACCTAATATAGTCTGGTTCACAAGTGCCATTTCCCTCGAAACCTGTCCTCCAGCACAGAAAATTATGATTTTGGGATCATTCGATTCGGAATGGCATCTAGAACATTCTATCAAAATTCCAAGAGGGGCTTAAAAAAAAGCAAAAGTTATAAACAATAAAGTAAAATAAAAAATAAGGGTTTGTTTTTTTTGAAATATTTCAAAAACTATTTGAGATAATCGAAATTTGAAAAAAGATCCTTAAAGAGCAGGAAATTTCCTAAAAAAAAGTCCTACCTCCCGGAACTGTACCAACAACCCTTATAATTTTAATTAAGCGGCGAAAATAACGGTAAAAACGGGTGGTTCGGCTGCCGCGAGCATCGCCCCAATCTGACACATTAACTAAAAAAATTATTTTAACTGATTAAATACTAATATTAAGGAATAAAAAAATTTGGGTACTAAGTAGACCTATGAATAAACAATAATCCGTAAACAAAAAATTGTTATCATTATTAATTATGCTTTTGTTAATTAGTTAATTTTCACCATTTTAATGTTAACATAAAAACGCTGATTATTTCAAAACAAGAAACCTAGAATTTTTTTGATTTTTTTGAGCTATTGTTAAAAGGGTTTAGAAGAGATCCCCGTTGGAAAAATTCAAAAATTTTGATTTTTCACTTCTTTATTAACAATCAAAGGCATTAAAAAATTATTTACGTAAATAAAGCCATTAGGAAATTTTTTTTTCCAATTATTATTAATATTTTGTTTTCTTATTGATAAAAGCCACATAACAATAATTTTTTTTTATTTTTAACTAACATTATTTAAATAATTGTTATAAACAAATGCATTGTTTATTATATTTTTGAAAACTTTTTCTTTGGAATTTTATCATTGATGAAAATAATTTTTAAAAAAAGATCGTTCCTTAAAAAAATTTTTTTATTAACAAACAACGCACTTGTTAATTAACAATTTTTTTTTTGTTACTAAATATTAATATTAAGGAACCATTTTTTTTTTAAATCATTATTTATGTTCTTTCGTATTATATATAAAAAAAAATTTATTAATTTTTCATTTGTTTATTAAACAAACAATTTGTTATGAACAAATGCAATTTTACGCAATATTATTTTTATATACTAAAAAATAATACAAAAAACCATATATATTTTTTTATTGAAAAAATTTTTTTGGAAAAAAAAATTTTCCTAATGGCTTTATTTACATAAATAATTTTTTAATGCCTTTGATTGTTAATAAAAAACGGAAAAATCAAAATTTTTGAATTTTTCTAACGGGGATCTCTTCTAAACCCTTTTAACAATAGCTCAAAAAAATCAAAAAAAATTCTAGGTTTCTTGTTTTGAAATAATCAGCGTTTTTATGTTAACATTAAAATGGTGAAAATTAACTAATTAACAAAAGCATAATTAATAGTGATAAAAATTTTTTGTTTACGGATTATTGTTTATTCATATGTCTACTTAGTACCCACATTTTTTTATTCCTTAATATTAATATTTAATCAGTTAAAATAATTTTTTTAGTTCATGTGTCAGATTGGGCCGATGCGCGCGGCAGCCGAAACACGCGTTTTTACCGTTATTTTCGCCGCTTAATTAAAATTATAAGGGTTGTTGGTACAGTTCCGGGAGGTAGGACTTTTTTTTAGGAAATTTCCTGCTCTTTAAGGATCTTTTTTCACATTTCGATTATTTCAAATAGTTTTTGAAATATTTCAAAAAAACCAAACCCTTATTTTTTATTTTACTTTATTGTTTATAACTTTTGCATTTTTTTTCAGCCCCTCTTGGAATTTTGATAGAATATTCTAGATGCCATTCCAAATCGAATTAGCCCAAAATCATAATTTTCGGTGCTGGAGGACAGGTTTCGAGGGAAATGGCACTTGTGAACCAGACTAATATGTGAGTAGTTCAGCAAAATGTAATTCAGTAGTTTTTTTTATTTACAGATTTCTCTTCTTCTAAATCAAGATCGCTTCATATCAACCAACATTTTGGAAAAAGCTTTGTAATTTGTGAATTTTGTGGAAAATTCATGAAAAAAATTGATTTTTTTCGGCACTATTTCGTTCATCTAGTAAAAAATAAACCAAAAAACGGAATATCCAGCATGCATCAACATTTAATAATTCACACTAATGGAGAACCATTTAAATGTGACATTTGTTTTAAACAGTTTAAATTTAAATCTAATCTTAATTCTCATTTAATAATTCACACTGATGAAAAACCGTTTAAATGTGACATTTGCTCCAAAGAATTTAAACGTAAAGCTGGTTTGCAACAACATTTAAAAGAAATTCACATTGAGGATAAACCATTTAAATGTGATATTTGCCCTAAAGTATTTAATCGTAAATCTGGTTTGCAGGAACATATAAAAGTGATTCACACTGTTAAAAAAACATTTAAGTGTGATTTATGTTCTAAAAAATTTACACGAAAATTTGACCTGCATTTTCATTCAAAAAACCATACTGGTGATAAATCGTTTAAGTGTAATATTTGTTTTAAACAGTTTGGACAAAAATGTGACTTAGACAGTCATTTAAACGTAATTCATCCTGAAGAAAAACCATTTAAATGTGACTTATGTTCTAAAAAATTTACAAGGAAAACTTACCTACATCTTCATTCAAAAATCCATACTGACGATAAACCTTTTAAATGTTTCATTTGTTTTAAACGGTTTAAATTTAAAGCTGACCTTAAAGTTCATTTAATAATCCACACTGATGAAAAACCATTTAAGTGTGACATTTGCTCCACAGAATTTAGACGTAATTCTGGTTTGCAACAACATATGAAAACAATTCACACTGATGAAAATCCATTTAAGTGCGACGTTTGCTCTAAAAAATTTAAACATAAATCTAGTTTCCATCGACATTTAAAAGTATTTCATAATGATGAAACACCATTTAAATGTGACATTTGCGCTAAAGAATTTAATCGTAAATCTTGTTTACAGGAACATTTAAAAGTAATTCACACTGATAAAAAAACTTTTAAGTGTGATGTTTGTTTTAAAAAATATTCTAGTAAATCTAACCTTCATTTAAAAATCCATACTGACGATAAACCATTTAATTGTGAAATTTGTTGCAATAAATATAAATATAAATCTAATTTGCAGCGACATTTAATAGTGCATGCTGATGAGCCGCCATTTAATTGTGACATTTGCTCCAAAACATTTACTCAAAATTCTAGTTTACATCGACATTTACAAATGCACACTGATGAAAAACGTTTTAATTAAGACATTTGTTTTAACAACAATATTCGATCATGTATTAGAATCTTAAAACATATATAGTCAGGAAGGAGCATGCCATGTCCGCGATAATCCAATCGATCTGACGGAAGTGGTAGCCATGTTGTACTATGGATGACTCATCATCATATGATAAATCATTTCTAAAATTGGTTTATAATTTTTGTGATTAAAATTTGTTAATAATTTGGACGTTTTATGTGTTAATTTAAACTTTTATCAAACGTATGTTTTGTAGACATTTTTAAAAAGTGTTTAGTGTTTTAGTATTTATTTAGTATTACTGTTAATTTTAAATTTTCCGCGTTAAAAGACAAACAAGACAATATGGTCAGTTGTTCGTCTTGTGGATATAGCAGCACAGCTAAAAATAGAAAGGAATAATCTACATTTCATAAGCAAGTATTTTGTTCTCTCAATTTTCAACCACATTAAAGATTTTTAAAATTTTTAATGTTTTAAATTTGTAAACAAACATGGTAAGTGCGTCTGCGATCAACTGTGCTCATAGACGTAGTCTCATAGTTTATAGGGTATACATACTTTTATTTAAAAAATTCTTTTATGCAATTTTAAGATATTTATGTGGTTGTTAAATAAATTATTGTTCAATTTAGATTTATAAATTGATTGCAAGTAAACAATTTTCAGATTTCTTAAACAATTTATATAAATTAATCCCAGGTAGACAAGTAGATAGACAAAGTTACCACAGGGCCACAAGGAATTCAATGTGTAAGAGTGAGAGGTACAAATTCAATATGTAAGAGTGAGACATAGTGAGGGAAAGGGGGGCTATAGGAGTTCGGCCTCATTCCTTATGTAAATTAACATGTGGGAAATCGCTAAGGTGAAAAATAGCAAAAAAAACGTCGATATCAAGGTCACGCGTCGAGAATCGAAGTCGGGCTTATCAGTAAATATGATAACGTTAGATAACGTCTGGAAAATGGCGGCAATCGTTGACGTAAACAATGAAAAATATACGAGGTAAACGAAGAGCCAGAAAGGTCTTAGCGTGTATCTTTATTGCTATTGGTCCGATTTAAACGGGAAAAACGGAATTATGAGAACGTGGTATAGATGAAAGTTGAAGAGAAAAATCATGCGCAGAATGAAAGCCAGAAGGGCCTAAACGTGTTTCTCGGATATTATTAGTCCGAATCAAACATGAAAAACGGCATTATGTAGATAACTCGATAACTCATGCGCAGAACGAAAGCCAGAAGGGTATGAACGTGGTATAGATGAACGTTGAAGAGAAAAATCCCGCGCAGTGACAGGTCAAAAGGGCCTAAGCTTCAATTTCCGTTATTGTTGGTCCGATTCAAACGGAAAAAAACGGTATTATGTAGAGAACGCGGTATAGATAAACGTTGAAGAGAAAAATCATACGCAGAACGAAAGCCAAAAGGGCCTAAAACTTATATCTTTTTTATTGTTAGATTTAAACGGGGAAAACGACATTATGTAGAGAACGCGGTATAGATGAACGATGAAGAGAAAAATCATGCGCAGAACGAAAGCCAAAAGGGCTTAAAACTTATATCTTTGTTATTGTTGGTCAGATTTAAACGGGGAAAATGACATTATGTAGAGAACGCGGTATAGATGAACGATGAAGAGAAAAATCATGCGCAGAACGAAAGCCAAAAGGGCTTAAAACATCTTTGTTATTTTTTACATCTTTTTTCGGCCATCTTCACCCACTATCAATAAGTGGGTGAAGTTGATTTTAAAGAATTAAGTTGGTAGTGTGACTTAATTTTTTTATTTTCAAGGCTTTACCAGTAAGCTACTGTAAAATTAACATGAAAACATTATAATTATATAACTATTAATCAATTTTATTGGAGCATGATAATAATTTATGAAATTTGGAATTACAGTTTTTTTTCTTGACGCAACAGGCGCATTTATTTTTTTGTACCCACCCTTACTGTGACAACGCTTATATCCTTTTTTTCCAAAACCAGTGTTTTGTGTGAGATTTCTTTTCCTCTAACGGCGTCACTAAGGTTTTCCAATAATATAAGCTTCTCCAAACATGGATTGAATTCAGATCTTGTAAATTTTTGCTGTATTTTATTCAAATCCAAATCGTTGCGGTTTGCGGCCCACACATAAGTGGGCGTTAATACATAACCTTCCTTCATATTTAAAGCGAGACGATTTTCTACTATAAATTGCAACAGACTATACACTATCCTAACCAGTTGTACTTTAAATGAAAGAAATTAAAAAAACATTTAAACACGCGAAAATATTGGTAATTTGTAAAATTAAAAAGTTTTTAATTGCAACCATTTTGTTGATACAGTAGTTTTTTTTTATTTACAGATTTCCCTTCTTCTAAATCAAGATCGCTCCATATCAACCGACATTTTGAAAAAAGCTTTGTAATTTGTGAATTTTGTGGAAAATTCATGACAAAAATTGATTTCTTTCGGCACTATTTCGTTCATTTAGTAAAAAATGAACCAATAAAAATATCTGGAATTTCCAGCATACATCAACATTTAATAATTCACACTAACGAAGAACCATTTAAATGTGACATTTGTTTTAAACAGTTTAAATTTAAATCTAATCTTAATTCTCATTTAATAATTCACTCTGAAGAAAAACCATTTAAATGTGACATTTGCTCTAAAGGATTTAAACGTAAAGCTAATTTGCAACAACATATAAAAACAATTCACACTGATGAAAAACCATATAAGTGCGACGTTTGCTCTACAAAATTTAAACATAAATCTAGTTTCTATCGACATTTAAAAGTAATTCATAATTATGAAAAACCATTTAAATGTGACCTTTGCGCTAAAGAATTTTATCGTAAATCTTGTTTAGAGGAACATTTAAAAGTAATTCACACTGATAAAAAAACATTTAAGTGTGACTTTTGTTTTAAAAAATGTGCTAGTAAATCTAACCTACAGGATCATTTAAAAATCCATACTGACGATAAACCATTTAATTGTGAAATTTGTTGTAATAAATATAAATATAAAAACAATTTACAGCGACATTTAATAGTGCATGCTGATGAGCCGCCATTTAATTGTGACGTTTGCTCCAAAAAATTTACCCAAAATTCTAGTTTACACCGACATTTGCAAATGCACATTGATAGAAACACGTTTTGAGTAAAACATCTATTTTAACGATTTTAAAAGAAGCAGTGGCGGCTGCTTACCATAATGTTGGGGGTTCACAATCACAAAATATACATCTCAGATGTAGGAAAAATACTTTCAGTGTTTTAAAAAAATAATATAGCTTACTAAAACACTAAAAGTTTTTTTTTACCCACATCTATACTGAGATCTATATTCTGTCATTGTGAACCCCCAATATTTTGCTCAAGAGCCGCCACTGAAAATAAGATATGAGTACAGCGACATTTAATATTATTTCACATTCAAAACATTAAAGTGTGACATAAGTGCCAAAACATTGGTACACACATTTATTATGACAATAATAAGTGATCAAAAAAATGTTTTTTTCTGAAAGTAACCATGATTGACAAAGACAGATATACAAGCCAAGTCCGTGATAACTTCACATCAATAGCGAAGCTTCCATTGATGCGGATGATGCGTCGCATCTCTTCAAAATATTGTCAGCTAATATTTTTTTGTTTGAAGTAAAATCGATGAGATCTGACATTTTAGATATGACAACCCTGTGGACCTGATACATATGTAGTTATATAGATTGCTCAAAGTGGGTCGTTTGCGATTGGCCATATTGCCTCGCAAGTGCCCATTAATCAGAAAAGGTTTTGCAAAAATGTATTTACAAACCCATATTCAGCCCTTGAATATAGTAAAAAAAAGATTAGCTACATTTCTACTTCAAGGCGTAAGCTTGTGTTTATTTTGAAAAATATGGATGATCAATCTATTTCCAAATCACCAGGTCGAAAGGGTTGCCATAATTTTGCCAAAACCCACTAGTAGCCATTTTGTTTGGAATGCCTAATAACAAATTAAAATTCTCAGTGAATTTATTCAAATAATTCAATTTCAATTATTTGTATGTGTATACTCTACTACGTCACAAATAGAAATCTTTACACAGCGCTATGTTGCGGGATGCCATGTTTCTCATTACATCTTGAACGCCTGGCTGGGCGATCCGAGGTCAGCGACCTTTCCGGTCGTGATTCCGCTCCATTTCACTGCTGACCGATGCGGTCTTTTAAACGCATCTCGTTCGTGTTATTAAAACGCGAATACAGGTGGCGTAATCGTGTTTTTCCCCTTCATTTGAAGAAATTGTAATAAAATGTTTTCGCAAATCTGCACACTAGAAGGACTGATCTTAATTTTAAAATTTAAAATCTAACAGATACGTTCACATTTTTTTACGTAAACTGACCTACTTTAATTTAGTTTACTCTTTTTTTATTATTTTGATTATTTTTTTATCCACATTTTTTGTATACTTTATTTGTAAGCCCACAAATGTAAATCGCAGTTACTCATTACACCCCTTTGTATAGACTCCACGCTACGTCACTGCTTTATATCATTCTGAATTTCATCCAAACTGACACTTAAGCCATAATGCATATCTTTATAATTGAAAATAATGAAAAAACTGAAGGTTATAAGCTTACCATAACTTATTAGAACATATTTTATGTTACCACATTATTTTTTATATGGTTTACCATAACATGTAACTACTTATAACATAATCATGTCGGTTATGTGGTAAGATGCATATTTAAACATATTAAACTTAACCTATTATAATGTATATTTATTTGTGATATCTATATGTCAATAAAAACAGTTGTTATTTATTATTATTGTTATTATATTATTTAAAAACAACTCCCACTAACTAAAAACCATTCAAATGCAACAAACGTTCCAAAAAAAATATTCTAAATTCTACTTACAACAATATTTAATAATGCACACTGATGAAAAACCATTTAAACATCAGATTTGTTCAAAAGAATTTATCAGATACTGTAATTTACACCAACATTTTAAAACTCACACTAATGAAAAATTAAATGCATTCATTTGCTCCACAGAAGTTAAACATAAATATATTTTCCGGCAATATTTAAAATTCACACTGAAAAAAATTGTTACATTACATATACTTATGTTTCAAAAAGTTCAAACTAAAATCTAGTAAACACATTTATTTAAAAATGCATACAGATGAGACACCATTCTGAAATTTGCCAGAATTTAAATGCAAATCTCATTTACAGGAACATTTAATAATTCACACTAATAAAAACCATTTAAATGTAATTTGTTCTAAAGAATTTGAACGAAATTCTGACCTATACAAATTTAATAACTCACACTGCTGAAAAAGGGGTAATTCAACATCAGGTTTAATGATTAATAAATACTGTAGCTAGGAACTAGTAGTGAAAATATATAATCAATTTCTGCTTGTATAATATTTTTACATAAAATAAAAGAATTAAAAATCTAAACTACAATAACTTCAGTAGTTTTTTTTTATTTACAGATTTCCCTTCTTCTAAATCAAGATCGCTCCATATCAATCAACATTTTGGAAAAAGCTTTGTGATCTGTGAATTTTGTGGAAAATTCATGACAAAAATTGATTTCTTTCAGCATAATATTGTTCATCTAGTAAAAAATAAACCAACAAAAAAATCTCTAAAACACAAATTTTCCAATATACATTTAATAATTCACACTAAAGAAGAACCATTTAAGTGCGACATTTGTTTTAAACAGTTTAAATTTAAATCTGACCTTAACTCTCATTTAATAAGCCACACTGATGAAAAATCATTTAAATGTGATATTTGTTTCAAAGAATTTAAACGTAAATCTGGTTTGCAACAACATTTAAGAGAAATTCACACTAAGGACAAACCATTTAAGTGTGACATTTGTCCCAAAGAATTTAATCGTAAATCTAATTTACAAGAACATTTAAAAATAATTCACACTGATCAAAAACCATTTAAGTGTGACTTATGTTCTAAAAAATTTTCACGGAAATCTAACCTACGCCTTCATTTAAAAATCCATTCTGGCGATAAATTATTTAAGTGTTATGTTTGTTTTAAACAGTTTAAACGAAAATCTGATCTTAAAATCCATTTAGTAATTCACACTAATGAAAAACCATTTCATTGTGATATTTGCTCTAAAGAATTTAAACGCAAATCTGGTTTGCAACAACATGTAAAAGAAATTCACACTGATGTGAAACCATTTAAGTGTGACATTTGCCCCAAAGAATTTAATCGCAAATCTTGTTTGCAGAAACATTTTAAACATCACACTGATAAAAAACCATTATTATCTTAACGATTTGACGTTTTTGATCCAATAGGTCTTTCGTGAAGTTGGTCGATGGTTCCGTGATGAACTGTTTGGCTTGGCTCAATCTTACACCATTCCTGAGTCTCTTTGAATCCGTTGTTTGATGGATGCCTTGTATAATGCCCTGGCAACTCCACAGAAAGGTTCTGGACCTGTCATGACCTAATCTAAACCTTCTCAGGCTAATCAGTTGCCCTGATATCCGTCATGGCCTGGTATCCAGGCTGCGAGAGATTTGTTCTTGCCTCTAAGAAAATATAACCCTTACAAGTGACACCCTAGGGCTCGGAAGCACTCGGGCGCCAGTTTATAAATGTTGTTTGCTCCACAACTCGTGCAGCTTCTAGTGGAGATGACGGAAAAATTGCAGAGGTCTCGTTGATATCATAGTATGAACGTGAGAGGGTAACAATAACGGGCTTTAATCGTTATTGTTACGTAAAAGAATGTTCGGAAGCTTGAAAGAGAAAAAAGAAAAGTTGATACACGCAATTATTATAAACCAAATTGTTTAAATTTAATAAATGTATTGCTTACGAAAGCTAATAACAAAATTTATGTAAATAAATACTACAAAGCCCAACCTGAGGGGTAAACCACTAAGGTCAAAACGTTCTCGTATTTCGGAAATCACCAAAAATTCGTATCATTTTGGCGAAATTCCCCTATTTTAAGGCGATTTCGCCGAAATCTTCAACGATTTCGGTGATTTGATAAATTAAAAAGTTTTTAATTGTAATCATTTTATTATTTAGTAGTTTTTTTTTTTTATTTACAGATTTCCCTTCTTCTAAATCAAGATCGCTCCATATCAACCGACATTTTGAAAAAAGCTTTGTGATTTGTGAATTTTGAGGAAAATTCATGACAAAATTTGATTTCTTTCGGCACTATTTTGTTCATCTAGTAAGAAATGAACCAACAAAAATATCTCTAAAAAACAAAGTTTCCAACATACATCAACATTTAATAAGTCACACTAAAGAAGAGCCGTTTAAGTGTAACATTTGTTTTAAACAATTTAAATTTAATTCTGATCTTAACTCTCATTTAATAAGTCGCACTGATGAAAAATCATTTAAATGTGACATTTGTTTCAAAGCATTTAAACGTAAATCTGGTTTGCAACAACATTTAAGAGAAATTCACACTAAGGATAAACCATTTAAGTGTGACATTTGTCCCAAAGAATTTAATCGTAAATCTAATTTGCAAGAACATTTAAAAATAATACACTGTAATGAAAAACCATTTAAGTGTGACATTTGCTCCAAAGAATTTAAAAGTAAAGCTAGTTTACGAAAACATTTAATAGTTCACACTGATAAAAAACCATTTAAGTGTGACTTATGTTCTAAAAAATTTTCACGAAAATCTAACTTACAGCTTCATTTAAAAATCCATTCTGGTGATAAATCATTTAAGTGTGACATTTGTTTTAAACAGTTTAAACGAAAATCTGCTCTTAAAGTTCATTTAGTAATTCATACTAATGAAAAACCATTTCAATGTGATATTTGCTCCAAAAAATTTAAACGCAAATCTGGTTTGCAATATCATATAAAAGAAATTCACACTGATATAAAACTATTTAAGTGTGACATTTGCTCCAAACAATTTAATCGTAAATCTAGTTTGCAGGAACATTTAAAAGTAATTCACAATAATAAAAAACCATTTAAGTGTGACTTATGTTCTAAACAATTTTCTAGGAAATTTAACCTGAACGTTCATTTAAAAATCCATACAGATAAACCATTTAAATGTGACATTTGTTTTAAACAGTTTAAGCGAAAATCTGACCTTAACGTTCATTTAATAATGCACACTATTGAAAAAACATTTAATTGTGACATTTGCTCCAGAGAATTTAAACGTAAATCTGGTTTGCAACAACATTTAAGAGAAATTCACACTAAGGAAAAACCATTTAAGTGTGACATTTGCTCCAAAGAATTTAATCGTAAATTTAATTTGCAGGAACATTTAAAAATAATTCATACTGATAAAAAACCATTTAAGTGCGACTTATGTTCTAAAAATTTCTCTCGGGAATCTAATCTACACGTTCATTTAAAAATCCATACTGACGATAAACTATTTTAATGTGAAATTTGTTGTAAAGAATATAAAAATAAATATACTTAACAGCAGAGCTGGGCAAGTACTCGAATACTTTTACTCGTATTTCGATTACGAGTAGAATAACTACTCGTAATTTTTACTTATAAGTATTTTTTATTTTAAGTACTTATTACTCGTACTTACAAGTAAATTTAAATCTACTTGTAGAATGTACTTGTAAAATACGAGTATTATTTTACGAGTAGTCGGCATTTTTGTTCATGGCATGTTAACCGTCAGTCTCTACTATCGATCGCCAGTATCACGACACGAAACGGCCTCGGTTGCGTTCGGTCTGCGGTCTCTGATTTGGGTTGGGAATATTGGGAAAAGCAATTCGTTGGGCGTTTTACGTTTTATTATTTTTGGTGTTTTGTGGTGGTGTGAATGTGTTTCCTACGAAAACGGTTAAATATTAAACGTCTATAGTCTCCATACAAAATCTTCGTTAATTTGAATAAGGATAATTTCCTGACTGTAGCAGAATTTTATATAAATAAACAGTTCCTTGGTTTATTCGGTCATTAATTTTGTTTTCTATTGTAAGCACAGCACTATATATGTTTCGAAAAACTTTGTTTCCATCTTCGGGTGCAGTCAAATTTTTTTTTTTAACACATGGGGACGGTTACAGTTTAAAAATTTTTAAAATAACAGAAACCTCATCTTTCTGTTTCAGTGTGTGAAGGCGAATTCGAAATAAAATTGATTTATTTTAACACGGTAACGATAAAGTATGGAAACAAAAAGATGAGTTTTTACAAAGTTAAAAATTACCAGTTTTAAAAAACTGTATTAATTGTTTACTGTCAAGTTGACCATGTTTGTTTTATTTATATTTTAAACAAAGTTTTTGTATTTTATTTATTTTAGAATAGTTTTTTTGATTTTGTTTAGGTAAATAAAGACTATTTTTATTTAAAAATTATAGTGGTTTTTCTTTGTTTCTTTTTATAGTTTATTTAATTATTAGGTTAATTTTGTGAAACTACTCGTACTCTTTACTCGTATTTTCACGATTACTACTCGTATCTGTAAACTGTCTCTATACTTACGAATAAAATACTTATAAATACAATTTTCGAGTACTCGTACTCGTACAATTTACGAGTATTTTATTCAGTACTCGTGCCCAGCTCTGCTTTACAGCAACATTTAATAATGCATGTTGATGAAACACCTTTTAATTGTAACATCAGCTCCAAACAACTTAACACAAATCTGGTTTACAAAAACATTTAATAATTCACACTAATAAATGACCATTTAACTGTTAAATTTGTTATAAACAATTTACTCGTAAATTTAATTTACGTCATCATTTTACCTATTTGAACATACCTACTATTGCATATATACATAGATCTGGCATACATAATATAAATGTCGGACAACGAAATTATGTATCAATATGTAATAAATTTAGCCGAGGGTTGATAAAAAAGTTCCACAGAATAAATATCCTCTCAGAATTATTTAAATAAATCCGAATTTTTTTTGGAATTAGTTTTATTCACATACTTTGATTTTCTTTTACTATACGGAGAATGGTCGCACTGCGCAGCTTTCTGAGTGCCTTTTAAAAGGAGACAGAAAACTCCGCCATTTTGATCCCTTATTACGTGTTGCCTACATCTTGGCGCAATATTTTTAATAGGTGCGTTTTAAGAGCGATATCCATGCAACACCTAACAGCAAATTCAGATTTAGAACACACTGACAACTTTCAGTGCATCTGAACCCACTTTGGCAACGTTGCTCTATTCCCAGGCTTACGCTCCCTTCAATTTATTACTTATAAACTATAGATGATTTAAAATATTAAAAATGCCGATAAATCGCAGGTCCGGTCTAACAAAGAGTATTTCTGTTTTGTTTTCTCGTTTAAAATATCTTTTAAAGGTATAACCTGGTGTAACAATTTCGAAAATTTTTTTTTATAACTAATTTATTTATTTACGAAATATATTTTTAAATATACATATGTACCTATTTCTACATTTTCTGATATACAGGGTGTTTGTTGGTAAGTGTGAATGATTTTAGGGAATGTTTGCCGAAGTTATTTTATAAAAAAAACATAGATCGAAAAAGTCAGTGGCGCAGTACTTTTTTATTAAAAAAGTGGCATTCTCGCACAAACGCCACTGGTACAAGTAGAAATATTTGGAACACCCCAAAAAATACACATTTGCCCCTTCAAAGTTTTTTTGCAAATTTAGAGTAAATATCTTTAGAACTATTAAAAATAATTAATAAAATTTAATAAATTAAAATTTAAACATTCCGTATCTCGGAAACGAAGCATATTTCGACCTACTTTTATAGGAACTTTTTTTAACAAAATAACTTTGATAACAATTTGCAAAAATCGTTCGTACTTATTTACAAATACCCTGTATAAAAATACTTTTTTTAAATAATAACCCATTTGATACTAGTTTGTGCAACAACAGTGGACAATCCACTGCAGTTGTACAGTATGTTTTTTTCTACGACCCACTAACGAAAATCTACAAATTTAAAGTATTATTTTAGGAAAAGACATAATAATTAATTTTAAAATAATTTATGACTTTACTAATTTGTGAAATAAAATAAACATGAAAAAATATTTCATTTAATTAGTCCCCAGCCCAGATTTGAACTCGGACCTCTCGCGTGAAAGACAGATGCCGTATCATCATTTTCACCTCCACATTTAAAATTTTAGTTCTAAAAGTAGTAATTAAATTAGTTTCATATAGGTAGTTTAATTCAAATTTAGGATTTTTTAAATTATGGTCTAAATTAAAATTATTTATGAATCCTACGCAAAAATAACTCATTTTAATGTATATTTAATCTCAATTCCTAAAAAATATACTGACAATTAGTTTGACAGAATTGTCACTTATTTAAAATTTTAAAAATAATAGTTGTTGGGTGTCCAATATATAAACTGTGATTGGTGGATTTCATTTTTTTGCAGTGTTCTCACTACCCAGAATGGATATGAAATATATTCGTTGAGTTGAACGCAATAGTATATTTTTTCGTTTTGTAGTCTGTGCGTGAATAGTAGTTTGTGCAACAAAATTGGATATGATGGCCATATCGCACGAAGACGAAGTTTCAGAACGACGCCGTAGACGGAGTGCTTAATCGTCTGAGTGCGATACAGACAATCCACTCGAGTTGTACAGTATATTTTTTCTACGACACCCTAACGAAATTCTACAAATTTAAAAAAGTAATTTATTAAGACAAAATAAATAATTTTAAAATAATGTATGACTTTTAATAATTTATAAAATAAAATAAACATACAAAAAGATTTAATTTAATTAGTCCCCAGCCATGATTGGAACTCGGGTCTCTCGCTTGGAGACAAACTCCGTGCCGTCGCCACACTTGCCATTATAGTTCTAATACTTGTAATTAAATTAGTTTTATATGGTTTGATTAAAATTTAAGATTTGTTTATAAATTTGGACGAAATAAAAATAGAAATTCTATTACTTATCGATTATACATAAGAAATATTCATTTTTACGTATATTTAATCTCAATAATTCAAAAATATACTGACAGTTAGTTTGACTACATACAATTTAAAAAATAATAGTAGCCGGGTGACCAATATATAATCTGATTGGTGGATTTAACTGTTTTGCAGTGTTCTTACTAGGTAGAATGAATATGAAATATATTCGTTCAGTTGAACGCAATGGAATACTTTTTTGTTTTGTAGTATGTGCGTAGATTAGCTAATATTCATGTGGGTATAGAAAAAAGCATATCCATGTGGATGTAGAAAATAGTAGTTTGTGTAACATGAGTGAATATAAATTAAATTGATTTCATATAGTTTAATTAAAATTTATAATTATTTATTTCTAAATATAGATCAAATAAAACTAGAAATGCTATTATTTATCGATTCTACACAAGTATAACTCATTTTACGCAATAGCATATTTTTTCGTTTTGTAGTCTGTACGTAGATACGCTATCCATTTGGGTGTAGAAAAAATTGTTTTCTAGTACTAAAAATATTTAAAAATAACATTGAGTAAAATGATTTATTATTAGTAAAAGAAGGAATAAAAATAATCATTTTTATTGACTATTGGTCGGATTTCTACTCGGATTTCTACTCAAATTTCTAATATCTAAACCTCTAGTGAAACGTGGATCTAAGATCTCGGGTAGTATACAATCTAAATAAAATTGCTTTAGTTTGTTTTCCATATACACCAAAATCTATCATCTTTTTTATTTTTTCTACTAACATACTTAAAGGTATTAAAATAAATAAAAAAAAAAAATATTTCGTTTAGTTACGTTAAGTTGCCCCTGAACAATTATTGCATTTTCGCATTATCATTAATAATTGCAAATTTTATTATGTTGTCAACCATTGCTTTTATCGGAGTTCTCTATCATTTGCTTAGTAGGTATACCAAATTTTATAAAAAAATATTTAAAACTGAGAAAGAGAACCTTGAAGTCGTTTTAAGCCTGTTTCTAACCATGGATATCGCTCTTAATCATCCGCTTCTGCTTCGGAATTGTCGGTTTTCTTCTTTTAATCTGACAGGTTAAAACGACTAAACCGATAATTCCGGAAGCAGAAGCGGATGATTGAAACGCACCTGATATTTTGCTTGCTGCTGTCAGTGTCAGTGAATATTATTTTTGGAGTCACAGTTTATTGCTAAAGAATTAGTTAGCTCACTCGGACCAGTTGAAAGTTCCAAAATAACATCTACTCCAGGGATACAAATTCAGGATTCGCAGAAGACTGCTGTTTTATTATAGGCGGTTGTCATATATTGTATTATCCGAGTAGCGCAGTGTATAAACTGGAACATTGAGATCAAAAGTGCCGACGCAGAGTGAGCGATCTGATTCTTTAGCTATAAACTGTGGCATAGGAATCAAAATGGCCGCGCCCTATGTTGGGCGTGTCGGACCTCTTGCACCGTATAGTAATCAAAAGGTTCTTTCGTTCGTCCCACTGGTGTAGGAATGAACTACACCAACGTACACTAAACCTTTCGGTTGGCTTGGTGTAAAACCCACTATACCTTCCTGTCGGCGATGTGGTGTTCACTGGTGGATATTTTCTCCACCAGCAATTTAGCAGGAGTGAATTATACTCGACATGTGTATAAGGAATAAGGAGAAAGTAAACTAGGGTAAATAAGGTGGTGTAACTGGTGTAATTTACACTGGTGGACACTGCACCAACAGCGAACTAAAGCACCTAAAGTATGTGGTTTTAAGGGTTTTATTGCATTAGCAACATAGTGGGCTTCACACAGAACAATAAATAATCCGAATGTCAACTGTCATTGTACAGTAACAACTTAAAATAATAGGTTCTTTCGTTCGTTGTTGTCCACCAGTGTAAATTACACCAGTTACACCACCTTTATTTACCTAGTTTACTTCCTCCTTATTCCTGATTCATATGTCGAGTGTAATTCACTCCTGCTAAACAGCTGGTGGAGAAAATATCCACCAGTTGACACCACATCGCCGACAGGAAGGTGTAGTGGATTTTACACCGGGCCAAACGAAAGGCATGGTGTGCGTTGGTGTAGTTCATTCCTACACCAGTGGGACGAACGAAAGAACCTATTAAATAGCTCGACATAAAAAATCTAGCTTTTAATCATTTTCAGATAATGTCGGAAAATACTATAATTTAGTACAGAAAATTTGAAAATTATTGTTCAAAATCAAAATAAAACAAATCCTTCTTAATGTTGTCACCTTAAAATTTTAAATTAAAACTCGTGTTTTTAAATCTTTTTTCACCATTACTTGTGTAATTTCTGTTTCTTTTCATTACTCTGTTTTTAAGGTTAGGTTAGGTTAAGTGTAAGATTGGAATCTAATTCCAAACGCTGCCTTATAGCATATTGATCCTTAATTTTAATAGGACGTATCCTTCATTTATTGGAAATTGCGTTGTTTTAATTTTGTTAGGTTAATTATATTTATTCTCATAATATTCTAACTTCTAACACATTGTACTTTAGCAAAATATGACTTTTATTGACGCTCTGTATGTGGTATATTGAACATCTATTTAGTATTGATTTTTTTTTGATCCCCTATAAAATTTTAGTAATTTGTGATACATTCTATTGGAATTAGGGTATCGATATTATGTATATAACTTAAGACTGATTCCACCGTTGTGTTAAACGAAGTTTAAAATGACATTTTTACATTAATAATGTAATTTTAATCTCCGTTTAATACAACGGTGGAATCGGCCTTTAAGCTATTATAACGTATATTTTTATTTGTGATTTTTTTTATGTACTATTATGTCAATAAAAACTTTTATTAATATTATATTATTAAAAAAAAAACTCCCAATAACTAAAAACCTTTAAAAGTGCACACTAATGAAAAATGAATTAAACATCACATTTGTTCCGAAGTATTTACCAGAAACTGTTATTTATACCAACATGTTAAAACTCACACTAATGAAAAATCAAGTGCTTTTATTTACTCCACATAAATTTATTTTCTGGCAATATGTAAAACTAATTTACACTGATGGCAAATTGTTACATTATACACATATGTTTCAAAAAGTTTAAATTAAAATCTAGTCTACACATTTATTTAAAAATACACCATTATGAAATTTGTTGAAATTAATTTAAATGCAAATCTCATTTACAGGAACATTTAATAATTCACACTAATAAAAACCATTTAAATATCGTTTGTTCTAAAGGATTTAAACGAAATTCTGATATACACATATTTAATAACTCACACTGCTGAAAAAGCGGTATCTCAATCTCGGGTTAATGGTTACCCAGACAACACACCAAATCCCAGAGATATCCACAGAATATATTTTGTGGATATCCAATATATCCACAGGATATCAGAAATATTCCGTGGAACTAATATAGATATCCAAATGTCCGTCTATATCCAGAATATAGAAGATATCCTATGAATATTCAGCAAAATATCTAATGAGTATCTCCAGACAATACAAGAAATCCCAGATATATCCATAGAATATATTTTGTGGATATCCAACCAAATGTCCGTCTATATCCTACGATATAGAAATTCAGATAAATATTTTATAATTATTTTTAGTACAGGTTCATAATTAACCAATAGTTATTGAATAACGTCGAAAGAAAATAGAGGTAAAAAATATTCCCAACAATCTGCCTTTGATTTTGCCTACTAAGGAGAAAATCATCCTTAGTAATCTTCAGCAATAAATGGAACTTCTCGACTTCAGTCTCTAATAAAGTCTGTTTGTGAAATAATGTCGATCAAACTCAATTACGGCGGGTTAAGCATGAGTAGATACGAAAGTGGTATCGCCATCTATACTTAGGAAGCAAAATCAAAAATTACATCTAGTAGATATCCACGATGGTTTGCGTCCGCGCTTAGACTTTGATATATTTATATTTATAGTGGATGTCCATGGGATATTGAATACACCTTAAAAAAATTAATTTTAAATATCTCAACGGTACTATTAGCCACAATGGGGAGTACAATGGCGTAATTTTTTAATAATTTGCTATATAATTACAATTATTTATGGACATTTGCATGTCTATAAATTACATTTCATGGATATAAAATAGATATCCACCATGGACTGGACATTCAGTGGATATTGGGATGTTCAGTAGATATCCAAAGGATTTGGTGTGCTGTCTGGGTAATAAATACTGTAGCTAGGAACTACTAGTGAAAGTATAATAATAAGTGCTCTTGTCAATTTAAATTTTCAAATTCTGCTTATACAATAATTTTACATAAATGAAAAAATTAAAAAACCATTTAAACAACATAGAATAATTGTTAATTTGTTAAATTAAAAAGTTTTTAATTATAACTATTTTGTCGATTCAGTAGTTTTTTTTATTTACAGATTTCCCTACTTCTAAATCAAGATCCCTCCATATCAACCGACATTTTGGAAAAAGCTTTGTGATTTGTGAATTTTGTGGAAAATTGATGACGAAAGTTGATTTTTTTCGCCACTATTTAGTTCATCTAGTAAAAAATGAACCAAAGAAAATATCTGGAATTTCCAGCATACATCAACATTTAATAATTCACACTAACGAAGAACTATTTAAATGTGACATTTGTTTTAAACAGTTTAAATTTAAATCTAATCTTAATTCTCATTTAATAAATCACACTGATGAAAAACAATGTAAGTGTGATATTTGCTCCAAAGAATTTAAACGTAAATCTGGTTTACAACAACATATAAAAGAAATTCACACTGATGAAAAACCAATTAAGTGTGACATTTGCTCCAAAGAATTTAGACGAAAATCTGGTTTGCAACAACATATAAAAGAAATTCACGTTGATAAAATACCATTTAAATGTGACATTTGTTCTAAAGAATTTAAACGTAAATTTGGTTTCCAGTTACATTTAAAAGTAACTCACACTAATGAAAAAGCATTTAACTGTGACATTTGCTTTAAAGAATTTAAACGTAGATCTAGTTTGCAACAACATTTAAAAGTAAATCACACTAATGAAAAACTGTTTAAGTGTCACTTATGTTCTAAAAAATTTACACGGAACTCTAAACTACAGCTTCATTTTGAAGGTCATACTGCCGATAAACCATATAAGTGTCAAATTTGTTGTAAAAAATTTAAACGTGAATATAATTTACAGCAACATTTAATAATTCATGCTGATGAGAAACCATTTAATTGTAACATTTGTTCTAAACAATTTAATCACAAATCTTCTTTACAGAGACATTTAATAAGTCACACAAACGAAGAACTATTTAAATGTTACATTTGTTCTAAACAATTTAATCACAAATCTTCTCTACAGAGACATTTAATAAGTCACACAAACGAAGAACTATTTAAATGTTACATTTGTTGTAAACAATTTAAACATAAATTTAAATTACAGCAACATTTAAAAACTCACACTAAAGCAAAATAATTTAAGTGTAATATTTGTGCCACAGAATTTAATCGTAAATCTAATTTGCAGGAACATTTAAAAGTAGTTCATTATAAAAGAAAAACCAGACTTAAGTCTGACTTGCACATTCATTTAATAATTTGCACTAAAAATCTATTCAAATGTGACATTTGTTCCAAAGAATTCACCAGAAATTGTAATTTATAACAAAATTTTAATAATCACATTGTCATGGATTTGAAAATGTATTGAATTTGTCGAAATCAAAGACTGAGTTTCATATTATAACTATTGTTTAATTTAAAAATAGTTTATTTATTTAATACTTAAGCATTATTATAATTCACACTTCTAATTTATCTTTTACGTTTGACATTTTATATTAAAACTTAGCTTAAATATATATGAAATTTATTTAATTAAAATGTTTTTATTTGTAAGCATTTTATTGATTCAGTAGTTTTTTTATTTACAGATTTCACGTCTTCTAAATCAAGATCGCTGCATATCAACCGACATTTTGGAAAAAGCTTTGTGATTTGTGAATTTTGTGGAAAATTCATGACAAAAATGGATTTCTTTCGGCACCATTTTGCTCATCTAGTAAAAAATAAATCAACAAAAATATCTTTAAAAAACAAAGTTTCCAGCATACATCAACATTTAATAATGCACACTAAAGAAGAACGGTTTAAGTGTGACATTTGTTTTAAACAGTTTAAACACAAATCTGACCTTGACGTTCATTTAATAATTCACACTTGTGAAAAACCATTTAAATGTTATATTTGCTGCAAGGAATTTAAACGTAAATCTGGTTTGCAACAACATTTAAGAGAAATGCACACTAATAAAAAACCATTTAAGTGTGACTTATGTTTTAAAAATTTTTCTCGGAAATCTAATTTACACATTCATTTAAAAATTCATACTGACGATAAACCTTTTAAGTGTGAAATTTGTTGTAAAGAATATAAAAATAAATATACTTTACAGCAACATTTAATAATTCATGCTGATCAGAAACCATTTAAATGTGACATTTGCTCCAAACAATTTAATCACAAATTTGTTTTAAAAAAACATTTAAAAATTCACACAAACGGACTATTTAAGTGTAATATTTGTAACAAACAATTTACTCTTAAAAGTAATTTACCGCGACATTTAAAAATGGCTCACACTAACGAAAAACCATTCAAATGCGACAAATGTTCCAAAAACTTTAATATAAAATCTGACTTAGACATTCATTTAATAATTCATACTAATGAAAAACCATTTAAGTGTGACCTTTGCTTCAAACAATTTAAACGTAAACATAGTTTAACGCAACATTTAAAAGAAATTCACACTGATGAAAAATTATTTAAATGTGACATTTGCTTTAAAGAATTTAAACGTAAATCTAGTTTGCAGGAACATTTAAATGCAATTCACACTGATGAAAAACCAATTAAGTGTGACATTTGCTCCAAAGAATTTAAACATAAATCTAGTTTGCAAAAACATTTAAAAAAAATTCACACTGAAGAAAAACCATTTAAGTGTGACGTATGTTCCAAAAAATTTAAACGAAAATCTGACATACACGCGCATTTAAAAATACATACTGATGATATACCATTCGAGTGCGAAATTTGTGGTAAAGAATTTAATCGTAAATCTAATTTACAGCAACATTTGATAATTCATGCTGATAGTGATAAAAAACCATTTAAGTGTGACATTTGCTTCAAACAATTTAAACGTAAACATAGTTTGACGCAACATTTAAAAGAAATTCACACTGATGAAAAATCATTTAAGTGTGACATTTGCTCCAAAGAATTTAAACGTAAATCTAGTTTGCAGGAACATTTAAATGCAATTCACACTGATGAAAAACCAATTAAGTGTGACATTTGCTCCAAAGAATTTAAACATAAATCTAGTTTGCAAAAACATTTAAAAATAATTCACACTGAAGAAAAACCATTTAAGTGTGACGTATGTTCCAAAAAATGTAAACGAAAATCTGACATACACGCGAATTTAAAAATACATACTGATGATAAACCATTCGAGTGCGAAATTTGTGGCAAAGAATTTAATCGTAAATCTAATTTACAGCAACATTTAATAATTCATAAAAACGAATGACTATTTAAGTGTAACAGTTATACACAATTTATTCATAAATGTAATTTACACTAATATTTAAAAACTGTCACTAACGAAAAACCTTTCAAATGCTAGAAATGTTTCAATCGATTTAAACGAAAACCATTCAATAATTCACACTAATTATAAATCATTTAAATGTGACGTTTGTTTCAAATAATTTACCAGAAACTATACATCAACATTTTAAAACTCACACTAATCATTTAAATGTGATATTCGCTCCACACAATTTTACCATAAATAGTTTCCAGTGACATTTAAAAATAATTGACACTGATGAAAAATCATTGCACTGTGACAAATGTTTCAAAAAATGTATAAACGAAAATCTGGTTAATTTAAAATTGCATAGGGATTATTATTATTTATTAACTTAAGTGGGAGACCTTAATATACAAATATGTTATAAAAACCATTACAATTATAATAAAGTAAGATTAAAACTTACAATAAAAGAAATCGAAATAAAAATACAGATTTGGATTTATATTCCTTATATTTCAGCCAATTTATTTATTACAGAATTACTGTAGGTCCATTATATTCTATGACCTCCTATAAATTGTAATTATAATAACATAAGTTAAAGTATTCTCTTCATTACCATTTAGAGGGGGCTTATAACTCCTAAACAATCCCCTCCCATAAGTTCATTTCTGTGTTCGATTATTCACAAACATCAAATTAAATATCCTGCGAAATAATGTGATATTTAACTTTTTATTGGGGTCGTAGAAAAAATAGTGTACACAGTACACACGTAAGACTACACGATTATTTTTAGTTTTAATGTTATTTTATTTTTTGGTTAAATAAACATTTTTATGAAGATTTTGAAGTTTAAATCGATCTACCCCTATTTCTCTACTACTACAGCACTGCTTTTTCTTGTCATTCTCTCTTGCACCACTTAGGCAATACAACATACATTTTGGTGTATGTTTGATTGCATATTTAATCCATCATGTACAAAGAAAAGTAGCGACAGATTTCGGTGCGGCAACACTGTTTAAAAACAGTTTGACAGCTTGATTCAAGTGCTAAGCATTGAGAGAACATTGGTTTTCTTTTAAGATTTTCGGAAAATTGCAGCTTTTTGCAATGTTCAATCACTGATAAACAATTTCTTCTTTATAAATAAAAACTAAGAATTTTCCAATGAAATAAAACATCGAACTACGCTTCAGGGCTGGTATATCTTAAGGGGGTCGCGACATAGACCCAGTAAATGGATGAGGGGGTGACTGAGGCTAGGGGGGAAATAGTAGTCAGCTTAAGTTGGCAACACTTTTCTGACGTTCGTTTGAACGAGCATCGAGCATAATAATGTCAATATGGTACAAGTGGAATGAACCACTGTTTTCCTCGTCGTAGTCCAATGTCGAATTAAAACATTTTGTACTTTTTTATATACCAAATTATGCAATTTGTTTCCATTTTATTTTAATGTTACATGAATAGGTACATGTGTTTGTGCTGCGGTAAATAAGTGTTCATGTGAAAATTATCTCTTAAACTACATTGTGATTGCACTCATCTCAAAACTGAATGCTGTAAATCCAGGATTTAAATCTTTCATAGTGTTGCTTGGGATAAATTGTAAAAAAGGTGTTGGACAAAACGTTTACAACCTAAAATTGCATGAAAAACATGATAGAAGAAGGAATTTTACCTTTATGACATTCTCTTTCAACATTTTTAAGTGACTTTGTGGTTTGGTGAATGGACTGTTACCACAGTCAAAAGATTCAAAGTAAAAAAAAAGTGACCAAGTTCTAATAAGAATACATAAGTTGAATATGAAAATGTAATTACTTGATTTAAATGTGATTTAATTAAGAGTTAAATAGAGGTTTCATATAAACAAAGTGCTGTAAAATGTTAGTAAATGCAAAACCATTATTAAAGAGGAATTAGTTATCATCAATAATATATTTTGTAGTAGCTGGTCTCTATAAATAATAAACTTGAAAGACTGAATTAGTAGTCACTTTTACACTAGAAGTAAAAACAAACAAAAATGTGTGGTTGAGACTAATTTATGTATTTAATAAAAACATATTTAACATAAAAGCAGGTGTTATTTGAAATGTTTTATTTTAGTTTAATAATCTTTATAAATTGTGGGTACATTTGATCCGAATCTTGCAAATACTATAAAATGCATATGCTTCTATATGGTTAGTATTGGAGTAGAAGCACAAAAGTTTTGAATAAAAATATAGATACCGGAATACTTTGCTTGATTACTAAACTTTGGATGTTTTTGTTGTAGTCTGCTGTTAACACTATTGTCCTGAAATATTAAAAAAGCTAGACAAAGGTTTGTCCAACTCTTTTGTCAGCTTTGTTAATCTATGCTACTGTTATTCTGCATGCAGACATTTTTTACTGGAGATTTTCTCTAAGAACTGTATACCTCTGTTATAAAGGTATTTCAAATCCATCCTTTGTAAGATGTAGACAACAAATACATGCTAAAATGTATAGAAAACAAATGGCAAGATATTACACAAAATTATTTAAATTAACTAAAAACATACAAATGAAGTGAATAATACCTACCAACAATTTAAAAAGACCTAAAATAAATAGACTTAAGGGACTGGAGCTCTAAAAAAGGGAGCAATAATTTGTTATGCATTATCTATAAGAAAATTGTCATCTCTTCAATTACCTTTTAAAATAAACAAAACTAAAACAGCACAAAATTAAAAGTGATCTACTTTTCCCGACGTATTTTATGTACATTTGAGATTAATAATTTATTAAATTGAAATATTTTATCCTAAAAAATATGGGCATTTTATAATGGAAATGTCATTTAAGAAATGACATTGATTTTTTTTCTTATATTGGTAAACCTGGCGACTACAAGTTGCCACGTTGCCAGATCAATGGCGACTACTATTTCGAAAAAAATGGCGTCCAAAATGGACTCCTATGTCGCGACCCCCTTAGATATACCAGCCCTGCTACGCTTTTAAAAACATACACAGAATTGCCAAATGTTCAGTTAAATCAAGGTATTTAATGATTAAACCAATGAACAAAATGAAAATAAAAACACCTAATTTAAACAAAATGAAATAAGATATTTTATTAATATGACCCAGATTCTTAAATAAACAGAGTTAAATATCAAGTATTTTGAAACTTGAAACATTACGAACTGAATATTACCGAAAGAGACACAGTGGCGCAACCTCAGCTTGTACCTACCGCTTGTTGTGCATGCAATTGTGGATCTTATTATTATACGACAATCGTTTTTGTAAACAAGGCGTATCTATCCCAATACATGATCGAATACCATCAGGGGTGGTCCAACCCTGGAATACCATCAACATAATTGACAGCTGACATTGACTAACGTTTTCAATCTTTAAGTGTAAAATACCCTAACTTAAAGTCTTTTTGTTACGGGTACAACATGGCATTTTTAAACTGTATAAAGTATATTGGAAAAACCAAAAAGTATACCAAAAAAACATCCTTTTTCTGTTATCCAATTTCTTATGTCATGAGTGTCAATTTTATTTTGTTAAGTTGGTTACATCTTGCATTGTCCTTTTCTTAAAATCAAATGCCGCGTTTGAGAATCCACATCGGATGCATCTGAGATGTTATGAATTTTTTATCACGTGATAGAAAATTAGATCTGAATGTAGATGTAATAAAAAAACGCTCTAGACTTTATTGGTCACGTGATAAAATGTCACAGACAAGTTAGAAGTTTTATACTTTTTAAATTTGACTTTTGAGACTACAAATCAACCTAAATTTGAAATCTAAACAAAAATTAAACAAACCAATCACTTTTATATTTATGCTAGCATAAACAAAGGATAAACTGACAAACTTGGCTTCACAGAACACATACTTTTTGGCATGGAACGAACATCTCATTCACATCTCATTTGAAATCGAGATGTAAAAAATGTAATCTGAACAGGTATATCTGGGATAAACAAACGCAGATGTAGATGTATGCTGCGTTTGAGAATCCACATCGGATGCATTTTTTACATCTCGAGCGTTTTTTTATCCACATCGGACACATCTACTACATCTACATCTGCGTTTTTTTATCCCAGATGTACCTGTTCAGATTACATTTTTTACATCTCGATTTGAAATGAGATGTGAATGAGATGTTTGTTCCATGCTAGAGAGTAAGTGTTCTGTGAAGCCTTGTTTGTCAATTTTTCCTTTGTTTATGCTAGCATGAATATAAAAGTGATTAGTTTGCTTAATTTTTGTTTATATTTCAAATTTAGGTTGATTTGTAGTCTCAAAAGTCAAATTTAATAAGTATAAACTTCTAACTTGTCATTGACATTTGTCACGTGACCAAATAAAGTCTAGAGCGTTTGTTTATTACATCTACATTCAGATCTAATTCTCTATCACGTGATAAAAAATTCACAACATCTCAGATGCATCCGATGTGGATTCTCAAACGCGGCAGTAGTAGATGTGTCCGATGTGGATAAAAAAACGCTCGAGATGTAAAAAATGCATCGGATGTGGATTCTCAAACGCGGCATGAGAATCCACATCGGATGCATCTGAGATGTTGTGAATTTTTTATCACGTGATAGAGAATTAGATCTGAATGTAGATGTAATAAACAAACGCTCTAGACTTTATTTGGTCACGTGATAAAATGTCAATGACAAGTTAGAAGTTTATACTTATTAAATTTGACTTTTGAGACTACAAATCAACCTAAATTTGAAATATAAACAAAAATTATACAAACTAATCACTTTTATATTCATGCTAGCATAAACAAAGGATAAATTGACAAACAAGGCTTCACAGAACACTTACTTTCTGACATGGAACGAACATCTCATTCACATTAGTGTTGTGAATATCCGTATCTTTTTAGTATTCGGATAATACGTATTCGGAACCAAGAGATATTCGGATTCATCATCCGGATACGTATCCATATGTGTGAAATCATAATACGCAACCGTAAATACACCGCGACCTTGGGAATCGGAATCGGGCAGTGTTGTCAACCCTAGCAGAATTTATGTTTGAGAGTGAAGTAACAGGAGCTTTTAATGTTTTAGAATAATAAACACAAGATAAATCTCAAATATTTTGTTTTTTATCATAATATCAGAAACAAAATTTCTCATTTATATTTATATAACTTCATGTTACCTTTAAAATATGCAGTGCATGCCGACTAACCGATTATGAATTGCAACAACGCTAGACGATTCCGAATTCTGATTTCGTATCCATAGTTCGTATCGGCTGCCACCCGCAAAACCCGAATCGGCTCTGTCATAACAGAACTTGCAGCATTCGATTCGTGTATTACGATTTTGTTTCTGTTCTTTTTGATACCGAATTCGTATTCGAATTTACACTATTGATTCCGGAATATCCGGATCCTTTTAATATTCGGATTCAACGGATTTTTGGATACGTATTCTTACATCACTAATTCACATCTCATTTCAAATCGAGATGTAAAAAATGTAATCTGAACAGGTACATCTGGGATAAACAAACGCAGATGTAGATGTGTCCGATGTGGATAAAAAAACGCTCGAGATGTAAAAAATGCATCCGATGTGGATTCTCAAACGCGGCAAAAGTTATGTGTTTTCTTCTTCTTCTCTTTCCTTTCTATTTTGTGTTTCATGTCATCTTGTTTGCACTTTTGTATAGGATGTGCATAGAGGTTATGTTAAAAAAAAGTTATTTATTTTTTGGTTTTTGTTTAAATTATCGTTTATTTCATTATTAAACCAATGGATTTGAAACAAGAATCCTCCGACCCATATGAAGGGGTTGTTAAAACGGAACCAGATCTTGTTTCCGGACTTACAGAAGAAAATGATTATTCTACAAAACAAGTACCCTTTAAAAACGATTATAATGTGCTTGGATTTGTCGATATCGACAATAATAATAGTGAATATCAAGCTACTGTTAGTAAAATTAAAGAAGAAATAGACGAACGTGTAGTGCCTAAAATTGAATATCAATTTACGGACTTTCCAGAAAAAATCGAGTGTGATTCAATAGAATTTGTTTCTGCAACTATTAAAAAAGAACTTGATGTCGTTAACATTAAAGAAATCAAGCAAGAAGTTAGTGATAGTGAATATTTACAAGCTAAAACTGAAAGGGAACTTTTAAACACTCATTGTGATTTACCGACTTTAAAAAATGAAAGTAGTGAATATTCGGACAATATCTTGCAGCCGTGTAGCAGTAAATATGTCGGAAAGACAAGAAATTGTATTACTAATAAGAAGAAGATGTATTCCTGCCTTGTCTGCCAAAAAAGTAAGTGTATTCTTTAAATAATATAATTTTTGTTTCTGTAAACAGTAAAAATCACTTCTGAATGATATTTATTTATTATTAAGGGAAAACCCTATTTTACAACAAGTAAAAAATATGTTATATGCACAAGCTTTGGGGGTTATGATGGACAAATAATTTTATTTTTAACAGAAACATTATTTGTAAACAAATTGGTATTTATGTGCTTTTATAAAATAACCTACCTGTTAAAAATAACACAGGTTGTCAATCATAAAGGGGACTGAGTAAAACAAAGAGAGAGAAAGAACTCATAAACTTTTACTTCTACCAAATAGTCCTTATCATGAAGCCTTATCTTGTACTATTAAGGCCCAAAATACTATAAATAATCTTAAAAGTATTCAGTATTATTAGGGTTATTTCGATTTAAATAATTACTTCTTTTGAAATAATAAGATATGCTATGAGTAAGCTGTTTTGTGCCTCTAAAATGAATGAATAGTTCAAATTTTCCTATTTAGTTATCGACAGAATTAAAAAATCTTACTATTGACAAAAAATTGCACATCAGAATTTAAAAAGCATGGAAACATTATTGTTTATAATTACTGCAAATTCCTACTAACCGACAATTTTATAAAATGAGTTTCTCAATACCTAATAACATTTGAAGATTAATCTACTTATGTACCTACTCTGTTTTTAAACTAGGTAGATTGTTTTAAATTGTCTTTACCTAAATGTTAACTTTTGATTGTTTTTGACAGGCAAGTTCACACAAACCAAAATTATCTAATACCTATTGACATTTCTTTGTCAATGATTTGACACATTGCAAAATTTTTAGGGTTTATATTGTAACATAAAAGTTATACTCTAAAATATACTAACTAATTTAATTAATAATAGGCAATAATCTAGAATTTTAAACCAGTTAATACTATTCTAAATATTTAAACTAAGCAACAACAACTTTATAATGCAGCCAAGTGAGGTCTACTATATCCACTGTTATATATGTCCTCAGTGATTTGGATAAAAACAGTCAGATTGAAAAAAAATTGCAAAACATTTAAATTAGATACAATGAACAATATACAAAGTATCAGTAGGTATAATCATCATAATATATGCATATATCACAGAAATATTTTGAATATTTTTAAAAGTGCCATTTCCACTTGCTTTTTTCTATAACTTGTGGTGCTTATTCAATGTATATTGGTATCCAAAACTGTCATTATCGAACATCCACAAATGTACACTGAGAAAAATACAGCTCCATTGTAATAGTCATATAACTTGGTTCAAATGACATGTAGATGCTTTTCATTTGCAGATTTCAATTGAGTAGGTTTCAATATTTAACAATTAACGAGCAATTAACTTTTGCTCGTCTGAGGGGGTGAAATTGGGGGTGAAATTTAAAAAAAATTAAAGAAGCCACAAATGGCTTTGTACACCTTTCTGCTTGGGTATGTTATGTAGTTTGCTCTTTTCTTCATCCCTGATACCATGCTGAAGTTTGTCGGGGCGTCTGAGGGGGTGAAATTGGGGGTCAAATTTAAAAAAAAATTCATAGAAGCCACAAATGGCTTTGTACACATTTCTGCTTGGCATATGTTATGTAGTTTGCTCTTTTCTTCATCCCTGATACCATGCTGAAGTTTGTCGGGACGTCTGAGGGGGTGAAATTGGGGGTCAAATTTAAAAAAAAAATCATAGATGCCACAAATGGCTTTGTACACATTTCTGCTTGGGATATGTTATGTAGTTTGCTCTTTTCTTCATCCCTGATACCATGCTGGAGTTTGTCGAGTCGTCTGAGGGGTGCAATTAAGGGTGAAATTTAGAAAAAATCATAGAAGCCCCAAATGGCATTGTACACCTATCTGATTGGGATATGTTATGTAGTTTGCTCTTTTCTTTATCCCTGATACCATGTTGGAGTTTGTAGAGCCGTCCGGGGGGTGAAAATCCATTAAATATATGTTATTGGAAAATTCGGAGAATGTTTGGAATATATGTTGATGAAATGACGGTAGGATGTACTTTATGCCAAAGAAAATTTCATAATACTTGTTTCAAAGTTGAAAACAATTGAGTTTTATGTGATGGCTTAAAGTCAAGAGTGTGAAATTATTTTTTAATTCAGGAGTAATTTTTTATTTTATTTTAGAGAAAATACATTCTTATTTTATATAAAGAGGTACATTTTGAGTTATTTTTTTATGTATTTTCTGTACCTAAGTTTTAATTTACTACTATCTATGATTTTTATTAATTTCACCCCAATTGCACCCCCTCAGACGGCTCGACAAATTCCAGCATGGTATCAGGGATGAATAAAAGAGCAAACTACATAAAATATCCAAAGCAGAAAGGTGTACAATGACATTTGTAGCTTTTATGATTTTTTGTTAAATTTCACCACCAATTGTACCCCCTCAGACGGCTCGACAAACTCCAGCATGGTATCAGGGATGAAGAAAATAGCAAACTACATAACATGTCTCAAGTAGAAAGGTGTACAAAGCTATTTGTGGCTTCTATTTTTTTTTTAATTTGACCCTTAATTGCACCCCCTCAGACGCCTCGACAAACTCCAGCTTGGTATCAGGGATGAAGAAAAGAGCAAACTACATAACATATCCCAAGCAAAAAGGTGTACAAAGTTATTTGTGGCTTTTATGATTTTTTTATTAAATATCACCCCCAATTGTACTCCCTCAGTCGCAGCAAAAGTAAATTGCGGGTATGGTTGTTGTGTATTGAAACTTCTTCAATTGATATCTGTCAATTAAAAGCGTTTACATGTCATTTGAACCAAGTTATATGACTATTACAATGGAGCTGTATTTTTCTCAGTGTACATTTGTAGATGTGGATAACTTCACACCCGTTCATTATTGTACCTAAAAAATATTCAATTTTATAATGTCTGGTCTGACTCATAAGTATTGCAATTGTGTAAAAGGAAAAAATTGATTACAGGCGGTATTACTTGGTCGTGTAGGTAATAGCAGAATAATAAAAAGCTAGATACAATATTCTGACCTGACGGTAGCTTTTATTGTTCTGGCCTGACAGTAACTTTTATTGTTCTAGCCTGACAGTAGTTTTTATTATTCTGGCCTGACAGTAAACTAGAAAATTAGTAATATTTTAACTTAATAAAAGGAACGGTATGGAAATCAAGGAAGGAGATATAATTCTAAATTACAGAATATATTATTCACTGTCAGAAGTATCCTTATTAAAGTTAGGCATGACTTCATTATCATCATCCTCAGATAAATCGTTATCAACATCAACGAAACTTTTTTTAAATCAGAGACATGTTAATTATCTAAGTCTTTTCCATCTAAGTCTTTAATATTATACACTAGTTTAGGAAGAACCTTATGTATTATACACAGAGTGTATTTAGGTACAAACTTAGCATTAAAATTATTAAATTCAGATGATAAGATGAAATTCTTTTTCCATAATCTATCACCAACATGATATTCAATATCTCTTTTTCTTAAGTTGTAATATTTACAATTTCTATCATAGGCTGATTTAAGTTTTTTTCTAACATCAATAAACAATTTAGGTAAATTTTGTGTGCCATCGATACATTGTAATTTTTCAGATACTGACGTTATTTAAAAACCTAACCCACGCTCTATAAATTGAGCTCAAACACATATATCAAAGTAGATAAACTAACCAATTTTTCATGTTACAAAAATGGCGCCCAACTGGGTTAAATAGCTCTTAAAACTTTGAAATAGTTTCCTTATAACTCAGCAATCTCTTGGATAAAATTGTATATTAATTAAATCGTACATGTATTCTTTTATTGTAATGCCTCACCAACTTTACAATGTTATTTATTATATTATTTAAAAAAAAAATAAACAAAAAACAGAGCAATATATATTATACACACTGATGAATAACCAAACATTTTGCATGATACAAAAATGTTAGTATTTTATTAAATTAGTTGCAGTCATTGTGTTGATTCAGTGGTTTTTTATTTACAGATCTATCTTCTTCTAAATCAAGATTGAAACATATGAATGGACATTTTGGAAAAAGCTTTGTGGTTTGTGAATTTTGTGGAAAATTCATGGCCAAAATTGATTTCTTACAGCACTATTTCGTCCATCTAGTACAAAATAGACTAATAAAAAACAACTGCATAATTCACACTAATAATGAAAATCCATTTAAACGAAAATATGACCTAGACAGTCATTTAAAAATTCACACTATTGTAAAACCATTTAAGTGTGACTTTTGCTCCAATGCATTTAAACATAAATCTAGTTTGCTGGAACATTTAAAAGTAATTCACACTGATGAAAAACCATTTAAGTGTGACTTATGTTCTAAAAATTTTTCTCGAAAATCTAACCTACAAGTTCATTTAAAAGTCCATATTGATGATAAACCATTTAAGTGTGAAATTTGTTGCAAAGAATTCAAACGTAAAAATAATTTTCAGGAACATTTAATAATTCACACTATTGAAAAACCATTTAATTGTCACATTTGCTTCAAACAATTTAATCGCAAATCTCGTTTAAAAAACCATTTAGTATTTCACACTAATAAAGAACTATTTAAGTGCAATATTTGTTACAAACAATTTGATTGTAAATCAAATTTAAAGCAACATTTGAATATAATTCACACTAACGAAAGACCATTCAAGTGCGACATTTGTTCCAATGAATTTAAAAGAAATCACGAGTTACAGCGACATTTAATAATTCACACTAATGAAAAACCATTTAAATGTGATATTTGTTACAAAGAATTTTCCCGAAATTATAATTTACACCAACATTTTAAATCTCACACTAATGAAAAATCATTTAAATGCGACATTTGCTTCACAGAATTTAAACATAAATCTGGTATCCAGAAACACCTAAAAGAAATTCACACTGATAAAAAACCATTTAATTGTGATTTATGTGCCAAAAAATTTAAACGAAAAGCCGATTTACATATTCATTTAAAAATCCATTCTGATGATAAACCATTCGAGTGCGAAACTTGTGGAAAAGAATTTAAACGTAAATCTCAATTACAGGAACATTTAGTTATTCACACTAACGAAAAACCATTTAAATGCGTCATTTGTTCTAAAGGATTTAGACGAAATTCTCATTTACAGAGACATTTAAAAATTCTCAATGATAAAAAACCAATGAGTTTTCACGAATAAGTTTGATACTGATTGCGTTAGTGTTTTGTTTCTACTAAACAGATTTGTAAATATGACAATTTGTTTTAATTAAATATTTATTTTGTCATAATTCTCATGTATTTTGCCCTAAGTAAGTTAAAACTGAATACACCTAGGGAATTTGGAGGCTTATTCTCCCACATATTTAAAAATACCTTCGACTGGTTAACGTATGAACCAGCCCCGGTGTTTCTTTAAAATAACCAGCTTTACTTAATTAACAAACTCGTTTAATTTCGAAGATCGTCTAAAAACTTTAATAATACTTTTTTATATGCTTATTAAACTAAAATCAATTGAAAAAAATGCATCACAGCCTATAGAAAAAGTTAGAAATAAAAGTACAATAATTTTCAACATGGCGTTAGCACGCCGCGCGTCGTTAATGCAAGTCATTGAACGAAGTTGCTTGTTGCGATGAGAAAAAGATTCTGGTGCTGGTGAACGACGCCATTAAGAGCCAAACGGCTGATTGCGCTGATAGAATCAACCAATCATCCGCGAAACATTGCTCACGTGACAGAGTGAACTACAAATTTGTGGTCACGCTTTCGAGAAATTTCTATATGTGACATGTTTTATATTCAAATATATGTTGAAGGTCTCTTCAACATATACAATGTTAGTTATTATGATTTAGTTTTAATAAAATATTTTTAGAATTTGCTTCTCTTTTTATTAAAATAGTGTAATTATATTTTGACCTGTCCGAACTATTATGAGCTTGGGTTCATGGATACAAGATTAAGAACTAATTTCGTATATTATACAATATTAAAATGTTGTATAAGAAGTATGGAGAAATTATTTTGTTTTTCAGTGTTATTTTTTTTTTTATTTACAGATTTCCCTTCTTCTAAAGCAAGATCGAAACATATCGATGGACATTTTGGGAAAGGATTCGCGGTTTGTGAGTTTTGCGGAAAATTCATGGCGAAAATTGATTTTTTTCGGCATTATTTTATTCATGTAGTGGACAATAGACTAAGAAAAGTATCTTTAAAAATCAACGATATTTCCAGCATACATGAACGTTTAATAATTCACACTAATGATAAACCGTTTAAATGTGACATTTGTTCAAATAAATTTAAAAGAAAAACTTATTTAGAGAAACATTTAAGAGAAGTTCACACTGTTAGGAAACCATTCGAGTGTAACTTATGTTCCAAAAGTTTAAAAACAAAAACTGGTTTACAAAAACATTTAATAGTTCATGCTAACCAAAACAGATTTAAGTGCTACATTTGTTCTACTAAATTTAGTTACAAATGTAGCTTACAGCGACATTTAACAACACACACTGATGAGAAGCCATTGGAGTGTAACATTTGTTCAAAAAAACTTAGAAATAAATATGGTTTACAGAAACATTTAAAAGAAGTTCACGCTGAAGGAAAATCATTCGAGTGTAATTTGTGTACCAAAAATTTCAAATCGAAACGTGGCGTACGGGAACATTTAATAATTCACACTGATGAAAAACGATTTAAATGCAACATTTGTTTTAAAAAATTTAAGTACAAACGTAGTTTACAGACACATTTAATAACAATTCACACTATTAAAAAACTATATGAGTGTAACATTTGTTCCAAAAAATTTAATCAGAAATGTACCTTACGACAACATTTTTTAACAATGCATCCTGATGAAAAACCATTTAAATGTGAAATTTGTTTCGCAAAATTTAATCATAAAAGTCAGTTACATCGACATTTACAAATCCACTCAGATAATAAACCATTTAAGTGCAACATTTGTTCCAATACATTTAACCGCAAATGTAACTTGCAGCAACATTTAAAAATTCACAGTAATGAAAAGCACTTTAAGTGCAACATTTGTTCCAAAAAATTTAATCAGAAATGGAACTTACGGCGACATTTAATAAGTCACACTAACGAAAATTCATTTAAGTGTCACTTATGTTTAAAAAAATTCAAAACAAAACTTGGCTTACGCCGCCATTTAATAATTCACGCTAAGAAAAAAATATTTAAGTGCAACATTTGTTCCAAAGAATTTGATTACAAAAATAATTTAAGAGCACATTTAATAATTCACAGTGATGAAAAACTATTTAAGTGCAACGTTTGTTCCAAAAAGTTTAATCAGAAAGCTAGCTTACAACGACATTCAAGAATTCACACTAATGAAAAACCATTTAATTGTGAAATTTGTTCCTTAAAATTTAGTCGTAAAGATAATTTACAACAACATTTAAAAAATCACGTCGTTTAAAAAATCATTTTAATGTAATATGTTTCAAAAATATATTACGACATTTACACTGATAAAAATCATTTTAGACTCACATTTTTTCCAAAGAATTTAAAAGAAATGTATTTAGAGATTTATTTATTCATACTAATGAAAAATCATTCATAATAATTTGTAATATTTGTTCCAAATGAGTCACAAATCTAACTTACAAAAACATTTAATAATTCAACCATTTATTATTATAGTAATAACAACTTAAGTATTTTGTCCACGACTACTTAATAATAAATCAATATTCTGCTTCCTAACTAAGAGCATATGGTACCCATATATCACTAGAGTGAATTATGATAATTCACGCTTTTGTAATTCTGGCAAATTCCGGTAGGTGACTAGAGATAGGCGATACTTTTCATAACGGTATTTTCTAAAGTGCTCTTCAGATTTTGTAATTTATCACATGCGTTATCACATAAATATTTTAGTTATATGTAGAGTTAAAATGTGATAAAATCACATAATCTAAAGTGCACTTAATATTGATTTTAAATATTATATCAATACGGTGAATCGATACTTTACACAGTATCGCCCATCTCTATTCGCTGTGTGCATTTGGCTTGGAGGGGATAGATTGAGCTATCGCAGCGCCTATGGTGGCAGGAGTCGGCGATTGTCCACATCACCGTAGTAGCGCGGCAGCGTGTTGTGGGTCTCGTAAACGCAATTACAAGAAATTGACAGAATTCGCCGAGTTGCATCAAGCTGAAATAATATTAGAAAACATGCGATTATTTTTATTATTGTCAATAATAAATGGATTTCAACACAATTTTTATCTTACATGCAATTCTACAAGATATTCTTTTTTCGTGACAGACGTTTGTTTAATGACACCAGCTCGGATAAAATGGCCAACACCTGACTCTCTGTGCTCTTCGACATTTATGACATGCTCAGCTTCTACCAAATCTTTACCTTTTCTTGGCGTTTCAGGCTGAAAGTTTATGTCATGAGATATTTTCTCAAATCCAGTGTACAAGATGACACTCATGACAAAAATGTAGCATCTAAAAATACCACATACTTTGATTTTCTTTTACTATACGGAGAATGGTCGCACTGCGCAGCTTTCTGAGTGCCTTTTAAAAGGAGATAGAAAACTCCGCCATTTTGAACCCTTATTACGTGTTGCCTACATCTTGGCGCAATATTTTTAATAGGTGCGTTTTAATCATCCGCTTCTGCTTCGGAATTGTCAGTTTTCTTGTTTTAATCTGACAGGTTAAAACGACTAAACCGACAATTCCGGAAGCAGTAGCGGATGATTAAAACGCACCTGATATTTTGCTTGCTGCTGTCAGTGTCAGTGAATATTATTTTTGAAGTCACAGTTTATTGCTAAAGAATCAGTTAGCTCACTCGGACCAGTTGAAAGTTCCAAAATAACATCCACTCCACGGATACAAATTCAGGATACGCAGAACACTGCTGTTTTATTATAGGCGGTTGTCATATATTGTATTATCCGAGTTGCACAGTGTATAAACTGAAACATTGAGATCCAAAGTGCCGACGCAGAGTGAGCGATCTGATTCTTTAGCTGTAAACTGTGTCACAGGGTTCAAAATGGCCGCGCCCTATGTTGGGCGTGTCGGACCTCTCTCTTGCCTCGTATAGTAATTAAACTATGTGGTCGGACCTCTCTCTTGCCCCGTATAGTAATCAAAGTATGTGACGGTGGTACTTAGACTGATGACATTTGGAGGGTAAAAATGAACTATTGTAAGCTTGTCTACTAGTGGTAACAGGTGACGTAATAGGCATCGGTGACGTCACCAGGCAACTGAAATCAATAATATTAAATGTGATCTTATTATGGCAAGTGACATATCGTTTGAAAGGTATTTATAATTAAAGTTGAAGGTGGTAGCCATGTGTGAGTTATAAGTTCAAAAAGGTAAATCAAACGAGGATGGTCACGAAATATTTTAATAATTTTAATTAATAGTTTTAGACCTACTTTTGTTTATGTGTTTTGACATCAACTTTTTGTTGCAACTATTGTTTTTTATATTTTTTATGTATTTTAAAAAATACTCGCATACTTGTTTTTACACCGACCCTGGGATAATTCTCTTAGCTTAGTCTTAAATAGATGAGTAATTACGGGTGAGTTCTTGATATTTGACAACTTTCATATTAAAATGTTTAAACCCACTTTATTAGTTATGAGCTCATTCGTTTTTCCTCTCTATTTTTAGACCTTACCTGATGATGAGGATCTGATCCTCGAAACCGGTCGTAATAAAATACTCTTGTGAGATCCTAAGGACCACCCTCGTTTGATTTACCTTTTTGGGTATTTATAATACCTATTCAGTCATACTTTTTTTTTTGGATTTACGATGTTTTTTTTTAATATTATTGGTTTCAGTTGCCTGGTGACGTCACCGATGGTGACGTCACATATTCAGGTGGTCCCGTACAGCGACGCTAAACTGAGGTGGCGCTCCATCGTGCATAAAATACATGCTTCGGCGGGTTTCAAGTGGCAAATGCTCTATTGAATCCAGTAAAGCGTTCTGAAATAAAGTTTACCATTGAATCGTGGCGGCAATACGCATGGTACAATCAAAAAATTGCCGATTATTCCTGCCTAAACATTAATTGATTGGAACTGATGTTGATAATGATGAACAACAGTGGCATGAGGGTTTTCATCAGCCTATACATGCGAGTTATGTAAATTTACAATACCATTTTTGGTAAACCCTGCTTCATCGGTAAAAAGAATAGTGCTAATGAAGTTTCCGTTTGTTCGTTGCTGATCTAACAGCCAGTTTGCGAACTAAATTCTTCGAAGAAAATCTTCAGGAAGTAGTTGATGCACTTTTTGCAGATGATAAGGGTATAACAACTGTTCTTTAAGTACTCCAGCAATTGTCGTTTTTGACACATGAATCTGCGCGTGCTTATTGAAGGAGTATCAACTACAGTATCCTAAATATTATCCTCCACTTACACCGTACGTACTGTTCTTGTCACACCAGCATCAGTACTTGTTTTCTCAAAACTTCCTAAAAATTATTAAAGTCAATAATGTTACCTTATTAACTGGGAATCGTCCACCAGTCTCTCTTAGACGTTGGTCAAGTCGCTGAAATGTTTTCTCATTTGGAATATTGCGATTATGATATCATTCTTCATGCAACCTTTTTGCTTCATAAGCATTGCAAGATGCAAGACCGATCATAAGATGCATATCCGCTTACTCATTAAATGTGTATCCCATTAACGAATTATCAATTGCAGAACACAGTCATGTGGGGAATTATCAATATTTAATATATACGCACGGTACTCATGTCAAATTAAGAAACGAAAAATAATGTTTACTTCCCTTATACAAAGCGGTAAATATTAAACGAACCATCAGTTATTTACCAATGAAAACATCGAATCGTAAACTTAAATGCACTGTATTGGCCGAAGGTTTACGGAAGGCAGGTGTTCGAAAATATTCCTGGAAGACAGTCTGCGATATCAGTGGAGTACTGTCGTGCGGTGTGTTTTGTATGTGTGGTTGGTTTAATTTAAATTTCTTTTAATAAATATAAATATGGCGTTCTTTAGACCATGGGCGAATGAAGAAAATTAAATTGCACAGTGTAGTGAGATTAAAGACAGGTATGACTTTAACGATAAGGATTTAGATATACAAACACATCAAGTTATTTTAAATATATTCGAATGTTTAAAAAAGGAAAATATTCAGCAGTCTGAGAATGCGTTCATAATAACAATTGCTGAATTAACTAAAGTAAATAAATTTTCCGTTTATCCGGTAGTCACGAAAGGGGTTGCTGTGGATTATTCATAAAACCGAAAAACATGTAAAGAAAAACTGAAATCAGTTGACAGAGCTACCCAAGATTTTATACGAAGGACAATTTATAGTTTATATAAATTTGAAAGAGTAAAATTCTGATGTGACAGAATGGCATTTTACATTTAAAACGTGCCCCCTTTTGTTCTTGCTACTTTAGGCCTAAATCTGTAACTGGTCTGAAAGTGTATAATCACCTACCACTTGGTTTTTATAAATTGTTACAAAACCATTTTAAAAATTAATTGGAATGTAGGTATTCTTTTGAATGGGGCTTTTTATACTTTAAGCTTTTTCAGTTACTTTTTTATTATTATTTATCTACATATTTTATATCTAGAATGTAATGAAATTTTATAAATGTCCAAAAGGATTAATAAATATTATTTTTCTTTCTGTTTGTTTCTAAATTATAGATATTTTGTTTTCAGTAGTATTTCTTTTATTTACAGATTTACCTTCTTCTAAACCAAGATCGAAACATATCAACGGACATTTTGGAAAAGGCTTTGTGGTTTGTGAATTTTGTGGAAAAGTCGTGACAAAAGTTGATTTGTTTCGGCATTATTTTATTCATATAGTGAAAAATAGACCAAGAAACGTATCTCTAAAAACTAACGACAATTTCAGCACACATCAACGTTTAATAATTCACACTAACGATAAGCCGTTTAAGTGCGACATTTGCTCAAAAGAATTTAAACAGAAATATAATTTAAATAGACATTTAAGAGCAGTTCACGCTGGAAAACGATTCGAGTGTAACTTATGTTCCAAAGGTTTAAAAACAAGAGATGGCTTACGGAAACATTTAACAATTCACACTATTGAAAAAGGATTTAAGTGCCACATTTGTTCCAAAGAATTTAACCGCAAATCTAGCTTACAACGACATCTTTTAACAATTCACACTAATGAAAAACCATTTAAATGCGACATTTGTTCCAAACAATTTAAACTAATATATCTTTTACGGCAGCATTTGGTAATTCACAATGATGCAAAACCGTTTAAATGTGACATTTGTTACATAAAATTTAATCGTAAAAATAATTTACAGCAACATTTAACAATTCACGCCAATAAAAAATCATTTAAATGTGACATTTGTCTCAAAGCATTTAGAAGAAAGAATGATATGAAACAACATTTGCTCGTTCACACTGATGAGAAACTATTTAAATGTGACATTTGTTTCAGAGAATTTAAAAGAAATTATGAGTTACGTGCGCATTTAATAACTCACGATATTGACAAACCGTTTAAATGTGACATTTGTTCCAAGCAATTTAATCGCAAATTTTGTTTAAAGAATCATTCAGCAATTCACACTAATAAAAAACCATTTGAGTGTGACATTTGTTCCAAAGACTTTAAAAGAAAATATGAGTTACAGAGGCATTTAAAAACTCACAATATTGAAAAACGATTTAAGTGTGACATTTGCTCCAAGCAATTTAATCGCAAATTTGATTTACAACTTCATTCTGTCATTCACACTAATGAAAAACCATTTAAGTGCGACATTTGTTCCAAAGGATTTAAACGAAAACCTGATCTGAAATTGCATTTAGCAAGACACACTAACCAGAAATCATTATTATCATTATAACTTCGTATCTAACAAACCGGGTTCAACAGGTGGTTCTTAACAACACTTTCTCTAATTGTTTGTTAGTCAGAAAAGGTGTTCCTCAGGGCAGCATTCTTGGCCCATTACTGTACACCTTATATACATCCTTCCTACATTCACATCTAAATCATTGTAAGAGCCATTTATATGCTGATGATACACAAATTTATTATTCTTTTGAACTGTCTAAAATTGAAGAGTCGGTCAGGCGTATTAATGACGATCTCTCTATTCTTGTAAGTGCATCTGAAAAACACTCATTGCATATCAACTCAACAAAATGTTATGTTATTGTATTTTGCAGTGAAAATAACCGACAGCTGATCTTGCCACAAATACAAATCACCTTAGGGAATGAAATTTTAAAAATTAGTTCCTCGTGTAAAAATCTTGGTTTGACTATTGACTCTCAATTAAGGTTCGATAAACATATTAACGAGAAGGTTAGGAAAGCCTACTCTTCCCTAAAACTAATTTATCCACATAGAACAGATTTGTCTACTGCAACTAAACAAATGCTTACTGACTCTCTTGTTTTATCGTTCTTTAATCATTGCGACACGGTATATGGTTCTTTTTTACGATTAATTGATAAGAATCGAATTCAGAAAGTACAAAATAGTTGTTTAAGGATGATCTATGGCATAAGGAGAAGGGAGAGGATTTCTTATAAATTAAAAGAGGCGAATTGGCTGAACATGTTTAATCGTCGGAAACTTCATTCTCTCTGTTTATTTTATAAAATAGTTAAGACCAAAATTCCCTCATACTTACATCAAAAGATAAGTTTTCGAACCGACGTCCATCATATTAATTTAATGAAAAAGAATGCCATTACCATTCCATCTCATAATAAACAAATATTCAAAAAATCATTTAGCTACCAAATTGCATTGAACAGTCATCATCTTGATATACCAAATTTCAGTCTTTCATCAACAGCTTTTAAAAATAAATACAAACAAATATTTTTACGCGAACAGACATTTTAAATTTTAAGTTTTTTTTTGATTTTTAATATAGATTAAGGTTCCTTTCACTAGTTAATTATTCTTTTAACTGTATTTTTGAATTAATCTAGATATGTATATGTATTTTGACTCTTTATTTTACTTATTTATTTTTTTCAAGGCGAGTGAGGTAGAATTGGTCTTATGACCTATCACTCGACCTTTTATTTGCCTAATTAGTGTATTTTTAATATTATTATTATTATTATTATTAATTATTATTATTATTATTATTATTATTTAAATGTGAAGTTTGTTCAAAAGTATTTAAAAGAAATTTTGTGTTACAACGACATTTATTGCTTCATTTTAATAAAAAAGACAACGGAAATATGCAATAAATAATGTAGTTTTAATATTATTAACTAACTAACTTTATCCTAAACCTTTTTTTAAGTAATTTATAGAAATACATTAAATTAAATCCAAACAATTATTTTATTCATTAATACATAGGCAGTTTAAAACAGATTACATTTAAACAGTTTTAAACGACATACTGTTACTGAACTATTTACTTACAGTTACTGATGTTAGTTTCTGTGAATATTGTGTATCTTATATTGCTTGTAAAATTTTTGCTGTGGTAGATTTATTGATTCATATGTGGCTGTTAAAATGTGTTTCTACAATAGAATATTTGTCAACGAATTTAAAATCGACCTCAACAATATGTATTTGAGAAAAATAGTAAAATTTTTACATGAAGGCAGGGCCGGTTTCTCTATTGGTTCATTTGTGGCTCGCTACGTGTGTTTAAGTCGTAGAAGCCAACGTGTCCGTGGGCGTATATAAGCAATATCCGTTCTGAGAGGGTTAATAATAATTATTATTATTGGGATCTGAAGATAAGCGATACGCCCTCTACTGTGAACTAAAAGTTACGGCATTTGACCGTCTGTGTTCTGTCAAGGTTTGTTTATCAGGTCATGTCAATAAATGTTATTTTAAAATTTAACAAGTATTTTGTTTGAAATATCTTATTTAATAAAAAGCTAATGCTTTATATTTTTATCAAATATATTAAAATATTATATTATTTGGACTATAAGTGGAATATCAGTGAAAAACACACTTGTTGTGTGCCTCAATGCAGCCCCAAAAAAAGGACCCTTCTTTTACATTTCGTCTGCTTCCTAAAGTTGGTAAATGTAGGATAATTTTTATAAAATACAAGTGGAAATTCTGCAAGAAATGCATGGTTACAAAAGATAAAAATTGAGAAGCCAGTATCAAAGTATTTGAAAGTTTGTTCCCATGCACATCATTTTAAAGATTATTTGCCTAGAGGTAATATAGATTTATTTTTCGATTGAATGTTTTTATTTTACCTTTTTTTTTTGGTGTTGTAGATGCCTCATCCAAAGTGAAAATAAATATTAAAAAAAATCGCTGTGCCTTCCTGCCAGTTTTTAAGTAAATGTTTGACGATTCTGTTCGATAAACTTCAAAATCAAATATTGAGAGAACAAAAAGAAGATCCCAATTAAAAAAATTTCAATCAGTGTTAAATGTGATAGTGAGAATAAACAAGACATAGGTTACAAATACTCTTTTTCAAGTGTATTGAAGTATTGACATTAGTGTACAAGTGCATACCCCAAAAATTAAAACAATTTCAGATCTTTTAAAATCTGACAAAGAGTTGTGTTCATTCACTGGCATTAACATCTTTAACATATTGTACTAGAAAATACAGTGAAATCAGCTGAAGATCTTCGGAAGATGGCCTATTGGGTATTGTAACTCGATAAAGTACGTTTATTATTATGTAAACATTGGCATATTTTGTTAACAGGAAAAATAAAAAAATATTTGATTTTAATATTTATTTCTTATAATAATAGCCTTTTTTACCAACAGAATCCACTATTCCATTACAGAATAATATAAAAAATATACAAAAATACCTTATAAATGTACAATCATTACAAAATGTAACTGTACACAGTGACTAGTAAACTTAAGAATAATAAAAATAATTATTAAAAAGAGTATTCTCTCAAGTACAAAATCAATCATAAATTTCAAGCTGTACATTTTCATTTAATGTATTAAAGAAGAGATCACATGAATTACCTATGTTATTATGTACGTTATTAATATAATAATAATTTATTCACACAATATGCGAACATCAGTGCGTTAAAAAGGTGAGAATAAGAACACTTGCGAAATAATATATTATAAAAGTATTAAGACTAAAAACTAGTACAAACTACAAATTAAAATTATGTAAATTTTATATCAAAACTAACAAAAAAAAAAATAGTACCTACTTGTGTTAATAGATGATTTTAAAAGGACAATATTCTATATTGGTTTAAAACATCTTGTTAAATAAAATTATGGACCATTGAAATAATAAGATTATCAAATAGTTTATGCAAACATAAAAGTGAAGCCATAAATATTCTGCTTCCCTACCAAGGACACATGTTCTTTTAATAATCATAAACTGATTTTAGATTTATTTGAAAATATAAAAGAATATCTTGTGTAGTGCCATTATTTATCGATTCTTCACAATAATCATTTGTAATTATATTTAATCTCAATAACTAAAAAATATACTGAAAATTAGTATGACAGAATTCACTCATTTAAAATTTTAAAAAATAATGGTATCCTGGTGAACAAATTGGTGGATTTCATATCTGTACAGTGTTCTTCATAGAATGGATAAATATATTCATTCAATGGCCTACTTACTTTTTCGTTCTGTCAGTGCATAGAATAAATAATATACATGTGGGTGTAGAACAAAATCATAAGGTATTCAATCGAATTAGCTTGATAGTTCTTTTATTATTTAAAACAGTATACACCTAGAACACTTTATTAAAACTCCTGAAATGTGTGTGCACTGTCCACTGTTCCCAGCTTAAAACAAACATTGCCATTCACCAATTTCTAACATTTTGTGAAAGAGAACTGGCCTACAACAATATGGGGATCTGAATTCAATGCACTAGTTTGGAGAACAACTGCATAAACGGATATACGTTTATGGAGAACAACTGCATAAACGGATATACGTTTATCACTAAATTCATTCTTTCCACATAAAAACTATGTGGCCTTCATTTAAAATAGCCTCTCTTCTTTAATAACTGCTGGAATTTTCACCTGCACCAATATACTTCATAAGTTCTATTAAACTTAGCCTTATTTCAGACATCTCACTAAAAATAGAACAAATATATTAATATTTTATTAAAAGATAACAAATATCTTAAATTAACATAAATGAATGAAAGTAACTCAAAAACAAAATTAATAGGGGGTTACTTACCAAATAAAAATATAATTATACTTTAACCTAAAAACTATTGAAATAAAAGTGTCTAACAACAATATGTTTTCCTTAAAATAGCACAATATAAACTAAATACTTTTTATGGGCTGTTTGTTTACAAACTCAAAAATGTAAACAATAACAAGCCATAACAGTTAGTTTAAATTTTAAGTACAGACGGCGCTGCGATCTTAATTTTAGATCCCAATATGAGATACAAATTTTAATTTCCTTTCCCTGTTTCTTGTTAAATAGTTTATAGTTGGATTTCAGTAATATTTTTTTATTTACAGATTTCCCTTCTTCTAAACCAAGATCGAAACATATCGACGGACATTTTGGAAAAAGCTTAGTGGTTTGTGAGTTTTGTGGAAAATTCATGACGAAAGTTGATTTTTTTCGACATTATTTTATTCATATAGTGAAAAATAAACCAAAAAACGTATTTCAAAAAATCAACATTTCCAGCACACATCAAATTTTAAAAATTCACACTAAAAAACGGTTTAAGTGCGACATTTGCTCAACAGAATTTAAACATAGATATATTTTAAAAAAACATTTAAAAGAAGTTCACGTTGAAGAACTATTTAAGTGCGATTTATGTTCCTGTAATTTAAAAACAAAAAGAGAGTTACAGCAACATTTAAAAATTCACCTCGTTAAGAAATATTTTAAATGTGACATTTGTTCCAAAGAATTTACAAGAAATGCTGATTTAAAACGACATTTAGTCATTCACACTAATGAAAAACCATTTAAATGTGACGTTTGTTTCAAAACGTTTAATCGAATATCTACCTTACGGCTTCATTTAATAACTCACACGAATGAAAAACCATTTCAATGTAACATTTGTTTCAAAAGATTTAATCGAAAATCTATCTTACGGTTGCACTTAATAATTCACACTAATGAAAAAGCATTTAAGTGTTCCATTTGTACTACAACATTTAAACGAAAGTCTGACCTAAACCTTCATTTAATAAAACACACTGATGAAAAAACATTCAAATGTGACATTTGTTTTAAAATATATAAAAGACAAAGCGATTTTAAGCGACATTTCATCATTCACACTGACGAAAAACCATTTAAATGTGACATTTGCTCCAAAGCATTTAAAAAAGTAAATTATATGAAGCGACATTTGCTCATTCACACTGATGAAAAACCATTTAAGTGTGACATTTGTTCTAAAGAATTCAGAAGAACTTATGAGTTACATAGACATTCATTTATAACTCACACTAATGAAAATTTATTTAAATGTGACATTTGTTCTAAGCAATTTAACTACAGAGCTGGTTTACAGAAACATTTAATGATTCACACTAGTGGAAAATCATTTCAGTGTGATATTTGTTACACGATATTTAATCGTAAAAATAATTTACAGCAACATTTAAAGAAAAAACATTTTAGTGCGAACTCGAAGCTAAACCATTCTCGTGCCCAAAACTAATGTGACATAATACATGTTACAAAACATTTAGACAAAAATATGTCCTAAGTACAAAAAAAACATTTAGAACATAATTTAAAACAACGAAAATATTGTACAACAAATATAGGATTACTTGATTACTTTTGTTATTATATTTTTTAATTATTGTAAAAATGTTGAACTTATGTTGCTTAAATTTCATAATATATTCTTTATTATATTATTCTCTAATTTAAATACTGTATTTTCTAACCCGCTCCTATGTTCAAGCCAGCTGCGATCAACCCACGCATTTGAGATAACAGTACAAGCTAAATATATTTTTTACAAGCATGACGACTGTCACGTACGCCATGATTTTAAACCGCATTCCAAAATATTATACATATCTCTTACTCCCTGGTCTTGGGGCGCAACATAAATAAGCAATATCCGTCTTAAAAGGGTTAATAAAGATTATTATTTATTATGTAAGATACAGAAAATTGTTTAATTTTCTTTGTAAATCGTAAATATTTTGTTTTCAGTGGTATTTTTTTATTTACAGATTTCCTTTCTTCTAAACCAAGATCGACACATATTGACAGCCATTTTGGGAAAGGCTTCGTGGTGTGTGAGTTTTGTGGAAAATTCGTGACAAAAATTGATTTTTTTCGGCATTATTTTATTCATATAGTGAAAAATAGACCAAGAAACGTATCTTTAAACATCAATGACGTTTCCAGCACACATCAACGTTTAATAATTCACACTGACGATAAGCCGTTTAAGTGCAACGTTTGCTTAAAAGAATTTAAACTGAAATATAATTTAAATAGACATTTAATAAAAGTTCACACTGATGAAAAACTATTTAAATGCGACTTATGTTCCTGTATTTTAAAAACAAAAAAAGGATTACAGCAACATTTAAAAATTCACTTCGTTAAAAAATATTTTAAATGTGACATTTGTTCTAAAAAATTTACAAACAAATCCAACTTAACACAACATTTAATGATTCATAATAATAAAAAACCATTTAAGTGTGACATTTGTTACAAAAAATTTAACCGTAAAAATAATTTGCAGCAACATTTAAAAATTCACACTGATGAAAAGCATTTTAAATGCAACATATGTTCCAAAGGATTTATTCACAAATATGGCTTACAGCGACATGTAACAATTCACACTAATGAAAAACCATTTAATTGCGACACTTGTTCCAAAAAATTTAAACGCAAATCTGTGTTACGAGAACATTTAAAAAATCATAATGACGAAAATTCATTTATGTGTAATATTTGTTACACATTATTTAATCGTAAAGATAATTTAAAGCAACATTTGAACATTCACTCTGATCAAAAACATTTTAAATGTGACATATGTGCCAAAGGATTTAAAAGAAATAGTGATTTAAAGCGACATTTACTCATTCACACTGATGAAAAACCATTTAAATGTAACATTTGTTCTAGAGAATTTAAAAGACATAATGAGAGACAGCGTCATTTAGTAACACACTAATGGAAATTCATTTAAATGGAATAATAAAACTGATATACAAAATCAATTAGTAATTCACGATAATGAAAAACCTAGGCAAGTTAGTAGATTTGTAAAATCGATGAATAAAAATATAAGATTTTAGTGGTAAGAAAGTGTTTAAAAATTTCGTAACTGTGTTCATGTTTGTATCATGGACTAAAATGTGAGTACAATCTACATATATTTCAATAAAAATCAGTAAATTGTTCACCATATCATTCAAAATACCCAAATAGCACCATAAAAACATTTTGGGTTTATTTTAGTTTTAAAATGGTTTTAGTGTGGTAAATAAGAAGATATTGGTTTTAAAGTTACCTTGTAGATATACTACGGGCACTTAAAAGCCATTTAGCATTTAATACTGGTTTTAAAGTATCTAATAAGATTCGCTAATAAGGGCAATTAATCTTAAAAGTTTGTATGTCTTGTTGCAGTTTTAAAATGGTTTAGTTTCAATTAACTTTAAAACTACTTAGTTTTATGAAGGACTTGCAGGTTGTTTGGTTTTATTATGTTCTAGATTGTGACGTTTTAGTTTTAAAGAGATTCTTAATGTAACTAATAAATCCTATTATTAAAGCTGCTTGATCTTAGGACAATTTGGTCGGTAAATATTGCGTTTTAAAACTATTTCATTACTTTTCCTTATAACGGCTTTCTTAAATGCAATTAGATAGCTATATTAAAACGGAACGCTCTTAACTAAATCAATTTGGTTATCGTAAAGACTAACTGTAATTCTTGTTAGAAACAATAAAATTAAACTCATCCCCTATTTTTACGTGGCCCATATGAACCCCGCATATTATATCATGTCAAACAGGCGTGTATCTACAATAATTAGAAAAATTGAAAACAATATATTATTATTATTAATCTAAAAATACACATTTACATTAAAACCGAGCGGCATTTATCACAGCCGCATTAAAACTAAACTGTTTAAGTCACAAGCGAACCTTTCTTTTGTCTAGGGTATGTGCTCTTGGAACAGTATAAAACTCGATTAAATAAAACCCTTTGATCTAAACGTTTCTTTGTCCATTAACTAAACGGTTTTATTTAATTTACGGCCATTTTACTTTCTCGAGATGGTGGAAGCCATGATAGATAAAAATATTTAAGCTTAAAAATATTTAAGTCAACCACTTAAACGTATAATTTCGATTTCTTCTAATACAGAAAAATCTAAAATAATAGATAAAATTATTTTTCTTTCTAATTTGTTTTTCAATTTTGTTTTTTTGGATTATAAAACTTTTTCGTTAACATTTATCGATTAAAGGTGAGATTACAGAATGTCTGCAACTTTGCAGATCTGCAAATATGGCGGACTTGCAAATGCAAGTATTCCAAAAAATATTTGCAAATTCGCAATATTTATTGTGGTTTATTACCCCCAACAACACTAAACCCAAATTTGGAATACGAAAACTTGATACTTGCATGTGTAAGTCAGTCATATTTGCAGATTTTCAAAGTTGCCGCCATATTTGCAGATCTGCAAAGTTGCAGACGTTCTGTAATCTCACCCAAAAGTCGGGTGCGCAGTATATATTTCTACCCTGACATTCCGAAATCACTACCTTACTTTTGATTTTTTTATAGTTCATGGTTAGAGCGTCACCGTATTATCACCTTCAAATATAAGTTGCTTTTATTTGCTAAAAGAATTATGTATATAGCTTTAAAAACTATTTTCATACGTTAACAATAAGATAATTTATCTTTAAAAGTATACATATAACTAACATTATTAAGTCCACTTCAATACCGCGTGTTTAAAATGTATTTAAAGTGATTTTAAAAGGGTCTTCACAGCAGGCATTCCCTTACTTGGGAGGGCCCCCTTCACTTTTTTTAAGCCACGCCCCTTTTACAAACTGCGTAGACTCTATCATGTCAGCTGTTATGTCATCTGTCAAGTGTCATGTCACGTCATCCATCTGCTATATGGACATACCATTTAGCATCTCACTATATACACGATCATTATTGGATATCACAACAACCCACCATACGCCATTTTAATATTTATTAATTTTATTTCTATTTTTAAACCATTTATTTTTTTTTTTTATTAAAAAAAAAGCTGACTCGGGGGATCGATCCACCGACCCAGAGAGGTTTGACGATTACCAGTCGGCGCTGTAGACCACTCGACCACGAGGACATTTAATAATTATTTACAAGGTGATGTATATAATCAAAGTCGGCTCTCTGCTTGATAACGTTGTGGGCCTTAGTTGTATCACGTGGTCCGATTTAAGCGGGAAAACGGCATTATGAAGAGAACGCGGTATAGATTAACGTAGAAGAGAAAAAACATGCGCAGAACGAAAAGCCAGAAAGGCCTTAGCGTGTATCTTTATTGCTATTCGTCCGATTCAAACAGGAAAAACGGCATTATGAAGAGAACGTGGTATAGATTAACGTAGAAGAGAAAAAACATGCGCAGAACGAAAAGCCAGATAGGGCCTTAGCGTGTATCACGTAGTCCGATTCAAACGGGAAAAACGACATTATGAAGAGAACGTGGTATAGATTAACGTAGAAGAGAAAAAACATGCGCAAAACGAAAAGCCAGAAAGGCCTTAGCGTGTATCTTTATTGCTATTCGTCCGATTCAAACAGGAAAAACGGCATTATGAAAAGAACGTGGTATAGATTAACGTAGAAGAGAAAAAACATGCGCAAAACGAAAAGCCAGAATGGCCTTAGCATGTATCTTCACTGCTATTGGTCCCATTCAAACAGAAAAAACGGCATTATGAAGATAACGCGATATAGATTAACGTAGAAGAGAAAAAACATGTGTAAAGCCAGAATGGCCTTAGCATGTATCACGTGGTCCGATTCAAACGGGAAAAACGGTATTATGAAGAGAACGTGATATAAATTAACATATTTTACATATCTGTACCTCGCACAAATGTTCTGAAAAATTCTCCATTTCATACTATTAGCCGCGTTGTGAATAGTGTGAGTAGTGACATTGACATCTACTCATGCAAACTTAGAGAAATAAAATATCATTTCCTAACTTAAAAAAAAATGTATTGTATTGTATTTTACCTACTAGTTTACAAATTTTTGTATATTTTGTACCACTTAGTCTACATATTGTATATGTATGTGATCTTTTATTCCTGCTCTGTAATTGGGATTGCCTGTAGAGCATTGTAATAAATAAATAAATAACTCATGGTTTAAATTAAAAATGTACTTTTCTTTTAGTGGTAATTTTAAAATAAGAATATATTTTTCAGATCCTCTTTTAATTTTTATTTCACACGCTTATGTCTAGTGATATAATAAAAATTAACTTTTTTCGGGAATTGTTAATAGTATTGTTTATTAATAATTATTATTAATAATAAATTTATGCCTACTTTGTAAGAAAATTTTTGAATTGTTTGATAAATTCACGTTTGATTCATTAGAATTATTAAACTAGCATAAGTTATCAAGATTTAAACATTAAATAATTTTTATAAAATAAATCCCCCGAAACAGCACGCCATTGTGTGTCGTACACTGTTGGTTTATGAAGCCGATAAAACGGTGTACTATTAGGCATTCTAACGACCTGTCCAAATGGCTACCAGTGGGTAATGACAGTTTAGATATGGCAACCCTGTTGTCATTAACAGGTCAATGATACATATATAGTTATATAGATTGCTCAAAGCTGGTCGTTTACGAGCGGCCATATTGCCTGGCAAATATTTATTAATTTGAATCGGTTTAGCAAAAATGTGTTTTAAAACCAATTTTTAGCCTTCAGATATTTTAAAAAAAATAATTGCTTACATTTTTACTTCAAGGCATACGCTTATGTTTATTTTGAAAAATATGGATAATCAATCTATGTAACTATCTACTTCATTGACCTTGTCAAATCACCAGGCCTACAGGGTTGCCATAATTTTGCCATATCATAACCCGTCAAAACCCACTGGTAGCCATTCAGTTTGGAATGCCTAATTATTTAGACCGTGTGAAGACGGGTCTATTTTAGATAAAATGTGATGTCTGCTGATTAGAAATTAGAAGGTATGCAATAATAATAATGTGACAATAATTATTACCAAAACTTTTAAATTGACTGTAAAATTGCTTAGAACAAGACAAGTATGTTCTAATTTTGGCCTTGTACTCTCTGGGTAATCAACATAAAATCCTGTCATTTTATAAAAAGACGACGCAGATAACCTAAAAATTCAATTTGACAAAGATTGTATTTATCTCGTGTGATTTTGTACGCATTTGAATTTATTAGTAAATATTGGTCGATTTAAATCATTTCCGTATAAAGTAAGTATACTATTTTATTCTAATTTTCACCGAAAACATGAACAAGTGTCACAAACATTTTAAATCGAAATATCTGTACGAACACACCAGAAACGCTTTATTTCACAACAACCGATTGGTACTAAATATTCAGTTATATAGAACTGTTAGCAGAAAATCGGGTTTAAACGAATTTTTACCGAATGCTACCAGAAAAATATTCCTGCCAAATCCGAATAAAAAACAATTTGATATCAAGAAACCTATACCGCGTTCATCGTATTCGGAAAAGCATTATGGACCGCGAAAAAATGAGCTGAATATACAAATGTTATCGAAAGCGATCTACGAGCAAGTCTTTCTAGAAGGATATAACAATACTACCGATCCAAACATTCCAGATCAATGTAAACGAGAACTTTTAAAACATGAAATTACTATTAACGAAGAGGATGTTCAAAAGGACGTCGATTATAAATTACCGCCGTTAAAAGGGAAGAACATCGCTGAACATTTTCAAATTATTGGTGAAGAACAAGTTAAACCTTATAAGGATTTAGTTGTAGAACTGTTGGAATGTGTACCTGCGCCTCCTGATAGTTGGATAATGCAACCCGGTTGGACTAGATATGTGCATGGTTGTGAACCAGAACAAGTTTCCTATCCTCGAGAAGAAGCTGTTGTTTTGGATGTTGAAGTAAGTGCAGTTTTTTGATTAATTTAATATTTCATTTTTGTTATTATATTATACTCTTTCCCACTAATCAAATGGTTATTGCTGTTGAATGGCGAGTTAAATAATTACTAATAGGACCCCAATTGTTTGGTTTTATTCAGGTTTTCTTAAAATTTGATTCACACTATTTGAGATTCAGTTGAACACCAAATTATTCGCTGTGCACAACTTTTAAACTATCCACTGGTCAACTAGTTCTCTGATAGTTCCCAATGTATTCTGGAAAAATCTGAACAAACCTTTTATAACACAAGATAATAATAATATTTATTCTGCTTTGAGAGATACATATTTACAATATTTTAAAAAAGTTAAAAAATGTATAAACATAGATCTATTATCCTTGTCAAGATATACAATTTTAAAAAGTAGATACATGCTACAATTGAGTTTAAAATAAAATACAAATTAAAAATAGTACACAATAGGGCAAAAACATTAGACAGATATGTATAGAGCTTATTTTTGAATACATTAAAGATTTTTTTATTACCATTGACTTGAGTATATCTATTAAAACATGCAACACCTTTGTAAATTACGGAATTCTGTCCAACTGAGAGTCTAGACTGTCTAGAGAAAGACTGCTGTAGATATTTGTGATTTTTTTATTTAATTTATTTATTTCACCTTATAAGAAAATTATATAACATTTATCGTGAAACATGTCATGGTAATTATAAAAATACATAAATACAAAACATGAATTATTATATAAAATATTCTATGGAATAGCAGTTTTTCTCTAATAAAAGTTTTTTTACATTAGACTTAAAAGTAAAGAGATTACTGTTGTTCTTTATGCCCTTTGGAAGGATATTATAAAATTTACAACCCAAACATTTTTTTTCTTAAATAAAATTTATGAAAAACAGAAAAAAAATATTTAAAAAAAAATCCAAGTATTAAGTCTGTTATTCTTGGAATATTCTGATAAACTTTGCATTATTTTGGAAAATGTATATTTTGCTAACTCTACAGAATTTTTTATATTTGTTTAATAATTTTATATGAAGAGGTAGAGCGTTATAGAACTTTGTCCCTAGATAATTTACCCTGTTTTGGTTTTGGTACTTTAATGCACATGTTCGATGTAGTTCTAGTGTTGTCTATGTTCTAAAGGGTTTTTTTAAAAATTCATTTTTTTGTATATAACAACACACTGCGTGAATATATGAACATTAACATTGCTAATTTTTTCATTATATAAAGTTATGGTGGGACACAATCTATCTCTTTTATATATTAACTTCAAGATTTTGTTTTGAATAACATTTAACTGATTTAATGTAGTTCCATACAGGCCTCCCCATACTAAGATTCCATACCATAGTATAGATTCTACTAGACTATAGTATAATGTTATTAGTGGATCCTGGTTGAGAAATTGTTTTAGAAGATAAAATTTATAAATCAGAAATCTAAGTTTTTGCTATTTATATTCTGCATGTTCCTTTCTCTTCGTTTTTTAGATTCCCTTTCCTTCTTTTCTTCCTCATTTTCTGAACCGCTTAATTGCGTTATTTCAGCATACTCTGTCATTACTTTTTCTTTATCATTTTTATACTTTGCATCATCTGTGGTGCTTTTTTGCATGCCTCCAGAGATCTCTTCACTGTACTCTTCATTAGTTCCTATTAATCCTATCTTCATATCATTCAAAATCATTTTTCCATTTTCAAAATCTATTTTTATCCCATGTTTACTCCTATAATTGCATCCATTTTCAATCCTGGTGTTACCATAAAGTTTACTACTTTTCTAACACCCTATATATCAACATCCACATTAAGTATCTCCTGAATTTCTGCTAATTTCCTTTGATTAGCTGTTATAATTTTGATTTTCTCTATTTTAAATAAATTAGTCTCCAATTTTCCTTTGTTCTTAACTAATTCTTCATTAATTAAAGATATTTGACTTCCTGAATCAACTAATGCATAAAAATTTAAATTTTTATTTCCTATTTTTATAAAAGGTAAATTATTAGTAAAATTATTTTTATCTTCTCTATGAAACATAAGACATTGTAAGTGTTGTTGATGTATTTTAATAAGATTTATAAACTTTCATTTATTGATATATCGCAGTTAGGAAGTTCGATAAACTTTAATACCATTTTGTAAATTATACTGTTTTCTAAAAAAAAATTACTTTCTTTTCTACATTTAAAGAAATCTGCAGATTTTAATCAAATCAAATTGCGATTGTGTTACTATATGAAATAATAAATTTACTTAATTCTTGCAATTAAACTGCCTGAAAAGGGTAAAACAAATTAAAAATAAAATAAGTTTTGTTAATAGTATATTATTAAACGAGCAATTTATGGTAGCCATTATTCACGCAGGGTGACGTTTGCGTCCCGAGCCGTAGGCGAGGGTCGCAAGTCACCCGAGTGAATAATGGCCATAAATTGCGAGTCTAATACTATACTTTGTCCACGACCATTATGGTTTCTTTATTAAATAAAAGTTAAGTGTGAATGGAAAGTTTTTATTAAACATAGGTAACTAACTCTTGTTTTTTCGACTTTTCGATTTTTCGTTTTTATCGATTTTTTTTCGATTTTTCGATTTTTTTTTTATTTTTCGATATTTTCGATTTTTTTCGATTTTTCGATTTTTTTTTTATTTTTCGATTTTTTTGATATTTTCGATTTTTTTCGATTTTTCGATTTTTTTTTTCGATTTTTTCGATTTTTCGATTTTTTTCGTTTTTTTTTTGATTTTTCGATTTTTTTTTTCAATTTTTCGTTTTTTTTTTATTTTTCGATTTTTTTCCGATTTTTTCGATTTTTTTTTGATTTTTCACTTTTTTATTTTTTTTTTTTTTTTTTCGATTTTTCGATTTTTTTTCGATTTTTCGATTTTTTATCGATTTTTTTTTTCGATTTTTCGATTTTTTTTTTATTTTTCGATTTTTTTTTTATTTTTCGATTTTTTTTTTCGATTTTTTCGATATTTTGGATTTTTTCGATTTTTCGATTTTTTCGATTTTTCGATTTTTTCGATTTTTCGATTTTTTTTTAATTTTTCGTTTTTTTTTTAATTTTCGATTTTTCGGTTTTTTTTTATTTTTCGATTTTTTTTTTGATTTTTCTTTTTTTTTTTTTTTCGATTTTTTGATTTTTTTTCGATATTTTTTATTTTTTCGATTTTTCGATTTTTTTTTTGATTTTTCGTTTTTTTTATTTATTTTTCGATTTTTCGGTTTTTTATTTTCGATTTTTTTCCGATTTTTTCGATTTTTCGATTTTTTTTTTATTTTTCGATTTTTTTGATTTTTTTTCGATTTTTTCGATATTTTTGATTTTTTCGATTTTTCGATTTTTTTTTATTTTTTGATTTTTTTTTTCGATTTTTCGGTTTTTTTTTATTTTTCGATTTTTTTCCGATTTTTTCCGATTTTTTCCTATTTTTTCGATTTTTCAAATTTTTTTTCGATTTTTTGATTTTGTGATTTTTTGATTTTTCGATTTTTCGATCTAGAAAATATCGTTATAAAAAGTATCGCCTATCTTTAGTTATCTATCGGAATGTGCCAGAATTACAAAAGCGTGAATTATCATAATTCACTCCGTGATATATGGGTACTATATTGCTCTTAGCAGGAGGTAGAATATTGATTTATTATTAGTGGTCGTGGACAGACTATTAAAGTGTTGAAAAGTGTGACAAAGTTAAAAGTTGCAATCTAATTTTTTTTGAGTTTCGGTAAGTTGTTTTTTTTTTTTGAAGGAATTTGTATGTCAAAAGGACATATTAGTAATTGCATTAATAAAACTTGTTATAATTTGCGAGATTGATGTTCATTTAACATGAATTTATAAAAAGTTATACAGGATGAGTCAAACTGAATCCACTCCTGATGATTAAGTCTAGTGTTCTAAAAAAAAATTATAATTGAGCCGGGCATATTTAAGTGAGTGTTTTATGTAATATTTTACAGGTAACTAATTTTGAAAAGTTTATTTTTCTTAAAAAAAAAAAAATAATAATAACTGGCGCACTAACAACAAAATATATTTAAAATAATAAATAAATAAATTATATAATATATTAAATACAATATAATATATTATTTGTATTAAGTGCTGTATATATATATATTAAGTGCTGGTCTATAATTATACCTAAATATTTGGATGTTTCTGTTTCCTGTGTCTAAATTTTGACATGTTAAGCTTCTAAATTGGGGTCGATCAGCCACTGTCTTTGAAAAAGCAATATAGTTTGTTTTGTTAACATTCAAGGACAATTTAAAAACATCCAGCCAGTTTTTGACATGTTCCATTCCAGCTATAGCACATGTCTTGATGGCTTCCCAATCTTTATCACTGAAGACTAGCACTGTATCATCAGCATATGATACAACTTTACTTTGAATATCAATCTGAGTTAAGCTCTATTAAGAGCTTAACTTATACATTAGTATAAATTAAATAGTATAGGTCCCAGAACAGTCCCTTGAGGCACTCCGATTTGTACATTTTCAGGGTTACTCACATTGTCTCTGTCTCTGTTGTCTGTATGTCAAATAATTTTCAAAAACCTTCAACACGATGCCCCTCACTCAATTCTGTTTAAGAACATTTAAGAGCTTCTGATGTGGCACCATGTCAAATGCTTTTGCTAGATCTAAAAATATACACTTGTTATCAGTATTCATTTCATCAGTAACATATGAAATCAATTCATGTGTAGCATCTCCTGAGTTAAAACCCTCAGTAAAGCCATATTGGTGCTTGGGAAGTAAGTCATTAGTTTTTAAAAAATCTGTTAATCTATCTTTCACACATTTCTCAAATATTTTGGCCACATTACTAACTAAACTAATAGGTCTATAGATAGTTATTAATTTTGGATTACCAGCTTTATAAATAGGTGTTATAATTGAAGTTTTAAATTGTTTAGGTACGATTCCTGTATTAAAAATATAATTAATTATATGCATTAAGACGGCTCTCTATGTACAGCGGCTGTAAATACGGATGTAGTAGTTTCAGATATTTTACTGTTATACAATCAAATCCCGGGGCACTTATTGTTTTTTAAACTATTTATATGTTTTATAATATCGTTTTCGCATATCGTTTTCAGAAACATTGATTTTTCAGTGACACAGGAAAATCCACATTACATTCAGGGATAAAATATTAATTTTTAAATCAATTATTGTTTTCATAAAAGAACAATATAAATGAAAGAACATTTTTTTAATAGTTTAATGTTTGTTTTCATGCCTTCCTTATAGTAACGTTCCAAAATATTAAAAAAAAAAATGGAATTTATATAATTTGTGATTTAAAAGATTATTTTTAATATATTATACCTATTTTCTTTTCCTAAAAGTAAAAAAGTTTTAGTTGTCTCAAATTTTTTGTGACTTATTACTGATGTTTTCTTCCAAGGACACAAAGTAGGATGATTTGATTTTATATGTTTCTTTAAATTTGATTATTATTGTCACGTTAAATACAAAGTTCAAAATTCCACTAAACTTTATCCTCTTTGATTTTAATTGTTGAGACATTCTCAAAATTGTATTTACTTATTAAAATCAACGTAAATGAATATGACAGCGAAAAATACCCAAGCGGAGAACAAAAAATTGCATCCCAAAATAAATACATAAATAAAATATTTAACACTTCGTAGCAGGTCGCTAATTATAGTGGTAAGATCAATAGATCTCGATCCAGGCGATTTTTTTTTTAACTGACTATGGTCACTGGTGAATAGCGCCCACAGATTCACCCTTTCAATGGATAAAAATTATCGTTAGACGCGTTTGACCGACCGTGTTAAAATCACTGGTAAGTACCTGTCAACAATAAAACTCAATCACCGGTAATGATATATCTCGACCACCTCTAGTAAAAAGTTGCTTGGTAATCAGTAGTTACTTGATTGATTACATTTAGGAGATGAATATTAATGTCCCCTATGAATATTTCTATTTAGGTGATTTGGTATGAAATTTTCTAAATCCCTTATAAATGCTTGTGCAGAGGTTTGAGGAGACCTGTATACACCTGTAATGCCAATGGTCCGATGATTGACTTTTAGATTTATTTTAGTGACACAAATATCAGAATATTCCAGTTTAACTATATTTAATTCTGCATTTAGAGCTTAAACTTAGAGAAAAAATTATATAATTGATTTTTGATATTCGACTCATATACTTTGGAAAAAGTTGACAAGATATTTATTGGTCTATAGTTATTAATATCATTCGGATCTTCCATTTTGTAAATGGGAACTACTTTAGCTAGTTTTAAAGAATCTGGAAAAATGCCTTTCTCAGTTGATAAATTTAACATAAAACTCAATGGTTTAGTCAATAGAGCAACACACTTTTTAATTAACTTATTATCTAAGCCATCAGTGCTAACTGAAATAGTGTTTTTTAAAGACTGTATTAATTTTAAAACATCATCATCTGAAACAGGAGCCATATAAAATTTTTTTTTATTAGATGTAATGTTTTTATTTAAAAATTTAAAAATTCTACGACACAAACTAAGCTATCTATGGGGGGTTTAGTGAAATTCATATTAAATTTATTTGCCAAGTCAGAATCACTTATCTGGTTACCCTGATCATATAATATAAGTTGGTTATTTGATTTGTTGTTCCTTTTTTGCAATTGACCAATCACTTCCCAGGTAGCTTTAGTCTTATTTTCAGAGCTTAAAATAAGATTATCATAGTATTGCTTGGAGGCCTGTTATAACCTAAGCTTATAAGTATTATTTAACATTTTACTAATTTCAACATATCGTTGATCGTGCTTAGCAAGAGTATTATACAGGGTGTCTGTAAAAGGTCTTTACAAAAACATACCACATATTCCTTAAACCAAAATAAGTCGATTTAAGTAAAATTACCTTAGTACAAAGTTGCTTCGTTTGGGCTCTAGAGGGCCTTGAAGTTACAATTTTTAAATCGTTTTTCCCATATAAATTTAAAACGGCATATGCGATTTTGCTGAAATTTGGTATATTGGTAGAGTTTTATGTGGCAAAAAAATGGTATTAAAATTTTGTCCGATAATAATACATAGGCGTAGAACTTGATTTTTTAAATAATTACACCTTTAAAAATTCTACGCCAATGGAAGAAAAGGAGTTTGAGTATGAAATTTAGATTGCGCAACTCATTTACTTTAAAAAAGGTACTCTTGATAAGACTCGATTACTCTCATGGTTTTCGCTAAATTTCTGTTTTAATAATTTAGAGTGTATAGGTTTCACAAAAATATTTATATACAACATAATCAAAATAGAGATTTTACAAAAATTGTTCAAAATGTTCACCATTTTCACGCATACAAAGATTTATACGTCAAAGAAAATTAAAATGTATCCTTTCCATAACTTCTTTATCACCTCTAAGATAGTTTATTGCATCTTAAATACGTTGCCAGAGTTGTTCCTCATTTTCTACAGGTTCCCTGTAAACTGTGGATTTCAGATGTCCCCATAAAAAGTAATACATCGGTGTCTGGGGAACGTGGTGGCCAGTTTACAGGTGCGTCATTACCTCTGCCTATCCATTTGTGTGGATATTGTTCATTCAAGTGGTTTCTAACGTTTAAAGAAAAATGTGGTGGAGCTCCATCTTGCGTAAACCACATATCTCTCCGAAGTTGGAGAGGTAAATCTTCTAACAATTCTGGCAACGTATTTTGTAGAAAATCCAAATAATTTTCTCCAGTTAATCTTCGTGGAAGTATGACAGGACCAACAATGAAATTACCAATTATTCCAGCCCACACATTAATTTTGAATTCGTGCTGAAAATGGTTTACCTTTATTGCATGCGGATTTTCAACGGCATAAACATGTTCATTATGGGTATTAGTTATACATTTTCTTGTAAAATCCGCTTCATCGGTAAAGAGAACCTTCTTGACAAAGTTTGGATCTCTTTCTCTTTGCATATTAACAAATCGACAAAAACCCAAACGAATTTGAGGATCATGTACTAATAATTCTTGTACTGGCTTCTTATGGTATGGATATAGCAATTGTTCTCTAAGCACTTTATGGACAACATCTTTACTTACCCCTAGTTCCCTTCCAATTCGTCTGGTGCTTAATTCTGGATCTTCTTCAACACGTTCTAAAATGTCTTCTTCAACTTCAGGAATCCTTACAAAACGTTCTCTTCCATTATCAACAGTGTTGGGAGCAAAGGAACCGGTCTCCCGAAGACGTCTCTCAACAGCAGCAAAAGTTGGGTGGCTAGGTACACGACGATTTGGAAACCTTTCAGAGTACACCCTGACACTCTCTCGAGCATTTCCTTCACAAAATCCTAATGTCAGTAACATATCGGTATATTCTGCATTGGTATATTGTACAGCCATATTAATAAACCACGCATTTGTTTTTTTAATTATTGAGTCAGATAGAACACTTTCAATCGTTAACAAGAGATTAGGTGTTAAAACTTGGCAATATTTTTATTTAGATGAAACTATGGAAACCAACAATAAATGTTTTTGTATACGTATTGCAGGCAAATTAATATTCCTCAAAAAATCGCACATGGCAAGAATCGAGTATTTTTGTTAAAAGTCTCGATTAGAGATGTTGAAGAAGATATGAAAAAATTACATTTTTATGTTTTTCATCGTATAAAAATTTGTCCGATATTAATACATAGGCGTAGAACTTGATTTTTTAAATAATTGCACCTTTAAAAATTCTACGCCAATGGCAGAAAAGGGGTTTGAGTATGAAATTTGGATTGGGTACTCATTTACTACAAAAAAGTACCCTTGATAACACTCGATTTACTCTCATGGTTTTGACAAAGTTTGTATTTTAATAATTATTGTTTATGTTCTAAAATTACTAATATGCAAATTTCGTCAAAACCATGAGAGTATTCGAGTCTTATCAAGAGTACCTTTTTTAAAGTAAATGAGTTGCGCAATCTAAATTTCATACTCAAACTCCTTTTCTTCCATTGGCGTAGAATTTTTATGGGTGCAATTATTTAAAAAATCAAGTTCTACGCCTATGTATTATTATCGGACAAAATTTTATTACCATTTTTTTGCCACATAAAACTCTACCAATATACCAAATTTCAGCAAAATCGCATATGCCGTTTTAAATTTATATGGGAAAAATGATTTAAAAATTGTAACTTCAAGGCCCTCTGGAGCCCAAACGAAGCAACTTTGTACTAAGGTAATTTTACTTAAATCGACTTATTTTGGTCTAAGGAATATGTGGTATGTTTTTGTAAAGACCTTTTACAGACACCCTGTATAATGACATATATTTTTTTTAATTTCAGTAAATTTGCATTCCACCTATAGTTATTATTAGGCTTTTTAGTTTTGGGTCTTCGTGTAACTAACTTTTTTGGAAAGGCAGTTTCAAAATAGGATAAAACAATTTCCGCAAATTGATCATAATCTAAATTGGGACAGGTCTGATCCAAAACAATAGTCCAATCTTCAGCCCCTAATAAATTATAAAAATGTTCTATGTTATTTTCAGAATATAAACGCGAAACATATTTAACGGCTGGTTTTTTGTTTTTTTGAGATAAATTCCTAGTGTGGACATCAATACATTGAGAATAGGATCAGATAGATAAAGGTCTACCTCTTTTATATTGTACTGATTAGATGTTCTAACAAATATATTATCAATGCAAGTTGCAGAGTCTTTTGTAACTCTAGTTGGAGTTCTTACACATATTTCAAGATTAAAACTATACAATAAATCCTCTAATAAAGAAAGTTGAGTACAGGGTGCCATAAAATTTACAATAAAATCTCCTCCAATAATTATATTGTAGTTGTTTTCTGAACATACAATTTCGTTTAAAACTAACATAAAATCTTTAAAATTTCCTCCAGAATGTCTAAGCAAATCGTCTTATATAGAGGTAATTGTATACTACAACATTCTAAAATGTTTTCTGTCAAAATAAAAATAATAAAAAATAAAAAATAATAACAAGTAAATATAAAATAAAATAAAAAAAAAAAATAAAACGTACTGATTAACCAGCTCTTAAAAAAGGACTAGGTTTTATGAAACAAATCGAAAGAACCCCAAAAAATGGCGGGGTTTTTAAATTCATAAACTATAAAAGAACTTTTCGAAAAATTTTAAATTGGTACAAAAATTTTACCTCATAGGAACAAATAGTCACATATGATAAACTAGAATGAAAATATATAATACTTGGCATTCTATATTATACTCTTTACAGTTTAACAGACCCCCTTAACCCCCCATATTTAAATAAATTGTTTTCTCCTTATATAGCTTAATTTTTCCTAAAAATTTCTGGTTGATATTATTTTTTGTTTGGGTTAAAAAAAAAAATTATGTTTTAATCCGTCTTAATCCCCCATTTTTGCAAAATTAATAGGCTTTAATCCCTTATAGAGATTGAGTTTTACTAAAAATTTCATGTTGATATTGCTTTTCATTTTTGATTTGATTTTTTTTTAATTTCAACCCTCATAACCCCCACATTTTTATTCATGGGCTTCGTCCCCTTAAAGAGCTTGATTTTCCTGAAATTTTCAAGTAGAAATCGTTTTTCATTTTTGAATTATTATTTTTTTTAAATTAAATTAACACCCTCTTTTTTCCAAATCAAAATTTCAAGCTTTTAATTTGATTTTTTAATATTTCAACCCCTCTAACCCCCCCATTTTTATTCAGTTTTTCTTTTGAATCAATATAGGCTTCAACCCCTTATAGAGCTTTATTTTTACTAAAAATTTCGTGTTGATATTGCTTTTCGTTTTTAGTTTATGATTTTTTTTATTTCAACCCCACTTAATCCCCCATTTTTATTCATAGGATTTGTGCCGTTTAGGAACTTACTCAGCCTACCTCAAAACACTACAAATCGATTTTTCACCAAATAGTTATTAATAAAAAGCAAAAATAGACATAAATTGATGAAACAGCTTTTTTACCATCTTTTTTATAGTATCAAAAAGATTATTCTCTTCCTAGGTCTGTATGGCAGCTGGAAAAGCACCAACTCTAGCAACAGCGGTCAGCAGCAAAGCTTGGTACGGCTGGGTGAGTTCCTCGGTACTAGAAGGCACAAGCAAACCAGTCACAAGCCACCAGTATCCCTTATCGGCTCTAATACCTCTAGAAAGCGAACAAAAAGATACCGGCATAAAGTTATCCAAACACCAAAAGCTACCCAAAGTCATAATCGGCCATAACGTCTCATTCGATAGATCTAAAATAAAAGAACAGTACTGGTTGAACAGAACTGGCACCAGATTCGTAGACACCATGAGTTTACATATATGCGTCGGAGGATTAACCAGTTACCAAAGAGCTATGTTAAAATCTGAAAAAGTTGTTGATGAGGATCAAGATTGGAGGCAATGCAGCTCTTTGAACAATCTGGTCGATGTCTATAACTTGTATTGCGGCAAAAAGATCACTAAGGAAACTAGAGATTTTTTTATTGAAGGCACCATGAAGGATATTAAAGATAATTTCCAAACTGTCATGAATTATTGTGCTGGTGATGTGAAGGCTACGTATGAAGTTTTGAAGGAGTTGTTTCCTTTGTTCTGTGAAAGGTTTCCGCATCCAGTAACATTAGCAGGTACTTACTACATTCTTGATTCTAAATATTGCTTTTCTTCTAAATCATTCCCTACTTGTATTTTTGTATACAAAGGACCCTACACCAGTCTTTAATGATTTTGCATTTTGGTTAATTTTGTACAGTAACTTCTGCTGAATGTTTGTAGTAGACTCTGCTATCAGTTAACGAAAGGTACAGGGTCCTTTAGTTGCTGTATAAGATATATAACCATCATTTACGGTAACCATTTTACTAGGTATGCTAGAACTGAGCACCGCCTACTTACCAGTTAACTCCAATTGGCCAAGATACATAGAAGAATCTGAAGAAGCTTACGACGACCTCGAGAACACCGGTAAAATCCTTTTAGCCCACAGAGCCGACCAGGCTTGTCAACTCTTACACAACGAAAAGTACAAAGAAGATCTGTGGATGTGGGATCAAGATTGGACCGTTAAAGACATCAAAATGAAAAAATTTCCCAATAAGAAGAAGAAACAAGAAGAGGAAACGGTAGAATCGAAAGATGAAGACGATGAAGTTGATCCTCTTGAAGAGAAATTTAAATGTTTGTGGGGAACTAAAGAATGCTTACCGGCTGTAAAAGTTTTACTACCTGGTTACCCGAATTGGTATAGAAAATTATGTACCAAGCCTGATTCATCACCTAATTGGGTACCAGGACCGGTACTGATTAGTACGTCCATGCAGATCACTCCTAAATTATTATCCCTGACGTGGGAAGGTTATCCATTGCATTACCTACGAGAAAAAGGTTGGGGTTTCTTAGTTCCATTCTCAGACGATTTAGAACTAGAGAGAAAATTACCATTGAAGCAGTTACTAGAAAAATGTCCCCTACTGTTAACCAAACCGGGTGGCGCCCAACACGAAACGATGTTAACCTTACGAAAGTCTGTAGAAGAAAACCTATCGAAAAAAGATTATTACTCACGTTTAAAAAAAGACAAAACCGATGGGTTATACAAAGGTACGGGGATATTCTGCGACATCGATATTGAAGACTGTTGCTACTTCTTCAAGTTGCCGCACAAGGATGGACCCGGTTGTAACGTGGGGAATCCCTTGGCTAAGGATTTTTTGAATAAGTTTTCCGAGAACGTTTTGGCTGGTGATACGGAAAGTGCAGAGCAAGTGCTGGAAATCGCGAAAAAATTGTCGTATTGGAGGAACAATAGGAATAGGATACTGGATCAGATGGTCGTGTGGCTGAGCGATGAGAATTTGCCGAAATATTTACGAAGTAAAGGTAATATTTAATTATAATAATGCAATATGTTGATTTTTTAATAATATTTAATAATATTTAATATCTATTTAATAATATAATATTATTAATAATAAAATATTGTCCTATAAAGGCAAAGATTAGATAAGTGACAGTTCTTCAACCCTTTACCTTTTTAGGTTACAGAGAGAGAGAAAAAACAATATAGAATTAAATTTAACATATAGTAGATTAAGTAAAAAACTTATGTAAAAACTAAAATGTTCGTCCAATTTTAATCGAGCGTCATGAATAGGTAGCCAGTAGTTTAAATGTACCAAGCTCAAAAAACGATAGTTCAAAAGTGCAAGGTTTAAAAACGCATAAAATGTACCACTTTGAATAATAATAGTAGTTCAAATAATTCGATTTTTATTAATTATTTATCTGTTGTTAAAGGTGTTAGTTCAAATGTACAAAATTTCGAAACAAAATTATGTAAGAACATCTCTATTAAATGTTTCTTAGAACTTTGTCTTAAAATATTGGACCATCATTACAGAACACCCTGAACATTTCAAGTTTGAAATAATGATTATTCTAATTGGACTTTACCAAGGATAAAAAAAGTAGTTCAAGGGTACCAGGTTCAAAAATACATCAAATGTATAAGTTTCAACAATAGTAGTTCAAATATCTCATATTTCTGACTAATTGTGGGTTTTTAAAGTTATTAGTTCAAATTGACTGTTATTAAAACGAGTAGTTCAAATGTATCAATTTCAAAAATCGGATTTTTGATAAATTAACAGGTTTTTAAACGAGTAGTTCAAATGTTTTGCGTTTAAAAATCGTTAATGTTAAATTGACGATTATTAAAGCGAGTAGTTCAAATGTATACATCACAAAAATCGTATTTTTGATAAATTAGGGATTTAAATGAGTAGTTCAAATGTATCACGTTCAAAAATCTATTTTAGAAAAATTTACGATTATTACAGCCAATAGTTCATATGTATAAATTTAAAAATGTATTTTTGATAAATTGACGGTTATTAAAACGAGTAGTTCAAATGTATAAATTTAAAAAATCTTATTTTTGATCATGAGAAGGTGTTTAAACGAGTAATTCATATGTATCATATTCAAAAATTGAATATTTAATAAAGTAACAGTTATTAAAGCGAGTAGTTCAAATGTATCAAATTTGAAAATCGTATTTTTAATAAATTTATGGTTATTAAAGTGAGTAGTTCAAATGTATACATTTCAAAAATCGTATTTTCGATAAATTGGCGATTATTAAAGTGAATAGTTCAAATATATCACGTTTAAAAATCGTATTTGTGATAAATTAACGGTTATTAAAGCTAGTAGTTCAAATTATCACGTTCAAAAATTTTATTTTTTTGTATAAATTATTAAAGTAAATAGTTCAAATGTACTACGTTAAAAATCGTATTTTTATATACTCAACAGTAGTTCAAATATGTCGCATTCAAGAATCGTATTTTTGATTAAATAAGGGGTTCTTAAAGCAAGTAGTTCAAATATACCAGATTCAAAAATAATATAAATATCGTTTTACTGACAAATTATCGATTATAGCGAATAGTTCAAATGTACCATCAACAATCCTATTTATGACAATATATTAGTTGAAAAAGTGAATAATTCAAACGTACCACGTTTAATAATCGTTTTTTAAATAAATTAATAATTATTAAAGCGAGTAGTTCAAATATACCAAGTAAAAAATCGTGTTTGGTATAAGCTAACAGTGGTTAAAATGATTAGTTCAAACATAGCACTTTCAAAAAACGTATGTTTGATAAATAGTTCAAATATAACACGTTTAAAAACAAAATTATCTTTCGATGAGTTAATGATTTTAAATGGGTAGTTCATGTATTCCGCGGTCAAAACCTAGTTCCAATATACCAGGTTCAAAAATAGATCGAAAGTACCACAATAGTAGTAGAAATATCTTCTAGTTTTGACCAATTATCGGTGTTTAAATTTATTAGTTCAAATAAACCAAGTCAAAAATCGTGTTTGGAATAAACTAACAGTGGTTAAAGTGATTAGTTCAAACGTAGAACTTTCAAAAAACGTATGTTTGATAAATTAACGCCTATTAAATCTAGTAGTTCAAATGTACCACGTTCAAAAATAGGATTATCTTACTTCCGACGAGTTAATAGATATTTAGATGGTTAGTTCATGTGTTCCAAGGCCAAAACCTAGTTCCAATATACCAGGTTCAAAAATAGATCGAATGTACCACAATAGTAGTAGAAATTCCTTGTATTTTTGACTAATTATCTATCGGTGTTTAAAGCTATTAGTTCAAATATGCCAAGTCAAAAATCGTGTTTGGTATGTACTAATAGCGGTTAAAGTGATTGGTTCAAACGTAGAACTTAAAAAAAACGTATATTTGATAAATTAACGCTTATTAAATATAGTAGTTCAAATGTACCACGTTCAAAAATAGGATTATCTAAGTTCTGACGAGTTAATGGATGGGTAGGCCTTGTTTACCGGTGTCAAAAACTAGTTTCAATGTTCAGGTTCAAAAGTAGATCAAATAGTAATTAAAATAATTCATATTTTTGACTAATTATCGATCATTAAAGCTATTAGTTCAAATATACCAAGTCAAAAATCGTGTTTGGTATAAACTAATAGTTATTAAAGTGAGTAGTTCAAACGTACCATCTTTAAACAAACGTGTGTTTGATACATTAAAGCTAGTAGGTCAGATGTATTACTATCAGAAATATAATTATCTTCCGATGATAAAATAAATAAAAATAAATAAATAAAAACAAATATAAATTAATAAAATATTCATAGATAAACGATAAAAATCGATAAAAATCCGTAAGAATCGATAAAAATCCGTAAAAATCGATAAAAATTCTGGCTAGTAGGTCAAATGTATCTCGTTCAGAAATATAATTATCTTACTTTCGATGAGTTCACAGATATTTTAAATAAAAATAAATAAATTGAAAAATAAATGAAAATATGTGAAAATAAATAGAAAGAAATAAAAATAAATAAAAAAATAGATAAAAAGAAATGGAAATAAACAAAATGAAATTAAAATAAATAAAAAATTAATATGTGAAATAAAAAATAAATAAAGGATAAAAAGAAATGGAAATAAACAAAATGAAATTTAAATAAAAATAAATAAAAATAAATAAAAATAAAAAAAAAATAAAAAAAAAATAAAAATAAATAGAAACAAATAAAAATTAAAATATTCATCGGTAAACGATAAAAATCGATAAAAATCCGTAAAAATCGATAAAAACCGATAAAATATCGTAAAAATCAACAATAAAAAAGAATAAAAATTAAAAAAATAAAATAAATATTAATAAAAACAAACCAATAAAAATGAAAAACAAAAAATAAATGAAATGAAAAACAAAAAATAAATGAAATAAAATAAAAAAAAATGAAAAATAAAATAAATTAAATAAAAAAAGAAATAAAAAATAAGTTACGGCTCGCTCTGGCATGAGAAATCATAGGGGTGAATTGTTAAAAATATCTTGATGTCCCGATACCTCGACAGCCTAGTCCCCTCTTGAAGCAACATTGCCATTGTTGCACATATATCGTGCTTGCGATAATACAATTTTTTAAATTCTGTATCTTTTTTATTTTTGAGTTTTTTAAAAACGTTATTTGAAAAAAAAATGTTTACTTTAATGACTTCTATACACGGTTTAAAAAAGTATTACATTAAGATTCACTATGCATAAAATCGTTAGAAAATAGTTACATACAATATTTTTTCTACTACCGTACATATTATCCACTAATATTAGAAATAAAAAAGTGTGGGGATGGCCTGCGGATACCTTCTAATATTAAATAAAACAATGGTTTCTATTCAAAACTTGTAATTTCTAAATGACCTCACGCCATGACATATCAAACTCATCTCTTTCGAACATCTTTCTTTGCTTGACATTGACAACTGACTTACAACTTAGAACTAAAATTACAGAATATTAACAAATGAAAAGCGGACCATTCTTATTAAACGTCTAAGGGCCGATTCCACCGTGTGTTAAACGGAGATTAAAATGACGTTGTTAATGTAAAAAATGTCATTTTAAACTTCGTTTAACACAACGGTGAAATCGGTCCTAACTACTGGTGTACAAGATCACCAAAAGTAAAAGAAGAAGAGCACACTTATTTGAAATTTCGCGGGGAGGGAATACTACAAAAGTTACTTTTTTTACTTTACGCACTAGTGAAAAAAAGTAGGAGTGCGTAAAGTATGTACTTTACGCACGGTAGTAAAAAATTTGTTTTTCGCAAAAAATGAACGTCATGATCGGATCATAACTATAATAGGACTGTTCCAACAACGATCCGAAACCAGTCATTGATGCCAGGATTGTGCGCAGTATGAATTTGGCGGTCTAAATAATCTACTGCGCAATATTATGGTGGCAATGACTGGTTTCTGATCGTTATTGAAACATCTAATGTATTTTTTTTTTATTTATTTCCAGACTACCTTCTCGGCGCCATCCTCCCGCAAGTAGTAGTATGCGGCACTCTAACCCGCCGAGCGGTCGAACCAACATGGATGACCGCATCGAACGCCCAATCCGAACGAATCGGTTCCGAATTGCGCGCCATGGTCCAAGCCCCGCCCGGCTACAACATAGTCGGCGCCGACGTAGACTCCCAAGAACTCTGGATCGCTTCCGTAATCGGCGACGCGGATCAAGCCAAAATGCACGGCGCAACTCCATTCGGATGGATGACTTTAAGCGGGAACAAATCCGCCGGTACCGACATGCATAGCGTTACCGCTAAAGCCGTTGGAATCAGTAGAGACCACGCTAAAGTTATTAATTACGCTAGAATATACGGCGCGGGTCAAAATTTCGCTGAAAGGCTGTTGAAACAGTTCAATCCTAGCATTTCAGAACGCGAAGCGAGGAGTAAAGCTCAGAAGATGTTTACGTTGACTAAAGGGAAGAAAACTTACTGTCTAAAATCGGATTTTATAATGGATTTCACCGATAGACCTTACTCGAAATGGGAAGCTTTTAACCTAGCCAAAGCCTGCGGGAAAACTTTAGACGAAATGTTTCACAAATCGAAATGGATCGGCGGTACCGAATCCGCGATGTTCAACAAATTAGAAGAAATCGCCAACAATCCGCAACCGGTAACGCCGTTTTTGAACGGTAGATTAAGCCGAGCTCTAGAACCGAAATCCGATGCCGAAGACAAATACCTACCGACCAGAGTCAACTGGGTGGTCCAAAGTGGCGCGGCGGATTTTCTGCATTTAATGCTGGTCTGCATGCGATGGATAACCGAAGATAAAATCCGATTCTGTCTGAGTTTCCACGACGAAGTACGGTATTTAGTACCGGAAGAATATAAATACCAATCGGCGCTTGCATTACACACGACCAATCTGTTAACGCGAGCTTTCTGTTCGTATCGATTGGGGTTGAGGGATTTGCCGCAATCCGTAGCGTTTTTTTCTTCAGTCGAAGTGGATACGGTGCTGAGGAAGGAATCGAAGCAGGATTGCGTGACGCCGTCGAACCCGCACGGGTTGAGTAAAGGTTACGGGATACCGAATGGCGAAGCGTTGGATATTCACGAGGCTGTGGAAAAGGCGGGTGGAAGGTTTGATTGTTGGTATCGATCAAAATTCGATAAGAAAAAGGTGAATATTCTGGTGTGTTCGTAACGGTAATGCGATTTTGGTTTCTATAACAATTTATTCATAATTTTTATTTACTAATAGCTTTTTCGATTTCAGTGCTCGGCTTGCTTTGAGAGCATACGAAAGGTGGGAGATATGTCAATACCAGTTACTTTTCACTCTAAAAAGTAACCGGTATCGATATATCGTTAATCTTTTATGTGCACTCCCCGCAGACAGGGCAGTGGAATCGAAAATTCTATAAAATAGGTACATTTTTTATATACACAAATATATAGTATAATTCAAATCTCAATTTGCAAATAGTATCATAAAAAAAAACATTCGCGAATGAAAAACCTGAGCATGGGCAATATTTTTTTTTTTATATAAAAGTTTGAATTATTTTAAATTAATATAAACAAAAAAACTTTATTTACAAGTTTAATAATAGAACAGCAATATGAGTAATAAATAATATAAATAAAACATGAAAGAATATTTTTTACAGATATGTTTGCTGATTTTGAATGATATATTTATTTTATTAGATAGGTAGTTTTTTTATATCTCCAGAATATAGGTGTTTAAATAAAATATGTCTGATAAATTATCGGGTTATTAAAGTAGTTCAAATCTACAACGTCAAATAATCGAATTTTTTTTTCTGATAAACTAAAGGTTATTAAAACGAGTAGTTCAAATGTATCACGTTCAAAAATCGATTATTTGACAAAGTAACGATTATTAAAGCGAGTAGTTCAAATGCATCAAGTTTAAAACTCGTATTTCTGATTAAATAACTGTTACTAAAGCGAGTAGTTCAAATGTATCACGTTTAAAAATCGTATTTTTGATAAATTAACGATTATTAAAGCGAGTAGTGCAAATGTATCGCGTCCAAAAATCGTACTTTTGGATAAATTAACGATTATTAAAGCGAGTAGTTCAAATGTATCTCGTTTAAAAATAGTTTTTTGATAAATTAACGGCCATTGAAACGAGTAGTTCAAATGTATCACGTTAAAAATCGTACTTTTGATCAATTGAAAGTTATTAAGGCGAGTAGTTCAAATGTATCTCGTTTAAAAATAGTTTTTTGATAAATTAACGGCCATTAAAACGAGTAGTTCAAATGTATCACGTTAAAAATCGTACTTTTGATCAATTGAAAATTATTAAAGTGAGCAGTTCAACTGTATCACATTAAAAAAAATGTTGTGTTGATAAATTAACGATTATTAAAACGAGTAGTTCAAATGTATCTTGTTTAAAAATAGTTTTTTAATAAATTAACGATTATTAAAGCGAGTAGTGCAAATGTATCGCGTCCAAAAATCGTACTTTTGGATAAATTAACGATTATTAAAGCGAGTAGTTCATATGTATCTCGTTTAAAAATAGTTTTTTGATAAATTCACGGCTATTAAAACGAGTAGTTCAAATGTATCACGTTAAAAAATCGCACTTTTGATCAATTAACGATTATTAAAGCGAGTAGTGCAAATGTATCGCATCCAAAAATCGTACTTTTGATTAAATTAACGATTATTAAAGTGAGTAGTTCAAATGTATCTCGTTTAAAAATAGTTTTTTGATAAATTAACGGCTATTTAAACGAGTAGTTCAAATGTATGACGTTAAAAATCGTACTTTTTATCAATTGATTATTAAAGCGAGTAGTTTAAATGTATCACGTCCAAAAATCATATTTTTGCTAAATTAACGATTAATAAAGCAAGTAGTTCAAATGTATAATTTCTTCCAAAATTGATTAAAAAATTTACTATTAAATTAAGAGAGTAGTTCACAAATGTGTCACGTTTAAAAATCGTATTTTTGATAAATTAAGAGGGGTTTAAACAAGTAGTTCATATGTATCACGTTCAAAAATCGAATATTTGAGAAAGTAACTGTTTTCAAATTTAAAAATTGTATTTTTAATAAATTTAAGGTTATTAAAGCCATTAGTTCAAATGTATCAAATTTAAAAATCGCATTTTTGATAAATTTAAGGTTATTAAAGCCATTAGTTCAAATGTATCAAATTTAAAAATCGTATTTTTGATAAATTTATGGTTATTAAAGGGAGTAGTTCAAATGTATACATTTCAAAAATCGCATTTTTGATAAATTAACGATTATTAAAGGGAGTAGTTCAAATGTATCACGTTTAAAAAATCATATTTTTTATTAACTAACTGTTGTTAAAACGAGTAGTTCAAATATGTCACCTTCAAGAATCGTATTTTTGATTAAATAAGGGGTTATTAAAGCAAGTAGTTCAAATGTATCACGTTCAGAAATCACATTTCTGGTAAATAAACAGTTGTTTTGTGAATAATTCGAACATCACATTTAAAAATCCTTTTTTAATAATTTAACTATTAAAATGAGTAGTTTAAATGTACCATATTAAGAATAAAGTTTATATTATTTCCAATGAGTTAACAGGTATCCAGAGGATTAGTTCATGTGTGCTCTGCTAAAAAATATATCTCTTTCAACAATAGGAGTTCTGACAAATTGGTTACTAAAGCGAATAGTTCAAATATACCACGTTCAATAATAGTTTTAGATAAGTTAACAATCATTTAAGCAAGTAGTTCAAAAGTACCAGGTTCAAAAATAATATTCTACCGACAAATTATCGGTTATTATAGCAAATAGTTCAAATGTACCATCAACAATCGTATTTATGACAATATTTTAGTTAGAAAAGGCGAATAGTTCAAAGTTACCACGTTCAATAATCGTTTTCTAAATAAATTAATGATTATTAAAGCGAGTAGTTCAAATATACCATGTCAAAAATGGTGTTTGGGATTATTAACAGTTGTTAAAGTAAATAGTTCAAACATATCATATTTTAAATAAATTAACGATTAAGGTGAGTAATTTAAACGCGCCATATTTAAAAAATGGGGTATCTAAATGAGTAGTTCAAATGTGCTATGATTAAAAACAGCAGTTTAAATGTAAATACTGGTTCAAAAAAGAGAATAAATGCCATTTTCAACAATAATAATTTTTGGCAAACTAACATTTAGTCAGTAGTTCAAACGTATCACATTCAACAATAGATTTTAATAAATGGATCGTTATTAAAGCGAGTAGTTCAAATGTACAATTTTAAAAAATAACATTGTCTTTGTTAGGTCCAATTTTTCACATAACATATTTTAAACTTTATCCAGTGAGCTGGCACCAAACTGGAGGCGAAGGAGTGGAAGGTAGGCGACGCAGAAATGTCTGTAATTGTTTCAAAGCTGCTCTTAAAAGTCATTGTAATTTTTTATCCAACAGCTGAAAATTAAAGTAAAAATGCAGTTAAAAAAGTTTTAATTTACAGTGTCGGCTATTGAACGCTTTCCAATACGTTTTAAAGTGAATAGTTCAGTAATCGTATTTTTTATATATTAAAGCGAGTGGTTCGAATGAACTACGTTCAAAAATATGATAATTTTATTTTCGATGAGTTAACAGATATTCAAGTAAGTAGTTCAAATGTACCGCGGCCAAAAACAGTAATTTAAATATACTATGTTTCAGAGTAGTAAAATACAATTTTCAAATATCGTATTATTAAACGGAATAGTTCGAATGTACCAGGTCAAAAATTGCATTTCTGATAGATCATTGTTAAAATGAATAGATCAAACACATGTTCAAAAATCATATATTTCATAAATTAACGGTTATTAAAGTAGTAAAAATAGGATTATATTATTTTCAATGAGTTAACAGATATTCAGTTGGTTAGTTCAAATATCTACTGGCACCAATAGTAGTTGAAATATACCACGCCGATTCTTCGTCTTCGGCGATTAGTCAACATTTCCCCATTGATTGTCTGATGCCATTTAATGTAAGAGGTCTAGAAAAATTGCTTCTTCTTTTTCTTGGGTTTGACAACTTACTTTCAGAGCTAGTAGCTCCATATATACAGTGTGTCTCAGAATTGCATAGACAGTAGGTGTAAGTGCCATGGCAAAAAAAATTGAAAATTTCAGCCCTACTGTAAATCTGATATTCCCCAAATATAAATGAAATTTTTGAAAAATGTATATGAATAAACAATTTACATTAGTTGTTTTTAAATAAGATACAAAAACAATATTAATAAAAGCTGTTTTGAATTGTTCGGGTTTATTTAGTATTCAATTTCATTCTTATATTGGTATTAATTTTAAGGAGGACTCAACATTTTTTGGTCTTTTATATCTATTGCTAAGCAATTTCTGCAATGAAAGTGCAATTATATGTATAAAAATTAAAAATAGTCTTTATTGAGAAAAAAAAAGACTAATATTATAAATATAATCTTAATACAAAAATATCCTCATTCAGACGTACTATTGGTTGCCTCAGCGCTCTCATTTCTCCTTCTCAGTATCCTAGTAATATTCTCACCTTGATTAATTTCTTTAAACAACGCCGCGTGATCGTAATTTCTAAATTCAGTCTTATCGCCTAGAACCGCTTGCGTAGGCAAATTTTCGGTACCGTGCCACACCAAACCGGTTTTGAAATTCGTTAAAACACTTTCAGAAAACTCCTCCAAAATCCTAGTCCAAGTTTCCAACCATCTGGATAATTTCACTCCGAAACTAGAGTCTCGATATATGTCTTTGTAAGCGATAATGTAATCGCTAAATCGTTCCACGAACACTTCCAAATCAGATTCTTTCATCCAGTGAAAAATATCGACGGAATCGCTGATGTAGTGCAAATACGAACAATCCCTTCCATTTTCGATGGTGAAATTTTTAATGATGTTGATTTGTTTGGCTATGGGTTCTAAAAAGATGTCCTCTTCTTGTGGGTGAACTGGTTTCTTGTATTTTTGTAAGATTTGCATTAAATTGATCTCCAGCTTGAACAAACTGTTGACCAATACGCTTTGCTCTTTTACCATGGCTCCGAGGCTGTTAGAAGCCGTTATGTATTCCGCAAACGTTCCTATGTATATATCTCTTAGACAATCTGACACATTCATAATTTTGAGTGTCGAGATCTTTGATTGACGTTGAACATGTGTGATGTTGCGTTACGGCTTTAAATGCTGATTTAACAATGACATATATAGTTTAAATAGACTGCTTATCCATACGTAAATAAAACGATGAAAAGCGGGTCGAACTGGGAGATGTTTTCTCTTTGTCTAGTGCATGCAATGTTTGTGTTTTGTCTCAATTTTGAGTGCTCACTGGTAAACAAAACTTTCACAGGACCGGTTTTAAAGAAAGTTTAGTCTAGTTGAGATTTTGTTCTCATTGTCATTACTCAGTCGGACATTTTGTTGAGTTGTTTATTTTATTTAGTTTTAATTATACTTATGTTCTGTTTTAAATTTTTTAATTATTTGAGTATAAAAACTTGTTTTGTTTTTAAATTTAAATGGTGAATTGCTCTATAAGGGGTTGTAAGACCAGCTACAGAAATATAAAAAGTAACATTTCATTTTTCACGCAAGTATCAATACAAGTAGGTACAAGGTAAATACGTTTATAATAATTTTATGAATTATAATTAATTATAATAATAATATTATTAATAAAGTATTTATTGTAAATACAATTTCATAAATATTATTATATTCAAAGACCCGAGTTAGAGCTATTTGGGCTTTACAAGTACATTTTAAAATTTAGTTAGATACAGAGAAGTATCGTATAATAAAAACAATATAAATAGAAGAAAAACGAACATAAGTACCAATACAAAGAGACAAACACTTTTATTCTTTGATAGGACTTTTCCATGTGAATTCTAGCTCTGGCAATTTTGGCATTAAGTAAAGCCTCTTGATGGCTGAACTAATTTTTTTTAATGAGGAAAGGAGGCTGTATAATTTGTATACCTTCAGCTTCTGTTATGTTTCCAATAAGAAAACCTTTGTTAAACATTTTACTATCGAGAAATGATTCACACACTTCAAGTATTGAACTTTGTTAAAAAATGTCTATTTCTGAAGTTCTACCACCATATGCTTCACTTTTGTAAGTAATGAGACCAGTAGGTGACACTCCAGTCAATATTTTAATAGTATGCTTCTTTTTGTAGTCAGAGCAATTTTTTAGCCTACAACAAAGACATTTGGCTTGCTGTATTGGGATTTCGGTACAATCAAGTAGTACTCTTACTTACATAGAGGCACATTATTTAATATTTCTTGTTTTGAAGGCCGAATTATACCATACTAAGAACTTCTACCAGTTTTATTAAAAAATGTTAAAAAATTTAATGATAAAAAGTTTCATTCACTCCAAATAAAATGGATAAGACATTATATCTTGCATATCAGTTTTCAACTTCATAAAAGTAAATATAACTTGATCCTTTACAGACATAACTGATCTCCTTTTTCCTATTCTTTAGAAACAACGAATTCCACAATGGTGGCTAATAACTGGAAGGATTACAATCCTATAAAAGTAGATAGTTCTTTAGCACTGACAATTCTGTTTGAAAACGGATCAACTAAATCACCACTCTTCACTTGTGTTGAACAATCGATCCCAATTTTCTACTTTTAAACGAAGTTTTGTAAATTAAGCAAAGCTCTTCAGCTGCACACAAATCTTCATTATCTGCTTCAGTAGTAGATATATGTTCATTAACTGCAAAAACACATTAAACATAATAATTATTAACCAAACATTTTAAATTATGCATACGTACATCCATTGCCTGAAGAAGATAACTCAACACTTGACATTCTACTAGTACTGGCAACATATCAATATTTAAGATAATAACCATAATTCTTGTTTTAGCTGGATTACTTTTCTTTTTATTAATAGTCGTTTTCTTTTTACCACTAATCCGAGCTAACTTACATCGACTAAGCTTAGTTGTACGTTCTTTTTGTGATTGTAAGTCAGAATCTTTCTTTCCCCCTTTACCGATGCTAAACGGATCTTGACGTCAACTAAGATTGCACTTTGTACCTAGTTCATTTTACTATGATGTTGATCAGATTTCCACTGATGGAATCTTAATATTATTCATCAAATCATTCACATTCACCGCCAAAATAATCCTTAATTGTCTAAAGGGAACAAACTTTAGAATGTGAAAAAGCTACTAACTTTTAGTAAAATCTTTAAAAAGTTCATTCAATTTTTGCATAATATCTGCTTTTATAATGCGAAATAAATTTTAAAAGAATAATCAAGTGTCCGAATAGTGCCACTATACAGTGGTCGTGGTCTAAAGTTAGTTATATACACATGAGTGTAAAATTGTTTATAGCTATCTTCAAAATTGGTTAGATCTCTTAAAATGTTTTGAAAATTGGGAAACTAGACGTTATGACTCAAAATCCTTTTTTAAAATATCTAACGCAAGCTCCTGTCTTGAAATAAACATACAGATAATTTTTTTTTAATTCAATTCCTACTTTGATGAAATATGAGTTTTAAACTCATTTGGGCCAGACCGATTCTGCCTGGTGAGCACTCGGCAAGCCAAGCAATATGACCCGCTTTTCGTCATCTTGTTTATATATGGATGAGCAGTCTATTAATCTATATATGTCATTGTGATTTAACTATGACTGATTCTTTTGGGAACCTTTTTTTTTTTGATAGGTTGTTCAAAGTACGTGATTATTTACATGTATATGAGTAAAACCAAATTAAATAACTCCAAAAAGTAATTATTGATATTTACTGACTCTGTAATTAAATGAAACGTTATCAGTAACAATAAATAATTAAAATCATCAACAAAATGTTCCAAATAAACAAATTTATTGCAATATCTAATAAACCATATCTTTAAATGAAAGTCGTCAACAAAATGTTCCAAATAAATCAAATGTATTGCAATATTTAATTAGCAATATATTTAGATATGCCCAAATAATCGATTATTCAATTACTCGATTAATTTTTAAAATCTATTATCGATTTTTTTTGGTTAATCGATTTATCGATTAATTATTATTACTAGACTGATTTTTTTTTGTCAATTAATTTCTTCGATAAATCGATGCATGTCTGTTTGAATCCATAGTTTCGTATCGCTTTTCGTAGACCAGTCGATCGCATTTCTAGAAGTACATGCCACGTTTGCCAGTGAATGTATTTGTCACACAAAATTATGGTCTGGTAATTAGGATTGTTCAGAAAATGAAGGAAGACTGCCAAACTTTAAAGAAGCATTTAACAACAGCGCCAATATTAGGCTATCCACTACCAGAGGGAGAATTTATCTTGGATACTGATGCCAGTAATGTGGGAATTGGAGGAGTGCTTTCACAGATTCAAGGGGGAAAAGAAAGAGTACTGGGTTATTTTAGTAAAGTGCTCTCGAAACCTGAGCGAAATTACTGCGTCACGAGAAGAGAACTCCTGGCAGTTGTGAAATGCGTGGAACACTTCTACCAATACCTATATGGAAGGAAATTCTTAATCCGTACCGATCATGCCGCTCTTAAGTGGTTGATGCAGTTCAAAAACCCGGAGGGTCAAATCACCAGATGGATTGAACGACTTCAAGAGTACGACTTTAAGATCGAACATAGAGTCGGGATAAGACACAGAAATGTCGATTCTCTTTCTAGAAGACCATGTCCAGCAGAGTGCTCCCACTGCAACAAAGCGGAATCCAAAGAAAGTGGACTACTAAGAACAACGGTGAGTGGGCCCCTTCTAAAATTAGAGAAGAACAAGAGAACGATATCGTTCTAAAGAAGGAGCGACAATGGAAAGAGGAAAATCGTCGACCTACTTGGCAAGAAGTATCTAATCTCTCTTCAGTACTTAAGTCGTATTTGGTTCAGTGATTCCTTTATCCTGGAAGATGGCTTATTAAAACGAGTACTTGAAAATGATGATGGTTCCGAGAAAGGAAGACAGTTGGTCATTCCAAGGAGTAGAGTATCCGAAGTACTTCGGCAGTTACGACAGTCCTTCAGGAGGACATCTCGGTGAAAACCCTTCAGAGAGTTCGTGAAAGGTTTTATTGGATTAACAGTTCCGATGATGTAAAGGACTGGTGTAAGAAATGTACCAGCTGTGCTGTGAGTAATGGACCTCAGCGAAAACGGAAGGCTCCCATGAAGCAATACAACGTTGGTGGCCCATTTGAGAGGATTGTCTTAGATATTGCTGGACCATTCCCCATGACCGAAAATGGTAATAAATACATGATGGTGGTTATGGATTATTTCACGAAGTGGGTGGAAGTCTACGCCATTCCAAATCAAGAGGCCGCAACTGTTACATATTGTTACGGTTCAAAATCCATATGAATGTACTGGGATGCTTTTACCACAAAAATACTATATATAGTATTGACATTTAACTTTTAATTTACTCTAATTTATTATTTAAGTATAATAGGAATAAAATCTATTAAAAGCTCACTCCGTATACACCGTTTTGGCTAGAAGTTTAATAGAAGATCCATTTCTCATGTTCTGTGAGTTAACTAGAATAAAAAAATACCTTTTATAAGTCCATTGTCAAATTGGAAATTGTAGAAGTTTAACCTTTTATCAAGTATTTCTTTCTTGTTTTGAATATTCGTTCTGGTCCTCTGTAGATATATTTTCCATTGTTTTTCTTAATTAGTTTGTAGTTGAGTTCTAGGAGCCTAAAAGGGACAAAGAAACGTTTTGAATTCTATAAATGGTTTCAGGGTTCATTTTCTTTGTTTATTTACATTAATTATGACATTATGTCATTCAAATTTATTCAGGTAATTGTCTAATTCATTACAAATAATTAAAACCCCAAATAATCTAGGTAATTTTGGAATTAAGTAGGTGATTGTGAGAAATTGGCTAATAATATTTTAAATTACCTGTCATATTTTATTTTCATTTCCTGTAGAAGTCATTAATTTTGTCGGTGCATATCCTTCCACCATTTTTCATTCTTCTAGTATCCCTTCATGGAACATGTGTTTTTGAAGATCTTTTTATAAGGATATGAGATACTAGAAACGAAAAGACTGATTAAAAATTTATTTAGTAGTACTATTTGTTAGTATACTTAAACTCATAAGAGGATTTTATTTTCAATTAAGCAAAAAGAACTTACTTCTTAAAAAGGCCACCTTTCACCTCAGGTAAACCGAATCAGACATTCAGCCAAATTCTAGAATAAAAGGAAAAATCCCTACGACCCTCTCTCTGACTGGGCAGTGAGAATTAATTACCACATTATATATTGTTTTGCTCTGAAGGTCATAGCAATATGTGTTGATAAAAGAGTTTATTTGTCGATTTGGAGAGCCACAGTGATCAAGGCAGAAATTTTGAAAGCCAACTCTTCCGTGGAGTCTGTAACAGACTAGGCATGAAGAAAACCAGAACCACAGCATTGCACCCACAATCAGATGGAATGGTAGAACGAATGAATAAGACCATTGGCAAATATCTATCAGAAGTAGTTACAAACCATCAGCGAGATTGGGATCAGTATCTTTCGCTCTTTGCAATGGCTTATAGATCCGCTGTCAATGAATCAACAGGCCAAACACCAGCAAAGGTCCTGTTTGGGCGTGAGATGAGACTACCGTGCGACCTCGAGTTTAGATGCCGACCTGGAGAAGATGTAGCTGGTGAACATTATGTGATCCAGTTACGAAGAAGAATGGACGACATGCATGAATTGGTCCGCTCGCATCTTCAAATCGCCAGTGACAGAATGAAGAAGCGATACGATACCCAAGCCACAGAAGGATGTTTCAAGGAAGGCGACAAAGTCTGGCTCCATAACCCAAAAGGGTTATTCTCCGAAGCTTCAAAGGTCTTGGGAAGGTCCGTATCTCATCAAGAACAAAAATCAATGATGTCATTTACCGTTTAAGTAAGAGCCCGAACGGTAAACCAAAGGTAGTGCACCAAAACCGGTTGGCGCCATTTGAGGGAGACCATGAAGAGGAAGAAGAAGTAAACCAACTCCAAGAAACACCTGACCTTGTCTTTGAAGAATTTATGGGTGCATGTGGAGGTACCGGAACAGCGAGACACGGTGTTACAATCGAGCAACAACAACACCTGCTCACGGTTCCAAAAGACTATTTTCTGGTCCATAGCACTTCCGCCAACATCTACGAATCTGTATTCCGGAAGAAGTTTGGTCGATTGCCAGAACTTCAGTTACCAGCTCCTGGAAAAGCATTAAAACTTCAAGATGGATCGCGTTATCTTTTTTCTTTGGTAACAAATACCTTCCGAGATCGATCCACCTATCAGGATGTATGGGAAGCATTATTCAGTTTGAGGGAGCATGTATTGGAATCTAATGTACAAAAACTAGATATGCCAAAGATAGAGAGCAAGCAGCTGAATTGGAGGATCATTAGAAATATGGTGGAAGTAATCTTCCAAGATGCTCAGGTTGAAATACTGATCTGCAGCCATTCTCCCAGCGTTCAGGTTATAACGAAGACTGTCATCAAATTCCCAAGCCGACTCTGTCAAAGCAAGCGGCCTTTACGTCTGTGACACCCGATTCATGCTCGAAACGACGGAATATTCTAGGAATGCCGCTGACGCTCAAGAAACGGCTAGAGCGTACCGTTGAGTCAGAGACTTCTCGTAGCAGAGTTGGACTTGGTATAAATAGCCCGACTCATTGTCGGACAGTTTATTCAAAAATCTAAGTCATAAAAAATCAACTCAGAAAAATAAGTTGTTAGATCAATCTCAAAGGGGGTTAAAATATAAAAAAAAATCCTAACTTAATAACGAAAAATGATATCAACTTGATTAATCGATTACTTTCGATTAGTTAGTATATAGTATATGATTTTGATAGATTATTATTGCCAGAAAAATACGAATGTCATTAAAAGATTTTTAAAAGGAAAATAACAGACTTTTCTCTAAAGAAAAGAAAGAAAGAAAGACTAACAATTATTTTGATTAATTGAATATTTCAATTGCTTGATTATTTTCTATTAATCGATTTTTTCGCTTAATCGACAATTTTTGAGTAATATTTTTTCGATCCACCAATCTTTTCTGTCTAATCGATTATTTTCGATTAATCTATTATTTATATTGCTCGAATATTTTAGATTACCATCAATACTCACTTTACAATTGATTCGCTTCACAATTATTTTTACTATTAATACTTTTACAATCGTTTCTTTTACAGTCAATTCCTTTTTTGTCATAGAATATTCTTTATATCGATTTTTTTACAATCGATTTAATTTACAACCAATTCTTTTTACTATTAATACTTTTACAATCGATTCTTGTTTTATTATACTTTATTTTTACTCTAACTAGTTAGTTTACTTTATATATACGATTAATAAGAGTTAAAAAATGAAAGAAAACTGCTATATTTTTACATTGACCATTGCATTTTCAGCAATGTCTCGAGCCACAAGACGAAAGCACGTTCAGCTAGAGGTCCTGCACGACGATTTTTCAGCCCCAACGGAAAACCAACGAATCGTTAAAGTCCTCAACAGCAGAGGCAACAATTTGCACGAAGTAGAAGCACCCGACAAGTCAACCTTCCTCGTCTCCATGCCGACAAAGTACCGCAAAAACGTTTGGGTGAAACGAGGCGATTTCGTGTTGATCGAGCCGATCGAAGAGGGCGACAAAGTAAAAGGAGAAATGGTCAGGATACTCACCCACGAGCATATCAAGTATTTCAAAAAGGACAATGTGTGGCCGAAAGAGTTCGATGTTAAAAAAGAGGAAAAAAGCGACGGTGATGACGTTTTTGTAAATACGAACAGACCGGTGGTCGATAGTGATGAAACCAGTGATTCCAGTTCGGATGATGGAAGTCATAAAAGTGACAGTGATAGTTAGTAACAAAGAAAAAACTTTTTAAACGTTGAATTCGGTACGTACTAATTTCACTCCATATCTAACTTCACTCCATTGTTAAGTCATTGTGATGTGAAGTTAGATTTGGAGTGAAAAGAGTAAAAGGAGTTCATTTCTTTCTTCTTTTTTTCAATTTCGTATTTAGTTTATAAACGTTTTGTTATTCGGATCCAATAAAACTATTTTGTTTTATAAAAGAAAAAATGGTTTTATTTATTTATTTTTAGGTTGAAAAATGTTGAATTTATTCAATCATGTTTAATGTCTTTACTGCAATGGTGGATCCAGCATTTGAATGAAGTTGGTTGTGCTAGGAATTAATTAATGGTAAGAATTTTGTTTTGTTTCATGTAACATTACAAAAAAAAAAAAATAGTTTTAAGCTTATTTTTATAACCTATGGTCGAAAATAGTAGCTTCGTTTTAAGACCTAATAAAATTCTGTTGAAACTGTTTTTCTAATTTTTCTTTTTTATTAAGGAGATGACAAATATTTTTTAGAATTTATTTTTTTTTTTACAATCGGCACTTTTTACAATCGATTCGTGTAAAACGATTTTTTTTACTAATAATACTTTTACAATCGATTTCTATTTTACCTTTAATTATTTTTATAATCGATTCGTGGTATAACCGATATAACCTTTTTTCTATTTATACTATAACAATAGTTTCTTTTTATAGTCGATTCTTGTTTTTAATAATCGATTCCATTTTTTCAATCGATTGTTTTTTGCAGTAGATACTTTTCAAATCGACACTTTTTACAATCGATTCGTGTAAAACGGTTCTTTTTACTATTAATACTTTTACAATCGATTTCTGCTTAGATTTTTTACAATCGACACTTTTACAATCGATTCTTTTTTAACAATCATTTTTTTACAATACAATATTTTTACAACCAATGCTTTTTACCATTAATTCGTTTTACAATCATTGTTTACAAGCGATTTTTTTTTACATTCAATTAGTATTCTTACAAATATTTTTATAAACGATTTTTTGTATAATTAATACTTTCTACAATCGATTCTTTTTTTAAATCAAGTTCTTTTTTACAATAATTATTTTTACAGTCGATACTTTTTATAATATATTTTTTACTCTCATTTCTTTTTTTGCAATCGATTCTTTTTTTATTTATTCCTTCTTTAATCGATTTTTTATTATTAATACTTTTACAATCGATCTCTGTTCTATTATCATTTTTTTAACAATCGATTCCTGTTATACCATATCGATACAATCGATTCTTTTTTCAACAATCATTTTTTTTACAATATTTTTACAACCAATTGTTTTTACCATTAATTTGTTTTAGAATCATTTTTTTACAATTCTTTTTTTTTACATTCAATTAGTTTTTTTACAAATATTTTTATAATCAATTTTTTGTATAATTATTACTTTCTACGATCGATTGTTTTTTTTTTTTCTTTTAAATAAAGTTCTTTTTTTACAATAATTATTTTTACAGTCGATACTTTTTATAATAGATTCGTTTGTACAATCTAATCTTTTTTATAATTAATTCTTCTTTACTCTTAATACTTTTTGCAATCGATTTTTTATTAATACTTTTTACTCTCATTTCTTTTTTTGTAATCGATTCTTTTTTTAGTTATTCCTTATATCGATTTTTTACTATTAATACTATTACAATCGATCTCTGTTTTATTATCATTTTTTACACAAATGATTAATTTTACAAATAATTATTTTTAACTTTTACAATCGATTCTTTTTTTAACAATCGATTTCTATTCAACCATAGATTATTTTTACAATCGATTCGTTTTATAACCGATTCTCTTTTACTATTTATACTATTAAAATCGATTCTTGTTTTTAATAATCCATTCCATTTTTTTGTAACATATCTACACTTTTTACAGTCGATTCGTATGAGACGATTCTTTTTACTAATAATACTTTTACAATTTATACTATTATAATAGTTTTTTTATAGTAGATTCTTGTTTTTAATAAGCGATTCCATTTTTACAATTAATACTTTTGAAATCTACACTTTTTACAATCGATTCGTGTAAAACGATTCTTTTTACTATCAATACTTTTACAATCGATTTCTGTTTTACCTTAAATTATTTTTACAATCGATTCGTTTTATAACCGATTCTTTTTTACTATTTATACTTTTACAATAGTTTGTTTTTACAATCGATTCTTTTTAATAATCGATTTCATTTTTACAACGAATACTTTTCAAATCGACACTTTTTACAATCGATTCGTGCAAAACGATTGTTTTACTATGAATACTTTTACATTCGATTGTTTTCTAACAATCGATTTCTATTTTACTATAGATTATTTTTAAATCGATTCTTTTTTTAATAATCGATTTCATTTTTACAATCGATATTTTCTTCAATTATTGATACTTTTCAAATCGACACTTTTTACAATCGATTCGTTTAAAACGTTTCTTTTTACTATTAATATTTTTACAAACAATTCTTTCTTTAACAATCGATTCCTGTATTACCATAGAAGATTTTTACAATTGATTCGTTTTATAACAGATTCTTTTTTATTATTTATACTTTTACAATCGATTCTTTTTAATGATCGATTCCATTTTTACAATGAATACTTTTCAAATCGACACTTTTTACAATCGATTCGTGCAAAACGATTGTTTTACTATGAATACTTTTACATTTGATTATTTTCTAACAATCGATTTTTGTTTTACTATAGATTATCTTTACATCGATTCTTTTTTTTAAATAATCGATTTCATTTTTATAATCGTTTTTCTATAATCGATACTTATCAAATCGACACTTTTTACAATCGATTCGTGTAAAACGATTATTTTTCCTATTAATACTTTTACAATCGATTGTTTTCTAACAATCGATTTCTGTTTTTATAATCGTTTTTTCTACAATCGATACTTATAAAATCGACACTATTTACAATCGATTCATTTTATATCCGAATCTCTTTTTACTACTTATACTTTTACAAACGATTCTTGATTTTATTGATTCCATTTTTACAATTGATACTTTTCAGATCGACACTTTTTTACAATCGATTCGTGTAAAACGATTATTTTTCCTATTTATATTTTTTACAATCTATTCCTTTTATAACCGATTCCATTTTTACAAACGATTTTGTCTATAATCGATTCGTGTAAAACTATTCTTTTTTTTATCAATCGATTTGTTTTACCATAGATTATTTTTACGATCGATTCTTTGTAATATTATTATTTTTACAATCGATTCCTTGTGTTTAATATTATTTTTACAATTGACACTTTTTACAATCGATTTATTTTATATTTTTTACTATTCCATTTTTACAATCGATACTTTTCAATTCGACACTTTTTACAATCGATACGTGTAAATCGATTATTAATACTTTTGCAATCGCGACTTTTTTACAACCAATACTTTTACAATCGATACTTTCTGCAGCGCGGACATTTTTTTCCTTTTTCAATTTCGTATTAAATTTATAAATATTTTTATATTGAGATGTAATAAAACTATTTTGTTTTATAAAAGAAAAAATGATTTTATTTTACAAATATTTACATAATTTTTTTACACGGCTTCTTCTCTCTGTCTTCTGGCAATTTTTCTTTGAACTAAATTCGTTATATTGCCGTCTACATTTTCTATAGCTTCGTTTCTTCTAATAGCAAGCTAAAAGCAAAAAAAAAAAGATAGTGATAATGTCATATACAGGGTGGTTCAAAAGTTGAGTAGATATTTTTAATTTATTTTAGAATTTGTTATATCCTACAGACAATTGCATCATATACAGGATGATTCAAAAGCCAAGTCGTTATTTTTAATTTGTTATTTTGGTGAAAAGACGAGATAGATCAAGTTAGACAATTGTGTCATATACAGGGTGGTTCAAAAGTTGTGCAGATATTTTAAATTTATTTTAGTAAAAAAAAAGATCAGGTTAGAGACAATTGTGTCATATACAAGGTAATTCAAAAGATGAGTCGTTATTTTTTATTCGTTTGGTGGAAATAAAAATTGTCTCATATACAGGGTTATTCACAAGTTGAATCGTTATTTTTAATTTATTTTAGTGAAAAAAAAAGAACAATTGTCATATACAAGGTGATTCAAAAGTTAAATCGTTATTTTGAATTTGTTATAAGAGACAACTGTATCATATACAAGGTGATTCAAAAGTTGGGTCGTTATTTTTACTTTGGTGAAAAGAGGAGATTGATCAAGTTAGACAATTGTGTCATATATAGGGCGATTCAAAAGTTGGGACTTTATTTTAAATTTGTTATTTTAGTGAAAAAAGGAAAAGACTGCAAATTTAGACACATTTGTGTCATATACAGGGTGGTTCAAAACTAGATTTGTTATTTAATGGAAAAAAAGACTTAGAGATAATTATGTCATATACAGGGTTATTCAAAAGTTAAAATATTTTTAATTTATTTTAATAGAAAAAAAAACGGATCTAATTAGAGATTTGAATTTGTTATAACTTAAAGACAATTGCATCATATACAGGGTGATTGAAAAGCCAAGTCGTTATTTTTAATTTGTAATTTTGATGAAAAGAGGATATAGATTAAGCTAGACAATTGTGTCATATACAGGGTGATTCAAAAGTTGGGACTTTATTTTAGTAAAAAAAGAAAAAGACTGCCAAGTTAGACACAATTGTGTCATATATAGGGTGGTTCAAAACTAGATTTGTTATTTAGTGAAAAAAAAAAGGATAAAGTCGGAGATAATTATGTCATATATAGGATTATTCAAAAGTTGAATTATTTTTAATTTATTTTAATAAAAAAAAAGGGATCAAATTAGAGATTTGAATTTGTTATAACTTAAAGACAATTGCATCATATACAGGGTGATTCAAAAGCCAATTCGTTATTTTTAATTTGTAATTTTGATGAAAAGAGGAGATAGATTAAGTTAGACAATTGTGTCATATACAGGGTGATTCAAAAGTTGGGACTTTATTTTAAATTTATTTTAGTAAAAAGGGAAAAGACTGCCCAATTAGACACAATTGTGATATATACAGGGTGGTTCAAACCTAGATTTGTTATTTGGTGGAAAAAACCGATCAATTTAGAGATAACTGTCATATACAGGGTGGTTCAAAAATTGAATCGTTATTTTAATAAAGGAAAAAAAAGATGGAGCAAGTTAGAGACAACTGTGTCGTATACAGAGATATTCTAAAGTTAAGTTGTTTTTTAAATTTGTTATTTTAGCCAAAAAAAGATTAAATTAGAGACAATTACGTCACATACAGGATGGTTCAAAAGTAGAGTCGTTATTTTTAACTTATTTCAGTGAGAAAAAAAACGGATCAAGTTAGAGATAATAGTGTCATATACAGGGTGGTTCAAAAGTTTTATGGTTATTTTTAATATGGCATATTAGGATGAGTAATAAATATGATACGTTTTGTTTATTTGATCTTGATCTATTTTTTATAACATTCCATACTTTTTGCAATTGATTTTTCTTTTACAATCTATTGTTTTATAATCGACAATTTTTACAATCGATTTTACGACCCAAACTTTTTACAATCGATTTTTCTTTTAAAATTTGTTTTTTATCAATCGATTTTTTCTTACAATCGATTTTTCTATTACAATCTATTTTTTTTACAATCAATTTTACGATCCATGCTTTTTACAATCGATTAGTCAATTATTTTTTATAATCGATTCTTTTTACAATCAATTTTACGATCCATACTTTATACAATCGATTTTTCTTTTAAAATTTGTTTTTTTATCAATCGATTTTTTCTTACAATCTATTTTTTTACAATCGACAATTTTTATAATCAATTTTACGATCCATACTTTTTGTTTTTTATAAATCGATTTTTTTACAATCGATACTTTTTACAATCAATTTTACGATCCATACTTTTTACAATCGATTTTTCTTTTAAAATTTGTTTTTTTATCAATCGATTTTTTTTCTTACAATCGATTTTTCTATTACAATCTATTTTTTTACAATCAATTTTACGATCCATACTTTTTACAATCGATTAGTCAATTATTTTTTATAATCGATTCTTTTTACAATCTATTTTACGATCCATACTTTATACAATCGATTTTTCTTTTAAAATTTGTTTTTTTTTATCAATCGATTTTTTCTTACAATCGACAATTTTTACAATACAATCTATTTTTTTACAATCAATTACTTTTTATAATCGACAATTTTTACAATCAATTTTACGATCCATACTTTTTGCAATCGATTTTTCTTTAAAATTTGTTTTTTATAAATCGATTTTTTTACAATCGATACTTTTTACAATCAATTTTACGATCCATACTTTTTACAATCGATTTTTCTTTTAAAATTTGTTTTTTTATCAATCGATTTTTTCTTACAATCGATTTTTCTATTACAATCTATTTTTTTACAATCAATTTTACGATCCATACTTTTTACAATCGATTAGTCAATTATTTTTTATAATGATTCTTTTTACGATCCATACTTTATACAATCGATTTTTCTTTTAAAATTTGTTTTTTTTATCAATCGATTTTTTCTTACAATCGACAAATTTTACAATACAATCTATTTTTTTATAATCGACAATTTTTACAATCAATTTTACGATCCATACTTTTTGCAATCGATTTTTCTTTAAAATTTGTTTTTTATAAATCGATTTTTTTACAATCGATACTTTTTACAATCAATTTTACGATCCATACTTTTTACAATCGATTTTTCTTTTAAAATTTGTTTTTTTATCAATCGATTTTTTCTTACAATCGATTTTTCTATTACAATCAATTTTACGATCTATACTTTTTAAAATCGATTAGTCAATTAATTTTTATAATCGATTCTTTTTACAATCAATTTTACGATCCATACTTTATACAATCGATTTTTCTTTTAAAATTTGTTTTTTTTTATCAATCGATTTTTTCTTACAATCGACAATTTTTACAATACAATCTATTTTTTTACAATCAATTACTTTTTATAATCGACAATTTTTACAATCAATTTTACGATCCATACTTTTTGCAATCGATTTTTCTTTAAAATTTGTTTTTAATAAATCGATTTTTTTACAATCGATACTTTTTACAATCAATTTTACGATCCATACTTTTTACAATCGATAAAATTTGTTTTTTTATCAATCGATTTTTTCTTACAATCGATTTTTCTATTACAATCTATTTTTTTACAATCAATTTTACGATCCATACTTTTTACAATCGATTAGTCAATTAATTTTTATAATCGATTCTTTTTACAATCAATTTTACGATCCATACTTTATACAATCGATTTTTCTTTTAAAATTTGTTTTTTTTTATCAATCGATTTTTTCTTACAATCTATTTTTTTACAATCGACAATTTTTACAATACAATCTATTTTTTTTACAATCAATTACTTTTTATAATCGACAATTTTTACAATCGATACTTTTTACAATCAATTTTACGATCCATACTTTTTGCAATCGATTTTTCTTTAAAATTTGTTTTTTATAAATCGATTTTTTTACAATCGATACTTTTTACAATCAATTTTACGATCCATACTTTTTACAATCGATTTTTCTTTTAAAATTTGTTTTTTTATCAATCGATTTTTTCTTAGTCGATTTTTTTACAATAGACAATTTGTACAATCGACATTTTTCACAATCAAATATTTTTATAATCAATTCTTATTTACTTATTTACAGACGATTTTTTTAACAATCGATTTTTCTTTTGAAATATACTTTTTTATCAATCGACTTTTCTTTTAAGGTCGATTTTTTTATCAATCGTTTGTTTTCTACAATTTAACCTATTCTTTTTATAATCGATTTTTCAACAATCAATTCATTTTTTACAATCGATTTTTCCTTTGAAATATATTTTTTTTTATCATACGACTTTTCTTTTACAAACGATTTTTTTGTCAATTGATTATTTTTTTATAATCGATTCTTCTTCAATGGTTTTTTTTTTAACAATCTACTCTTTTTACTATAAGTATTTTTTACTTCCGATTCTTTTTAAAATCGATTCTTTTTTAATGATAAACCCTTTTTTTACAATCGACTATTTGTAAAAAAGATTCCTTTTACCAGTAGTTCTTTTTACAATTGAGTCTTTTTTTACAATTGGATCTTTTTTATTATTTTTTTGCGATCAAATCTTTTTTACAACCAACTCTTTTTTACTAATAGTACTTTTTTTACTACCGATTCTTTTTACAATCGATTCTTTTATAATCGATCCTTTTTATAATCAATTCTTTTTAATTGATTCTTTTTACAATCGATTCTATTATTATTATTATTAGTCTACGAATCATGGTAAAAAGCCTATATGAATACTAACCTCGATTTGTTGAACCATTTTGATTTCGGGAAACCCAGCTACGAAATTAGTTACTCTACAAGAAGCCGGACTGCCCAATCGCCCCACTCTACCAATCCGATGCAAATAATCAGCAGCGTACATCGGAAAATCGTAATTCAACACGTGTTTCACTTGAATCGTATTCAAACCCCTACTACCAACGTCAGTCGAAGACAATATTTTCGCTTCACCCGCAACGAATTTATTCCACTGATCTATCCTGATGGCGAAATTCTGATCTCCGTTGATATTAGCGCAATTCACTCCGTTCTCCCGCAAAAACAACGCCAACCAGTTGCACGTTTCGTTTTTATTCGTGAAAATCAACATCGGATGCGCGTTGTTCTTAGCCAGTTCCAGTAATTGAGCGGGTTTTTGAGATTTCGTCAATCTGAGGAACTTTTGGGTTATGTTCAGTTGCGGTTTGTGGATTCTCGGTGATACGACTTGTTTTATCGTTTGTTCTATTGGAGTTAGTACCGGAGGTAGTTTTTTCGGTAGAGTAGCCGAAACCAATATGATTTGAGATTTCGGTACTCTTTTTATCAAACTTTCCATTCTGTCTACGAAGCTGTCGTCGATTAGAGTGTCTGCTTCGTCTAAAACCATATATTCTACCTGGAAAGCGAGTTACATTATGAAGTGAACAACTTGTCGTTTCTGTAGAAGAACAATTACGCAAGTGAAAAATAATGATACCGCAAAAATCGCCATTAAAAAAAATATATGATACAACTGAGACGTTAAGGAACAGTTTGGAATAAAAGGTACTAACATTACGTCGATATTTCACGGAAGAAATGCAATTTTCTTTGTAATTATACCATATGAAAAGGTTACAGCTAAGATGCTGATATCTCGTGGTCCCAAAGATTTTAAAGCTTCACAATCGGGTCTTACCTTACCATTTTTATCATCGTAGCTTTCTGGGTGTGCACGCACCGAATCTGAAGGGCGTGGACTGTATTTAAAGGCTGGTATGTGAATATTCCGGGAGGTGTGACCGAGTCAATACCGAATTACAATTCTATTGATATGACAGGTGTAAGTAGGTTGCCAGATAACAGAACAGTATTCCAGGATACTTCTCGCAAGGCCATTGTAAAGTGTCATGATTGCTTTGGTGTCATTCTTTTACCTAGTATGTCTCTTGATGAAGCCAAGCCTACTGTATAATCTATATGGTTGTTAAAAGATATTGTGGTATCAAAAGTAATGCCCAGATCAATAACTGTCGAGGATCTATCTAGGTTGACACTGTTATTACTGTAACAGTTAAGAATAGGAGTGTGAGATCTTGTAAAATGCATGGTTGTGCACTTAGAAATATTTATAGAAAGAGCGTTATTTTTACACCAGGTAGCAAACCTGTTTAGGTCAGACTGTAATGTCGAGTTATTACCAGTGTTTCTACTAAAAAACGTTTAATCATCCGCGAAAAGAAGGCATTGGCTATTAAGAAAGTAGGATGTAACATCATTAAAGAATAACAGTAGGGGACCTATATGTGAACCTTGAGGAACACCGGTTAGGACTGACACGTCACATGATACGGAATTATGTACTGTGACACGTTGACACCGATTATTCAAATAAGATTTAATCCAGTAAAAATAAGAACCAGAGATACCGATTTCGGAAAGTTCCTTGAGTAGCAATTGATGACAGACACTGTCGAAAGCTTTTGACAGATCGGTGTAGATGGTGTCAACCTGGTAACCATTTTCAATTGATGAAATTTTAGTTGATGTCGAGCGACCTTGATAGAAGCCATGTTGTTGAGGTGAGATATAGTTTTTATACGTGTAAAACATTTCATTTCAGTCAAAGTTCAGTAACTAACCTCTTGAGCCACCAGCGGGGGAGTAGGGGGAATTAAATATCTTTTAACGTCGAACAGAAAAAACAGGCGCAGAACGAAAAGCCACAAGGGCCTTAGCATGTTTCTCGAATATTACTGGTCCAATCCAAACGGGAAAAACGGCATTACGTAGAGAACGCGGTATAAATGAACGTCGAAGAGAAAAATCATGCGCAGAACGAAAAGCCAGAAGGGCCTGAGCTTCAATTTCCGTTATTACTGGGTCCGATTCAAATGGGAAAAACGGAATTATGTAGAAAACGCGGTATAGATAAACGTCACAGGATATTTGTTACCTCTTATCTTGTTCTTTGGGACATATTGGTCGATACCTACCTATTTCTATGATGTTAGAAAATTGTTTTACAATTTTATTGATGTCATGAAAATGAGTTATGAATGACCAGTCAGTGTTTATAAAGAAATTGTTAATACCAGTGAAGTTGGCTTTATGGAACTGATATACATTAACTGGTTTATTATCTCTAAGTAAGAGAGGTTTTTTATTCGTAAAGTTAACCAAAAGTAGGGGATGTAGAGGATGAATCTTTACCAGTGAAAAATCGCTAGATTTGCATTCAATTGATTCAAACTCGTCCACAAATATAAGATCCAGTATCCGTTGGAGCGAATTGAAAACATAATTTACTTTATTGAGTTCGTGGAAACATTGTATCAATCAAAGCCTCGAATTCTAGTTGGAATAACAAAATTTTCTTCAAATTCCCATTGGACATGTGGAAGATTGGAGTCGCCACATATTATGAATTTATGATTTTTAACTTTGCTTTTTAAAGATTCGTATAAATCGCAAAAAAGATAAATAGCTTTCTAATGACGAGTTTGGAGGAATATACACACATCCAATTACCGTGTCGATATTGCGAAGATGTTGGAGTATCTATCTTGTCAGATGTAACATGAGGTAAAGTTGCTATTAAAGTTCCACCTCCTCTTCTGCAATTGAAGAGGGCATAATTTTTGTTTTTCATGAATACAAAATATCTATCGCCGAAAAATTCAGAACTATGAAAGTCTTTATTAAGCCAAGTTTCACTCAAAAGAATAATGTCATAGTTACAAAATATCAGCTAATTTCTTTCGTAGTCCATTAAAACATTTTGATAGTATATAGTAGTTTGGTCACCTTTGAATTAAGATTGTGAATTCTTTAATACAATGGGGTTTTGGTACGTTGGATAGTCATGTGTGTACTTCCTAGGCTTGCACGCACTGAATCTGGAGGGTGTGGACTGTATTTAAAGGCTGGTATTTGAATATTCCGGGAATTATGATCGAGTCAGTACCGAATTCCAATTTTTAACGCAAGCATGTGTGTTTTTCGCGGTGGTCAAACGACAAATCGCTCTTCCAAACGACTGTAGCCTTTGACTACTTAAGTCGGGTAGTACATTCGTGGAGAAATTAAATTAATAAAAATAATGAGAAAGTGAAATATTACCTTTCATAATGGATGATAATAATTTAAAGACTAGTCTTTTCACCTCTGAATAAAGTTATAAGTAATTACTTGCTGATTAGACTGTAGGTTATAGTTCTTTAATCTGATAAGTAACTCTAGTCTAATCAGAAAGTAGTTACTTTCAACTGTACTCAGAGGTGAAAAGACTGGCTCTAAATATATATAAGTAAAGGCAACACAATAACAAAGACAAATTTTTACTTGCGTCATTATTCTTCCGGATAACCGTTATCATTACCTCATGCAATTTATAGATTCCGACAGTTGACAACTTCCCCAAAGCCCCCGGTGTAGCGACCAAAATATCGATATCTTCAAAAACGGCATTCATCATTATCGATTTGGTTTTCCCGCCAACGACGACTTTCGTTTTCACCCCCACGCTCTCTCCTAGTATTCGAGCTACTTCACCGACTTGGTGAGCAAGTTCGCGATTGGGAACCAGTACGACTGCTTTGGGGGTGTTTGCATCCGTGGCTTTGTTGTCGATTAAATTCTGTACTATCGGTAAAAGGTACGATAGAGTTTTTCCACAGCCAGTTTCGGCTGCTAGCAGTACGTGCGATCCTTAAAAAAATAATTTCTTGAAAGAATAACAAAACAAGAAAGATTTTGATTATTAATTACTACTATCTTAAGTGGAATTTTAATTTAACACCTCTTGATTCTATAAATGAAAGCTTAGTATACTAATTTATGCAATATTAATGCACAGTCTTCAATAAGTAGTACGTTTAAGTAGTTACATAGATAAAATATAATTAAAAAAAATAGTACACAAACAAATATTTCTTCTTAGTAATATTCTTTTAAACATTCTAAATGAATTGAAAAATACATCACTTGGACCCGACAGGCTATTTAATTCGCCTATCATTGGATTATTATAATTTGTTAAATGCTTATTTTCATGTAACAATTATTCCTAGTTCTTGATCCAACATTAAATTTAAATAAAGCAAACAGTAACATAGTGGGTTTGTAATTGTTGATTTACCAGATGAGAAACCATGCTGCTACTGAAGAGGACTACTACTTTTTAAAAAATCAGGAAAAACAGCAGTAGTTAGTGACAGAGTAAATAAACTATGTAGGTGTATAATTGGTCAATGTATATGTATAAATACATTTTTTCAGCATCATAAATGGTGTCCCATCTGTCCCATGAGATGTCTTAGATTTAATCTAAGAAATTCATTTAAAACAAATGGTGGCGATATAACAAATTTACTCAAATCTATCAAATTATTATAACAAATGTACTGTGACATATCAGAAGTATTGTTATTAAGAGTAAACTAAGAAAAGACATCTAACAAAAGGATTTACTATAGACCCTCATTACTATCTTCGCCATTTAAATTAATCAATAGTTTAATAGTTAAGTTACAATGAGTTACAATAATAAATCAGTTACAATAAAGTATAATAATGGAAACCAATTATATAATAACAAGCACCTAGGTGAGAACACCTGTATGTGCTGACAAAAATTAAAATTTTATTTTAATTATATTTAATGAATTATAAAGGAAATAAAAAAAAACATTTTTTTTATTAAAAAATAAAACGAACAATTTATGCAAGAAACTGAAAAAAAATCCATGTATTAAGTCCGTTATTCTTGGAATATTCTGATAAACTTGGCATTATTTTGGAAAATGTATATTTTGCTAATTTAACAGAATTTTTTATATTTGTTTAATAATTTTATATGAAGAAATAGAGCGTTATAGAACTTTGTCCCTAGATTATTTACACTCTTTTTAAAAAACTTACTATTTGGTTTTGGTACTTTAATGCACATGGTCGATGCAGTTCTAGTGTTGTTGCGTTTATAATGGACTGTGAATTTGGGCTGGCTAATAATTTATTTCTTTTAATTAAACAATGACAATATTTCACCCTACCTTTACTAGTGGCTCTGGATCGGGATACTTCTATATTTTCCTGTGGGCCCACACTTAACATCTGAAGCGGCTGGAGGCGCTAATGCGATCTTGATAATGCAGTTCACACACAAAAATTCTGACTTATTCGGTGTCGGTTTTAACACTGTACTGACGATTTCTATATTCTGAGCTCTATTGATTTTATTGCTTGCGCATACACAACTCATACCTGTGTTTTTATTACCATCGAAACCGTTTGGTTTGGGAAGAAAGTATTGTCAATGCTAAAGTAGATATTGATATCAGAAGCTAATAAATGAATAAATTAAACTTAAATTTAATATGAAAACGCAACAAGTGTTATGTCTATGTTCTAAAGGGTTTTTTAAAAATTAATTTTTTGTATATAACAACACACTGCGTGAATATATAAACATTTAACATTGCTAATTTTTTCATTATATAAAGTTATGGTGGGACACAATCTATCTCTTTTATATATTAACTTCAAGATTTTGTTTTGAATAACATTTAACTGATTTAATGTAGTTCCATACCGTAGTATAGATTCTACTAGACTGTAGTATAATGTTATTATTAGATCCTGGTTGAGAAATTGTTTTAGAAGATAAAATTTATAAATCAGAAATCTAAGTTTTTTTGCTATATATATTATATGCTGGTCTATAATTATACCTAAATATTTGGATGTTTCTGTTTCCTGTATGTCTAAATTTTGATATGTTAAGCTTCTAAATTGAGGTCGATCAGCCACTGTCTTGGAAAAAGCAATGTAGTTTGTTTTGTTAACATTCAAAGACAATTTAAAAACATCCAGCCAATTTTTGACATGTTCCATTCCAGCTATAGCACGTGTCTTGACAGCTTCCCAATCTTTATCACTGAAGACTAGCACTGTATCATCAGCATATGATACAACTTTACCTTGAATATCAATCTGAGTTAAGCTCTTAATGTATAAATTAAATAGTATAGGTCCCAGAACAGTCCCCTGAGGCACTCCGATTTGTATATTTTCAGGGTTACTCACATTGTCTCTGACCTTTACCTTCTGTTGTCTGTGTGTCAAATAATTTTCAAAAACCTTCAACATGATGCCCCTCACTCCATTATGTTCAAGAACATTTAAGAGCTTCTGATGTGGCACCGTGTCAAATGCTTTTAGTAGATCTAGAAATATAGCTATACACTTATTACCAGTATTCATTTCATCAGTAACATATGAAATCAATTCATGCATAGCATCTCCTGAGTTAAAACCCACAGTAAAGCCATATTGGTGCTTGGGAAGTAAGTCATTAGTTTTTAAAAAATCTGTCAGTCTGTCTTTCACACATTTCTCAAATATTTTGGCCACATTACTAATTAAACTAATGGGCCTATAGTTAGTTATTAATTTTGGATTATGAGCTTTATAAATAAGTGTTATAATTGAAGTTTTAAATTGTTTAGGTATGATTCCTGAATTAAAAATACAATTAATTATATGCATTAAAGGTTCTAGTAAATACGGATGTAGTAGTTTCAGATGTTTTACTGTTATACAATCAAATCCCGGGGCACTATTTTTTTTTTTAACTATTTATGTGTTTTATAATATTGTTTTTGCATATTGGTTTCAGAAACATTGATTTTTCAGTGCCACAGGAAAATCCACATTACATTCAGGGATATTTGTGAACATATTAGTGCCAATAGTCGAAAAGTAGTTATTGCAGTAATTCACCATTTTATTATCATTTTCAAATTCCTCATTATGTTAGTTAACAATCTGTAAATTGGTATTATTTTTTTTATGATTTTCATTAGTTGCTTCAGAGATTAATTATTGATAAGTTTTCTTCAGATCATTTTTGTTTTGGTTTATTTTATTGTTATAATAGTCATTTTTAGTTTTTGATATTAGTTTGTTTAAATTATTTCTAAATGCTTTATAGTGAGTTTGTCTGTTAGTATAGTTTTTTTGTAGATCTTTTTAAGTTTATCCCTAGTTTTAATAGAATTAATTAAACCATTTGTTATCCATGCCTTTATTTTTTTATGGATTTTAATTTTAATATTTTGAGTGGTTTGACATGTTTCAATGATATTAAGATACGTGTTATAAAAAAGTTGTGTTGCAATTTCTGGATTATTTTTATTGCAAACACTTTCCCAGTTTACAGTTTCGAATTTTTGTTTTAATTTATCAGTATCGATTTTAGTTACAGTTTTATATGTATTGTAGGAACTTGTGTAGTTTTTGGCAGATTGTGAGATATTTATCATAATAGGATCATGATCAGTCATATCATAGCTGATTATATAAGAGTTCACCGATAGATTTTCAGTCTTAATATTGTTTTTTAAGAATATATGATCCAAGCATATTTTACTTTGTGGCTTCATAATAGTGTTTATGTAAGACATGAAACCATGGGAGTAAAAAGTTGCTTGGTAATCAGTAGGTACTTGATTGGTTACATTTAGGAGATCAATATTAATGTCCCCTATAAATATTTCAATATTTCTATTTGGTATGAAATTTTCTAAATCCCTCATAAATGCTTGTGCAGAGGTTTGAGGAGACATATACACCTGTAATGCCAATGGTCCAATGATTGACTTTTAGATTTATTTTAGTGACACAAATATCAGAATATTCCAGTTTAACTATATTTAATTCTGCATTTAGATTTGACCTGATCAAAATTACAACACCATCATTTCTGTTAATGTTACCATTGTTATAGTGGGTGGTGAAGCCATCTAGGTTAAATTGAGAAATAGATTCTAATTGGAAACATTCAGTAAAAACTATTATATCACAATAATTAATTTTATAACTTTCTAGAAATACTAACAACTCATCAAAATTCTTTTTAATACTCCTAATGTTGAAATGTAGGAGTTTTTCATCAAGGATGGGTAATTTACATTCCATCTAGTGCTTTTGACATGCTTCCAAAACTGAAATTGGTTATTTTCTATACCATCACTAATTTTTTGGATACACCTAATGTAGCAACAGACAATAATTTACATTGATTTCTAAGATCCTGTGTATCAAAAATGATGTCCTCAATAGGGTGAAATAGGTTCAAATTAGAAAATTTCGAAAACAATAGTTCAAATTATAAAACTTCGAATGACAAAATTAAAAAAGTTTGAAATTAAAGCAAACCGCGCTGGCTCCAGGCCGCTTAGGTTAGGTAGATTAGTTAAGTTTATTTTTGTAATTGGGAAAAAAGTTTAAACAGTAAATAAAATATATTTATTATGGTAAAGATTATTTTGTATGTCGTATGTATGTAAAATGTGTATTTTACCTGTTTTCTATTTAACTGACAACCAAATTAACATTTTTATATATCTATTACCGAGAAAGTTACTAGTAACCACTTCTATGCTGTTCCCCACAGATTATTTAGCAACATTTATGTAATAACTTAACTATAAATTAATAAAAACACTAACCTTGTTTAACTTGCTGAATAGCTCTATATTGAAATTCAGTCAGTTCTTTAATACCTTCTTTCTTCAGTGCTTCAAACATATTTGAATTTATATCTAACTCTTCGAATTTGTAAGTTTTCTCTTCAATGACATCGATAGGCATAGGATGAACTGTGAAATAATCACCTTTCGATTTTAAATGAGTCCATCCTCGTGAAACTAAAGGCACCTCGTCTAATTTCTTATAATACATATCGGCGTAATGATCTAATGCTTTTCGTTTACAACTTATAAGTAGCGGACCTTTGTTTTTTAACTTAACTTTATTTGTAGCAACGGAGTATTGTGATGTTTGAATGTAAACGGTTTTGGGAAGATTTCTAAATAAAATTGGTATTTTGGACGACATTATTTCATATATAAATTATTTTATATTTTAAAATTAAATTATTTGCACATTTTTAAAAATATTGAATCATAACCTAAAAAAATATTTTTAAATTTTCTTCTTTTTGGTGACTTTGTCCAAAGAAGACAGATGTCTTTGGCTGTATGTCATAAGACAATCGGCGAAAGGAAGAAGAATATGTTGTCACTTTATAATAAAAGTATAAATTGTCGTTTGGTATATTATTTTTATTAGGTTTATTTAAGTAATTCAATGTAGTAATTCGGTAGTTTTAAGAATGTTATTGCTATGAAGAATATACAGTGCGTTGTTCGTGGTTGTGATACAACATTGGATCAAAGGATACCATGTTTGAATTACCAGGTGCAATAAGGTACGTACTATTCACTTGATTAATAAATATTATTGAAGAAACCATGGAGTTAGAAGGAGATGAGTATTTTTAAAACTCCATAAATTAACGATTTTTTAACAAATTTTATATATTAAGGGCTTGTATTAAGGATCATTTATGTAGACTTATTTATTAGAATTATATCTATCATTACAAATGCGCGGTTTTGCCAAGTGTCCAATTAAATTCAAAGAAATAAAAAAGTATATTATTTCATTACATTTATATTATGTATATATGTTTAGATAACATGTGCCGCGTTTGAGAATCCACATCAGATGCATTTTTTACAACTCGAGCGTTTTTTTTTATCCACATCGGACACATCTGTCCCATATTACATTTACGTATACTGAATAACGTGATCAAAGATTTACTACATCTCAGATGCATCCGATGTGGATTCTCAAACGCGGCAAGGGTCATAGTATTTAAATTTATTACCTACTGCTTACCTACTTATTTACTCCTATAATTTTTAAATGTGTTTACTTATCTCTCTGGGTTTCAATTGTACACAAAAAATGGGGTACAGTTAGAAGTGTTACAATATCTCGATGATTTAAGAAAAAATATTACGATGCTTGATGAGAAAAGTGTTTTTTAAATATAATACGGCACTTCGAGAATTTCGCAGCAATGTTTACCTGCCAGTGTCGTTTCATAGAATAAGTAATTTTAAATTATTACCGGCAGAACCGGCCAATCGCATGTATTTATGGACTATAAATAATTATTAAACATGTATTATAATATTCAAATCATAGTTTTACAAAATTTCAACAGCTATTCACAATTTATTAAACTATTTACTCGAAAAATTGTTATTAACATCTATAAAATAATTTTGTACGCCAATATGTATCGCGTCCACTTCGGTTAAATCCGCTGCAAACCTGTCAATTTATGTGTATAAAGTGGGAGAACTGGCAAAAGCTTTTCCAACTTCTACTTGTGCTATAACTATTTTATCTTTTTGATTAAACGGCCCCAGACTAATGATGCCCGATTTGTATGGTATGATTAGGTAAAATATAAAAGTACCTATCGTAGGTACACGAACTTTTGTATTTTTGTTCCAAATCAATAAACTTTTAAGAGTTCACATTTTATTATTGACTTACCTATTCCATTTTTTATACTACTTATCGATTTTGTATTTTTCTTTAAGTTAAGAAGACCTTGGGGTCTATTCTGTAACAATTCCTTTATATTTAACAGCCTTTAAAAATATTTTCTTCTTTACTTCTGTCATTATTTAAACGGATCTTTAAAATACATTAGAGTACTATCTTAAAGAAATCTGTTTAAATAATGACAGAAGTAAATTAACGAATACAAATATACTTTTAAAGGCCGCCAATATTTTTAAAGGCTGTTAAATATAAAGGAATTTTTACAGAATAGACCCCCTTAAGTGGTACAGGAAACAATAAATACACTTAGGGTTAGTTGTATGAAGCTTTCCGATTCTATATGTGCAGTCTAATGTTTAGGGAAACAAGCCCCAAGTGCTAAATGGTGTTTAGACTGTACCTATGCAATACAAAATTTGTCATGTGTCACCTCAAACCGAATTTAACTTTAAGTAAGATTTATACGACCCGCCCTAAGGATATATTTTAACTTTAAGGAATCAGCTGTTAGTTTGACACTTTGAATTACCTATTTAGAAATTTTATTTGTACCGGCTGACTGGCGTCATTTGTCAAACAAATCAATTCCTTTGTTTCAAAAACTTTTGGACAATACAAAGTAATCATGTTTATTACTCTATAGATTAATATTTATTAAAATAAATTAATAGAATTAGTGCTTTTTAGTGTATAAAAATGTTATGTCAAAAATAAGGTACTTATTTTATCTCTTTTTCGTTGATTTTAATTGGACACTTGGCAACGCCGAGCAATTGTAATGACAGATATAACTCTAATGAATAAGTTTACATAAATGATCCTCTTAAGCGTTAATTTATTAGGTTGATGGTATATTTGAAAAATATACATCCTTCCTAAAGCCTATATTGTAAGTTTTATAAAAAAAATTGTATTTTAAAGTAATGGGCGTCTTCACAATATTTACCGTTGTTTATTTCTTGTGGAGCAAGAGACACAAATTGATTGGTTTTCATAGTTTCATAAATCTTATGAATCAAATTGATATTTTTCAGTTTCTCAATTCTTATGAACCAAATGACACAAATTGATTTTCAATTTCTCAGTGTTACTTTTAAAATTTTATACTACTTTTCACAGTATTTTATGCCTTTTGATAAGTATTTGGTTTAGAAAAATAATACACCTGTTTAGATATTAATTAATTACATGTATTTATTTGTTTACTAGAACCTACGAAATAATAAATTACAATTACACTTCACTTATCATTTTCATAATCAGCAGGATTTTTTAACATTAGTCTATGGTGCTCTTTTTCCGTTTGGTCGTATATAATGTAAGCAAGTCCAAGAGCTGAAAATAAAAACGAAATACTTTCAGTTTATAGCACAAATCCATAAATATACATCAAAGTTTTGCAATTAAACAATGAATGACAATTATTACCAATAATACATGTCAAATTACTTATAAATTTTGGTCAATACAATGTATATTATTAAATATTCTTACAACAATATATGGAACAAGTTTTTCATAACACTGACACGTAGGACATATGTATATTTTGTAATAAAAAAAAACTTACGAGGAACAACGTAGGGAATTTGATCTAATATTCTACGAAGCGTATTGGGAAATCCATGAGATATAATACCAGCAAAAGCTTTCTGCTCGAAATGAGATAACTTGAATACAACAATACCTCTTAGCCTGTGTAATTGGCCGAATCCTTTACCCATGGTTTATTCTGAAATATAAAAGTTATGTAATCCATGTGATAAAACTGATCAGTATTTGGTTATTTAAAAAGAAATGAAAATGAGATATTTGTCACGAAAAAGATGGAAATGAAAGTCTTTAAAATCGTTAAATACGTATTCAAATTAAAATACATACTTTCAATAAAAGTGGACTAACTAGGATTATTATTTTACTTTTACTGAAAAAAATGAAATACGATAACTTGACAGGTGATAATGATGGAGTGACGTTTGACATTGACCAATGATATAAATTATTTAGATTGCTCATCCTTATGCAAATAGACGAAAAACAGATTTCTTGTTCTTACGTAAAAAGTTTGTTTTGTCTCAATTTTGAGTACGCTGTTGTAAATAAATAATTTACAGAACCGGTTTAGAAAGTAGAATATTTAAAGTTTTTTTGTTATTAAGATTTTTACAGATTAAATGTATATTTTATAAATAGGAAATATAATTTTATCAATTAATAGTTTATACATGTTAATTAAAACTAGTGTAGAATGTTACTTATGTCAGCGATAGCTTAATTGAAAGAATGACTGTGCGTAGAATAGAAGTAGGTTAGTACGAATCCCCCGCGGGTAAAATTTTTTCAATTTTTCATTATATTATTGGGATTTGTTGGAGGGTTTCCTGGTAATTTATTTTCCTATTTTTCGGATATTTAACCGATCAGTTTTTTGAAACTTTAAAACCAATTCTCACCCTAAAAGATAAGTATCCAATATAGTGTGGTTACGTAAGCAAAGTTGTTTATATCTTATAAATAAAAGTTTTATTACATATTGAAATTATTTTATTTGTTATTTCTGTAACAAGAGTGATGTAAAATTATTCACACAGACAGCACACCAAATCCTTTGGATATTTACTGGACATCCCAATATCCACTGAATGTCCAGTCCATGGTGGATATCTATTTTATATCCGTGAGATGTAATTTATAGACATGCAAATGTTCATAAATAATAGTAATTATAAAGCAAATTATTAAAAAAGTACGTCATTGTGCTCGCCATTGTGGCTAATAGTACCGTTCAGATATTTAAAATTATTTTTTTAAGGTATATTCAATATTCCATGGATATCCACTAAATATATCAAAGTTTAGCTGCGAACGCAAACCATGGTGGATATCCACTAGATGTAATTTTTGACTTTTGAGTTCGATCGAAATTGGTATCGCAATCAGACTCCATTAGAGACTGGAGTCGAGAATTTCCATTTATTGCTGAAGACTCCTAATAAGGATGACTTTCTCCTTAGTGGGCAAAATCAAAGGCAGAGTGTTGAAAATATTTTAAGTGTTGAAAATATTTTTTATCTCTGCTATTTTCCTTCGACGTTATTCAATAATCATTGGTTACTTATGAACTTCTACTAAAGATACCCATAAAATATTTTGCTGAATATCCGAATATCTTCTATATCCTGGGATATAGATGGACATTTGTATATCCATATTAGATCCACTGGATATCCACGAAATATATTCTGTGGATATCTCTGGGATTTCTTGTATTGTCTGGAAGATACCCATTAGGTATTTTGCTGGATATGCATAGGATATCTTTTATATTCTGGATATAGATGGACATTTGGATATTCATATTAGATCCACGGGACATTTATGATATCCTGTGGATATATTGGATATCCACAAAAGATATTCTGTGGATATCTCTGGGATTTGGTGTGTTTTCTGGGCACATCTATCTGTTATAAACACATACTTTGATTTTCTTTTACTATACAGAGAATGGTCGCACTGCGCAGCTTTCTGAGTTACTTTTAAAAGGAGATAGAAAATTCCGCCATTTTGAACCCTTATTACGTGTTGCCTACATCTTGGCGCAATATTTTTAATAGGTGCGTTTTAATCATCCGCTACTGCTTCGGAATTGTCGGTTTTCTTGTTTTAATCTGACAGGTTAGAACCACTGAACCGACAATTCCGTAAGCAGAAGCGGATGATTAAAACGCACCTGATATTTTGCTTGCTGCTGTCAGTGTCAGTGAATATTATTTTTGGAGACACAGTTTATTGCTAAAGAATCAGTTAGCTCACTCGGACCAGTTGAAAGTTCCAAAATAACATCCACTCCAGGGATACAAATTCAGGATACGCAGAATACTGCTGTTTTATTATAGGCGGTTGTCATATATTGTATTATCTGAGTTGCGCAGTGTATAAACTGGAACATTGAGATAAAAAGTGCCGACGCAGAGTGAGCGATCTGATTCGTTAGCTATAAACTGTGTCATAGGGTTCAAAATAGCCGCGCCCTATGTTGGGCGGTTCGAACCTCTCTCTTGCCTCGTATAGTAATCAAAGTATGTGGTTATAAACATTGTTTAGAATTATTAATATTATTTGACTATATCGTTGCTTGTCAACAAGTTGTGACTCAAATGTCTTTAATTTTTGGATTTTTATACCATTTTGCTTAAAAAACAGTACAATTTATCTGTAAGATCGACAAAAATCAACTGTGTATAGTTTGGCTAGAGGGTGTTCTGACTATATGACACTTTTCCAAATTTTCAGGTTAATATTGCACAAGACCGTCCGTATTACAAGTTTTTCAGAAAGACTGACACAAAACAAAAAGTTTCAGTTTTATATTTTATTCGGGAAACAGTGTCGTACTTTATTTTAAAACGTTTTTTAGAAAAGGTAAGTATTTTTATTTTAACCTTTCATATTAAATTGACTCTTTTTTAAATTATTATTTTTTTTATTGAGACTATTATTTTTATTGTTTATAGATTTATTTGCGGTTTTTTTTAAAGAATTGTTTGCAATACTTTATAATGCGTTTCAAATTGAAGAAAAAACTTTGATTTTTTTAGAATACCTTGTATATTGTAATATTGTATTCAATAAAACAATACTCTTAAATACTACCATAATATCATGTATTGATTTATAAGTTAAGGTAATTCTTCTTTTTTTTTTTTCAAAATTTGTTTTTAAAACGCATTTGGGCCAGAACGGTTCTGTTCAGTGAGCATTTGGAAAGGCAGTATAGCGCCACTGTGATCCGCTCTACGTATTATTTACATATGGGTGAGCAATCTATATAACTATGTAGCATTGATCAGTACCTTTGATGTTTTTTCTTCTTTTTTTTTAAATAAATATTTAAAACAGCCTCAAAAAACCTTGTTGAATTTAAAGAGAAATGAGTCCAAATGAATCAACGAGAAGAAGAAAATTTAGGTTAGAGTGAAAAATTTTGAATTACACATTTTGTAGTTTTGTTTTTAAGTTTAAATTAATTAAATTTTCAACGTGCAAACGCAATGCCCATAGCACAAGTAAGTTATTTATAAATCACGTAATCTGGGGTTGTTAGATATAACGTGGATGAAAGTTTATTTAACATTTATAAAAACGATTAGGGTTCGGTATTTATTTGTTTAATTTTTTTTACAGATATCGTAGTATTATTAATAATAATTTATAGTATAATTGGAATAGAATTAAGCGTTTTTTCCCCAAAAAATCATGGCTAGTACCCCATATAAATTGGATATACAAAAATTTCGAGAAGAATTGCAGAAACTAAGACAACCTCCTTTTCTGAACAATAGCGTTCAAGATACAAATCAAGAAGATATCGAAATGTCACTTAAACCTAAGACAAACCAACAAAATGATCTTAGTGGTAGTTCCAGAGGAGAGACAAATCAAGCAGACATTGAAATGTTGCCTAATTCCATGGAAAATAGTGAATTATTCGATCAAGATGACGACGCTATTAATACCTCTCAAAATTCTGAAAAGTTTAAACGTGATTTCCAAAAAATGAATGCCATTTTGAAGCTCAAAACTTTGTCTTCCCTTATAACCTGTAATATCTTGCGACAGACATCTAACAAGTCCATCCCGCCGCGAAATTATTAGATATGTTTCAAGTTTTTTTGTTTTTTAAATTGCAGTTGTCAGGAAGTGGAGTTACTAACGACACAAGCAAATCAAAAACGTTTGTTTTCCAAGACGAAGGGCACACATTGGGAAATTCTTTGAGATGCATTATCTCTAGTTAGTAAGTACTTAAATAGATCAAGTTTGTGTTTGTGTTCAATAAATTTAAATAATTTGTGCAGAGTAATTTTTTCGAATTAAAAATATACAGGGTGTTTCATAATATATGCACAGGACTTCAGGACGTGATAGCTCGTCCAAAAATATGAAAAAACGTCTCTATTAACTTACCCTCTAAAATGCACCATTTTCGAGATACAGGGTGTTGAAATTGAAAAAAAAAAAAAATTCTACGCCACTAGAAAAAGTACTGTTTTGAGACGCCCATTTCAACCGCCAATGTTTTCTACACAAAAAAGGTACTCTTGGTCATACGCTCTAAAGTCGACCGTTTTCGAGAAAAATCAAATTTTGTTTTATTTCCAAAAATTGACCATGTATTTCAACATTAAGGCACAGTTCTGTATAGTAGAACTCTACTAAGCATTCTATAGCGATAGTTCAACTTTTCACAACTTCTTCTTTTTTTATAACTGAATTAATTTAATGAAAAATATTTATTTTATTTTAAATAAATAATTCAAAATAAATAATGAAAAAATATCATCAGTACATCAATAATCCGGTCAAGCCGACGACTCCAAAACAGAGATTGTATACAAACACATGCAGACAACTATCGCCGCGTGGGCACACGAGGTAGGTTATATCAAAGAGTACAAAATAAACTATAAAAGAGGAGTCACTCGCCCAATTACCGCCTTCTAACGCGATCAGCCGCCATTCCTCCACAGTCCTTTCTCAGTATACAGTATACTGGTGTAGTTCAACGCGTAAGGCTCGTTTGCTCCGCTACGTTAGATTCCGCTGTAATATTGGCCGTTACATTCCACTATCATCGCCGCGCGCGTCTTACCGCTTAACCCCGGTATAGCCCAATTAGCTCTGCTGTGAGATTCCAAATCAATGCGAAATCGAATGGCTTTCGATACTCGCAACCAAATACGATATCGAGAAATTTGCTATTCCTATTCGCTATCGAATTGCCCTGCGTTTTGGTCGATTCCGAAACCCGTAGTATTCGTAGCAAGCATGCGCAATACGTGTTTTAATTGTCAACTTAAGGTCTGTTCGGGTTCTTTAAAATACATTGAAAACTATCAGAGGACTAGTTGACCAGTGGACAGTTTCCCAGCAAACATTTTCTATAACATTAGTTATAACTTTGTTAAAGACGAATTTACTTATTGAGGTAATTATTACGTAAAATTGACTAGAAAAATATACCTCTAATGTAAATTTACCAAACGGTTTTAATTTATATTTAAATTTACGTAAATTCTACCAAAAAATCTACCTTTTACACAAATCTGCTTAAAAGTAACTTTAACCATATCAGCAAGGGAAAAACTACTAAAAAAACTAACCAACAATTACTTCAAAGTTAAATTTTCTTTGTAGTAAAATTAGGTGCCATATCTACCTGTTTGGCAACTAAAAATCGTCTTTATAGTAGAATATCCAACTAGGTAGATTTGGTTAAAAATTCTACGTAATTTTATGCCTCCATAGTAACCTATTTGGCCGCTTTTATTTACTCTCCTTTAAAGTAATATTAGGTCGAGATCGTAGCAAAATTCTACCTGTTTATCTACCTAATTTCAACCAAATAGTCAAATAATAATTTATTTAGCATTCAGTATCCATATACAATAATAAAATACATTAACAAGTTCAAATAATATGTAAACTGGTCGCCCATTTATGACCAATTGGTTGCGCATGGGCTGCCAAATCATTACCTAATGTTAACTTAATATTGTGTGCTTATTTGATTCTAAAATACATTAAAAAAAAAATATAAAACGGATATTAAAATAACTAGAAACATACAATATAATAACTCAGTTATAGACTTATATAATAATAATAATAATAATAATCATAATAATAATTATAATAATGATAATAAAAATAATTTTAATAATATTAATAATAATAATAATAAAAACAATAAATTGAATATATTTTAATAATTAGAATAAGTGAACAAAAAAAAACCAATAAAAGTAATTTATAAACTATAGTGGATTAAAAGGAAGTATATTTTACAGTACAAACACCAAGATCTAATAACACATTTTATCACAGTTAAATTTTTCTTTTTTTTTTTGCTAATCGATCAGCGCTCTCATAGCTTTTCTGTCACTATTTATTATGAATTTTTTCAATATTTGTTTAAATAGCTTAGAGGAATTTATTGTATATAAATATGTCTTATATATATCTGGAAGAAAATTAAAGATTTTTCCATTTAAATATTGGTAAAATCTTTGGGAAATTGATTTATTGACAAGGTGAGTATATACTAAATATTTATTTCTGGTGTTGTAAGAATATGTTCTTTTCTGTAAATTGTGTTTATTTTTGTATGTACATATATAAAGTGACTGCATATACATACAGCTGTCTAACATCCATAATTTTGACTTCATCAAACAAATGATCTGTGGGGTATCTAACCTTTTTATTATGTATTATTTTTAGTATTCTTTTTTGTAATATTTCCAATTTGTTAATATGATTTTTTGTTGCGCCACCCCAACAGATGATAGCATACTGAAGTCTACTTTGAAACAATGAGTAATAAATAATTCTTAGGTATGTAGTACTGATTATAGTTTTAAGATATTTAAATTTAAATAATAACATTCTTAAGGTGTTAGTTAAGCTATTTATGTGTTTATCCCATCGTAAGTGACAATCCAAGGTAACGCCTAAATATTTTATTTCATTTTTTTTTTGTAGTGTGAGTGTTTCGTTGTTATATGTAAAACTGAGGTCATTAAAAGATGGTAAATGATTAATATAGCTAGCAAAAGGCAAAAAAAATGATTTTGTATAATTTATTGTTAGTTTCTTATGCGTACACCAATCCACTATTCCTTTTATATCATTTTCGGCTTCATAATAAATGGCTGTGTCGGCAAAACTCACTATTTGTCCTGCAGTCTTTTGTATGTATAAGTTGTTTACATATATTGAAAATAATGTGGGTCCTAAGACGGTACCTTGGGGAACACCAGTTTTTATCATTCTCTCTCCGCTAAATTCGCTGTTAACTTTTACTTTCTGATATCTGTTCTCAAGATAACTTTTGAAGAGATTTAAAGTCGGTTCTCGTATTCCCGTATCCTCCAAGGCCTCTAATAATAGTCCGTGATCTACGGTATCAAAGGCCTTTGCAAAATCCAGAAATACAGTTAGGGATGGCCTATTTGCATCTACCGATTGATAAATCTTTGTCAACAGTTCCAGAATTGCATCAGTTGTAGAGAGCCCTTCTCAAAACCCGAATTGTTTATTAGATATGATTTCGTATTTGTTTAAATACTCCTTTAATCTAGTGTTTAATGCTTTTTCTATAATTTTTGTAAACGTTGTGATTAATGTTATCGGTCTGTAATTTGTTAACATTTTCTTGTTGCCTTTTTTAAATATTGGTATTACCAATGATTTTTTAAGTTCACTAGGAAATTCCCCTTTTGTAATTATTTGATTAGTTAAATGTGTTAACAGTGGTGTAAATATTTCGGTGTTTTCTTTAATAATTTCAGTGGTAATGTTGTCTATTCCTGGTGATTTTTTATTTGGAAGTGATCTATATAATAATATTTTTTATTTCTAATTGACTCATTGGTAACAGGACCATAGAATTTTTTTGTACATTTCTGACAGGGGAATGTGTATATGGAATTCCCACTTTATCAGCAAGTGTTATACCTACTTCGGCAAAAAAATTATTGAATTCCTCTGCCAGTAATTTTGGCTCTGTTACTGCATGGCCATTTTCTGTGAGTATTTCTTGTATTTCATTATTGTTACTTTTTATATTATTACCTTGCAGTTCTTTAATAACTTTCCACAATCCTTTAGCGTTTTCTTTATTTTGTGTTATTTGTTTTGTATAATATTCTCTTTTTGATTTTTTAATAAGCCTATCTGTTACTAGCCTATAATTTAAAAAGATTTCTTTTTTTTCAATATTTTCTATGTCTTTTTTATAAATATTATGTAATCGATTTCGTTCTTTAATTGAATTAATAATACCCTTAGTTATCCACTGTTTTCTTTTCTTAGTTTGTTTTTTTTCATGAATGAGTTTTGTATTTTGATCCATGTATGTATTTATTGTATCTACTAGATAATTAATTATAATTAATTAATAATACTCATTTAGTTGACCTAGAAGTCATCTTGAAGAAATATTTATTAACTTTGTTGTAGCAATTACCTGAAAAATCTATCACAAAGTAAATTTGACTAAAAACCACCAATTTAAAAAGAGTCATACATGACCTATTTGTAAAATTTATATTATTTAGGTTATTTTAACAATTAGGTTGTTCAGTTACTGTCTTCGTCATTATTCTTAAGAATTTCGGAATTTAAAAAAAACCATTACAGTCGTAATCTTAATTTACGTGTGGTGTAGATAGAGCTTTAAATGAGTGCGAAAAATAATTAATAAAATGAGTTCGAAAAATAATAAATCATATCGTTATACTTCCGATTTTTATCGTAAAATGAAACGTCTAAAATCTCAAGTGCAGAACAACGTGACCTAAATATGTTATATTTACCTATAAGTAAATTTTTTTAAAACTTATAAGTTATTATTTCTTTAAATAGGTAAAGTTAACTAATATGTCGTGAAATTGAAGTTAATTCAACTTAGTAAAAAGGTATTTGTAAAATACGTAGATTTCCTTAGTCATAATAACTTTTAGGTCGAATTCGCACAATACGCCATATTTTCTTAACGTAATTGAAGTAGATTCCAAATTTTAAATTTTTAAAATGACCATAACTAGAACATACGAATGAAAATACCGAAAAACGAAACATTATTGATTTTCTAAAGTGATACACAACAAACGTAACATAGTTTTAGCTCATAATATTATTATTTTTTTACACCATCATATTTTTTTCTTATATTATTTAATTAGAGAGTATTTTGGAAGGGCATTGTTATTTTTCTAAGTAGAACTGTTAACATGCACGACAAAATTTTCTTCGCATTAATTTCAACAAGCGTGAACATATTCACCGCAATTACATTACATATATTTTTGTCACCGACATTTATTTATTTTCAATCTTTCATGTGAATTAGGTATATGTTTTAGTTGTGTTGGTGACTTCTTACAATATTTCTACCTTAGATAAAAGAGACCAGAGATATAACATACACCGGTTTTAAACCTGCGCAAATGTTGCCAATTTCTAAAGAAGGGTTAACGGAGTGGGGGAACTGGGCGGCGACACGCGGCGACCCGAACTCTGTGACAGGGACCGGACTTTGTTTATTAGCATCATAATGAACTATTAGGTTTATTTAAAAGGTGTTTGTTTAATCGAATTTTGTATTATGAAATAAAATTAACATGATTTTTTAATATCAAACAGATGCCACGACATTTTATGTAAAGAGAAGACCTTTTATAGAATATTTCGTTAGCGTTTATTTACTACGGACTTTTCTGCAAGAGATTACAGTAAAATGTTGAAATAGAATATATTGTTAATAGAGCAAAAAATGTTACTCATTGTCTACGAGTATTATAAAAATAGCATGTGCGCAAGCTAATACTGCAAATCTACCCTTATGAGTTGAACATTATATTTTTTCTACGGCTATTACATATTATTAAAAATTAGTCAAAATGAGAAAATGCTGTTTTGTATTGTAACCTCAGAAAAAAGTATATTAAGGCTTCTTTCTTTAAGAATATTAATTATTATAAAGGATGAGTCACATAAAACTCTAGAAATGCATATGTCTGAAACCAGATAACATTTTAAAATTTTAATCTGTTAAAAGTCATTTGGTCGCTAGGGATGAGTGATTATCGAAATAAATTATCGATCATTGAAAATAATCGATTATTTTCGATCAATAGATTATTTTCAAACAATATATTTTTTGTCATTTCCTTTAAAATCGACTACTTGATTATCTTTGAAAAATCAAAAATAATCGATTAATTAAAAAGCCAATTAACCGATAAATCAGTGTTTACAAAATATAATATAAATAGAATTATCGTTTATTTTAAATAATCGATTATTTTCAAATAAACCATTTTTTTTTCGTCCATGGAAACAAATTATTCGATAATCTTTGAAAAATCGAAAATAATCGATTAATCAAAAATAATCTATTAATTAAAAAGTCGATTAACTGATAAATCGATTAAAAAAAAAAACAGAATGATCGATTATTTTAAATAATTGATTATTTTCGATCAATCGATTATTATCAATAATCTATTTTTATTGTATTTCCTTTAAAATCGTTAATTCGATTATCTTTGAAATACCGAAAATAATCGATAATTCCAAAATAATCGCCTAATCGAAAATAATCAATTAATTAAGAAGCCGATTCTATGATAAATCGATTATTACCAATAATCTATTTTATTGTATTTCAAAAATAATCGATTAATTAAAAAGTCGATTAACTGACAAATCGATTTTCAAAAAAAAAAACAGAATGATCGATTATTTTAAATAATCGATAATTTTCGATCAATCGATTATTATCAATAATCTATTTTTATTGTATTTCCTTTAAAATCGATAATTCGATTATCTTTGAAATACCAAAAATAATCAATAATTCCAAAATAATCGCCTAATCGAAAATAACCAATTAATTAAGAAGCCGATTCTATGATAAATCGATTTTCCAAAAAATAGAACGAATTATCTATTATTTTCTAATAATCCTTTTTTCATATTTCCTTTTATTTGAAATTGATTATTCGATTATCGAAAATAATTGATTATTAAAAAGCTGATTATCCAATAAATCGATAATTTTAAAAAAATAACCAAAATATCGATTATGTAAAATAACCGATTATATCCAATCGATTATTTTCATATAATATCTTTGAAAAATCGAAAATAATCAAATAATTAAAAAACCGATTAAACGATAAATCGATTATTTTGAATAAATCTACTTTTTTGTATTTCCTTTAAAATCGATTAACACATTATCTTAAAAAAAACGGAAATAATTTATTAAAAACAGCGGATAAATCGATTTTCATTAAAAAATATCAGAATTATCGATAAATCGATTATTTTTGTAACCCCTATCGGTCGCTTGCTTTTATCTGAGCATTTAGCTCCAAAATTTAGAGATTCGGATTTTTTGATCCAGTTATCTTTGAAATCGCATTCGATTGTATAATAAATAAATATTGATAAATTTTGGATTTTTTTTAGTTAACGAAAATTATGTTCGAGTTGTTTAGGGGTTTGTAATGTAACATTTTATTAACGTGACTAAGGGTTGATTCCACCATTGTGTTAAACGAAGTTTAAAATGACATTTTTACATTAACACTGTCATTTTAATCTCCGTTTAACACAACGGTGGAATCGGACCTAACTCCTGTAACTTTAGTATTTTTTTTTGCTTATACTAGATTACTTAAAATTCAATGTCACTTTTGATTTGACCGCAAATAAGATGAACCTTGAAATTTTAAGTAGGTCATCCTGTATTTCATCTAATATTCTTATAAAAATACCTTATAAAAATAAAATTTAGCTAGCAACTATGATTCTTTACCTCTTATTTATCTACCAAAAAGGGCTAAAAACTACCTTTAGAAAACATTCTTATAAAACTACTTTTTAAATACAAAATTTCGTTAGCAATAATGCCTATTTACTATTTATTTAAATTAAATGTTCAAAATTTTACCCTTTTGTAAATTTATGTAAGTAATATGATATCTGATTTCTGATGCTTAATATTTATTGAAACCCCTTAATGCGGATCAGCCCAGCCCAGTATTCAGCCCAGAGAATCATGGCGCTTTATGTCAAAACGTTAATAAATATTTACCGCTGAAAATGAATATATTCATAACAGTAGTACTTGTATTATAAGTACATACAATTTTTCAAGATACATCGTGACATTTTGAACTTGAAATTGAATAACTAGAACACTTTAAATTGCTAAAATACCAACAAATAAATCAAAAAACAGCTGTCAATGGTGATTAAACTCAGGTGGAGGTGATCGCTGAATGGAAATCGGAGCAATTCGGGTGACGTCGTGCAACAATGATTTTCAATTGGTGGGTTACTTTGGCTTAAAATAGACAACATGCGCAGTGTGCAATGTTACATCTTCGGTCTCTTTAATCTAAGATTTCTACTTATATATAGATAGAAATACCAAATAAGTATAAAATTTCTTTTCGTACACTTGGAGGCATACGTCATCTGCAAATATTTTGGTAGTTTCTACCTAAACTTAGTTAAATCAACGTCGAATTAACGTTATACTGACGTCAAATTTCCCTAGAGAGGTATTACTAACCAAACATACTGGGCTACTACAATGTGGATTTAGATGTAATTCTACCTATTTTGGTAAATAAAACCAAATTTCGACGTCGTCTTATTATCCACTTATGTCGAATCCACGTCGAGCCAACGTAAATTTTACTTAATTATGGTTAAATCTAATTTTGCGACCAAATTTATTATATATAATTTAGGTAGTATCGACGTCAAATTACACCAAAATGTTTGCTGGGTTAATAGTTGTGTGCGACGTATACTTTAGAAATGAACTGTTCCACTAGTTCTCGGACGGTTTGCATCGAGTTTTAAGGAAACCCGAACAAACCTAATGCCATCCAAACTGACATTGTCTTTCTAAAGGAATGGTTATGCACACAATTTAATTTAACGCAAGAGCAGCCAATAAGGTGATCACAGCCAATAGCAGGACTTAATTCTTAAATTAAGTTAAATTAAATTCATCCCCTCATAATTACCTATAATAGTTTTGTGCTAGTTTGTTTCAATTTAACAGTTAATTATAGGTACTTACATTATTATTTTTTAAGGCAGACCTTTTACTTATATTCTCAAAATTCTCAAGAATTTCTTATATCAATGACACAGAATAATCAACAGTGTCAATGCTTTAAACTCTTCAAATTTCAAATAGAAATCACAACCTCTACAAGGCTACAACCTCTACAACCACGTGCTATAACCTCAATAATCTACCGAAATCGAGCAATTCGGCACCATAGAGCTGCCGAGTGACTCGCAATCGTTTTAGTCGATGCGAATATGATTTTCCGCAAATCGGAATTCACCAAACTGTCGAAATCGAGTATTTCGATATCGAATTGTCAATGGGAATCTGCCTGCTGTACTCTTTGAAAAAACGCCGACTTCCTTTCTAAATGCCGCGAGTAACTTTCTCTTTTATAGTTATATTTTGTACTCTTTGGTTATATACAATATCATGGATCTCAGAGGGGGAGCGTAAAAATGAAGTATATAATTGTAACAACCTTTTTAGAACCAAGAACGGATATGGGGATTGACTTATATCAATGGAAAGGTCAGAATACAAGCTTTACTTTGATCTAGTTATTAATCCTCAAAAAATAAAGATCGGGGAACAAGTAAATGGTTAAACAAAAAAATCATCAATCAACAATCATCGAAAAATATCAATTTTTTCTCGAGATATGGAACAATTCGTCCTCCCGCTTACACTTTAATTCATAGAAAGCAGAATTCCTGCAGGTAGAGCAGCAGCTGAAATGATGGGACTTTTGAGTGCCATTATCTCGAAAACTATTGAATTTTCGAAGAAAATAATGAAGGCCATTTTTGAAGATAATAAGCTGATCTTCATTTTTTGTCTGAACAAAAATTCTCTAATTGGCATATTCAGTCAGATATTAGCGGGGAAACCCATTTTCCAGGTTTTAGGGGTCCATTTTCAGACCCTTCCGGTACCGAGAACGCGTTAAGGATTTTCTCGTTTAAAAACACCTGTGATGACCTACAAATTTCGCTATGTGGGAACTCATCAGCGAATTATCTACAGGTTTGACCCTTCAGTTACTGGACTAAATGTATGGGGCAATTGTCTTAATAACTTTCATGGAAACGCAACTAATTCCTTCTGCATTTGTATTATTTATAAATGCAACTGTTTGTATCCCTTGTTTAGAAGTTACTTCTATAAACTGAAATATATTTGGCACAAACATAGTGGTGTAAGAGTTCTTCTGGTGTAGACACATTTGCCACATTTGGGTTTGTTAAAAAACCCTCTTAATGTGCTCATTATAGCATCAACTGTTGGAAAAAGGGATGCAAGTTACTGTTTTTAGTGAGTCTTAATACAGTGTTCATAACGCATCTGATCAAGAATAGCTGAGAACGTATTAGGATTTAGTTGAAACATATATGGATACCAAAACATATGTAGAGAATACAGCAATTTATATGCTTCCAAAATTTTTACTGAAAAACCTGATTGGTATTTTATCAATAACTTCCTTAATTTTAACAATATCTATTTGTTCAGAAGCTCATTTTGAAGGGAATTCCAATACCTCTTTCGCCTTAGAGATTTTTTAATTTAAAGTACTCGTGGAAGGTGCTACTCACACCTATTGTATCTGAAATTATATTCTGTTTGAACTTTTATAATCATCCACCAAGATTTGAACAGCATTAAAGCGGTTGACAAATTATCGTCACCGATTCCACATCATTACAATGGTGAACACGTTGTAAAAGTATTTATTAGAACTTCCAACACTTCTGTCGATACAAATGTTATAATTTTTTTGTAGCCCGGAAGTACAATTTTGCGGCTACACAGTACCGCATCCAGCCGAATCTAAAATGCATTTCCGAATACAAATGCACAACGGCAAAGCCATAGACGCACTGAAGAAGGGTCTAGAGGATTTGATGCAAGTCTGCGATGTTACATTGGAAAAATTCAATGAAGAACTCCACAGCTCCTGATTTATAGAGTTAAAATGTTAATAGTTAAGTTAAAATGGTTACAAGTTAAGTTAAAATGAATTTAATATGATACAAATTGTGTATTTTTGTATTAAATAAAATAATTGTAAGAAATGTGGTTTGCTTTAAAATGGATCCTTAAAGTGAAAACAAATCAAAGAAAAATTGAAACGGCTGCTCTCTTAATTCTTCTTTAAGCCCAACCTTTGTGACATCGTGTAGAAGAACGACAATCTCGGATTGTACTAGAAATTAATTAATACATCAAATCTTACCTTATTCTCCATCAGATGTTTTAAAAACTTTGACATCTTCCATACCCATTTTCTTTTCGGGCTGCGCGTTTTTTAACGAATCGATGTAATTCTTTCGATCGATCTGCGCCTGCGTCAACGCCTGCTCTTCGGCCTGGTTGAGTTGCAGCAATCTGGGATCCATGGAGAGCCATTCGGAGCCCAATAGCTGATCGATTTTGTATCGTTTTTGAACGTCCGGTTCCATTAAGTGAGTGATTAAATTTTTAATTTGTTCGCTCAATGAATCTACTACTTTCGAACGGAATTTCCATTTGCGCTGCAATTGTTGCTCGTTCAGCCGTTTGACGTTGGTGTCGTCGAAGGGCATGGCTTTGTTTGTCATGATGTAAAGAATGATGCCCAAAGACCTAAAACGTCCATACAATTTTTAAGTACTCATATATCAAGCGTCCTAATTTAAAAACAAAATATAGTAATATAACATTCAAGAAAACTAACCATACGTCCGCAGTTTTCGGATAATAAGGCATTCCTCTTAACACTTCGGGCGCCGCATACGATAAAGATCCACAATAAGTTGCACTGTTCAATTTTCTACCTTGTTGATCGATCACAAAACGAGCGAACCCGAAATCAGCTAATTTCAAATTGTAGTTATTCGTTATCAGACAATTTTCACATTTCAAGTCGCGATGAGCTATTTCCAATTCATGAAGGTATTGAATGGCTAGCGCCAGTTGACGAAACCAAACTCTGCTTTGTGCTTCGGATATGGGTCCTTTTTTAAGGACGTATTCTAAAATATACAACTAATTAAATAATAGGATATTGTGTAACAAGTGCAGTAAGCAATCTATTCTTCACGCTGAAAGAAACTGATAATACATCAAAATTACTTATTTTCTTGACAGTTTTTATGTCAGTTACATTAAACTGTCTAAGTTAGAAATAAGAAAAACCATTTATAATGTGGATGGACGTATTCTTAAGCCTAAAACGCTGGGAGATTGCGCTGGGTGCCGTCCTAAACATAGAAGAACGCCCTTCCTCAGTATCTGTTCGCTTCTAATAAAAGAAGAAGAATCGACACAATGACTGGTTCTGTATCTGTAACGTGTGGGGAGTGGGTTACCCCACGGCACTTAGGCCTCATTAGACCCAGTGTGCATCCTCCTAAGAAGATAGGCATCTTCTAGCTTGTGAGCCAGCCTACAGATTTAATGTAGCTGATAACGTCGCTTCTTTTATATCGGCCGGTGTTAGCCGATACTCGCCGAACACAAATCTAATAAATGAGAGCGTCGAGCAATCGTAAAAGATATGTTCGATGGTCTCATCTTCTTGTTTGCACCCTCTGCAGAGTGCGGATTCTGACAGCCCCACGATATGGAGATGCTTTCGTACTTTGCAATGACTAGTCAGAATGCCTGTCACTAGGCGCAGATTCTGTCTAGTCATAGTCAAGTATGTCAGTGTTGTCAGGATAACTTAAGAACTCCCTGGCAACTCTGCAGTTTCTTGTGTCATCCCATGTTTCCTTGAATTTCAGAAGGTAATATTCTTTGATTACGTCTGTCACTGCCGATTTTGTCAGGCCAATAGAAGGGCCAGGTCGAAAAAGTGTTTGGTTGGTTGCTTTCTTGGCTAGTGAACCTTTCGATGTGGCGTGACCTTTAATCCATCTTAAGGTGACCACGTTGATGATGGATACTTCGGCCAAAGCTTCGTGATATTCTAGTACTAACCCTGAATAAATTCGTGGTCTGTTCAGGGTGAGTAGTGCTTGTCTGCTATCTACATAGATGAGCATGGGAGCTGGGAGGTTGCGCTGGGTACTGTCCTAAACATAGAAGAACGCCCTTTCTCAGTCTCTGTTCGCTTCTAATGAAAGACGAAGAAGAATCGACACACTGACTGGTTATTGGATTAAAAGCATGCACCATTTCATCACTGCAGGGAGAGAAAGTCAGTTTTTTGCCTAACAGAGGATGCCCACAAGGCGTACTGTGGATCATTCTAGTGGGTAACCCACTAGACAATCTCTTTCGGCAAGGGGTGTAGTGGTTATAAAACACAAGTGCTACGCCACTGGTAAGTGATGTGTGCGAAGTGAAGGAAAACGAGCGGGGTCGGGCAGTCGAACACCGGCAGTGGACAGTCAGACTCGAGACGTTGTTACGAGCACCTGACAGAACAATAATTTTAGTTATAAGTTTTTATTTGTTATTTTTTCATTTGATTAAACGCATTTTGAAGTTAAAATACCTCTTCTAACCCACAAACCTTCTCAGGGGTGGATTTCCAATGCTATGCATGGATGATTTAGTCATCATAATTAAAAGGAAGTACGAAGAGGTGGTCTTCAATAAGCCCCAAATACGACCAACAGAGGTAGCAGATGTCTATTAAGAGAAGAAAGCTTCTACAACATACCTTGACCGGGAAAACCATTTCTTTTGCGGAGCAGGTGAAATATATGGGGATTATCCTCACCTGGAATCCCCAATTGGATACAACTATCAACAAAGCCGGAGTATTCCTCTAGACTCTCAGAAGGATATGTGACAAAGTATGGGGATCAGTCATCAACTGATCTACTGTATTTTTACCCATGGTTACGTATGGTTCCGTCTTCTGGTGGGACAAGTGACTTCAACGGATGGCCAGAGCAAAGCTGGCTAGATCATGATATATATCTTGATTTTTATTGATAAATATCAATGTTGATTATATGTATCCAATGTCCACGATTGCAACGTATCCCTGTTAGTGTCTGGGATTTCTCTGACTTCTCTCAAAGCACATCTCCATGACTTGGTGGAAGGCGCTTACGTTGGATTTAGATGATTTAAAAGGCTCTGTTTGATTGGACAAATTTACAACCCACCTTTTTAGAAATGTGTTCAAAGATACTGACTGTAGTAGCATCATTTGCCAGATTAGAACGAATTTTGTTCATAGTCTAAATTAAGGAATGAACTGGGAACTGACAATGCTACTAAATTTTTAAATTTGTTAATCATGACTCTTCTAAAAAACTACAAATTTAGATTGGTTGTTCAAGCAGCAACAGCAATACTTTAAAACATTGAAGAGGCTGTGGCTTCCTCCAGTAGATCTAAACCAGAAGAATCAAACTGATATTCTCCAAAAGTCACAACCAGCTATGAATCCCACACCACAAAAGGTGCAACATACTGGCACATTCACTAACCTAACCTAACAGAGGCGATGAGATATTTGTTGGAAATGGCCTATAAACTGAAGTGTGGTAGAATGCCTGTCAATAGGATTGAGGTGCGACTCATGGACGCAGCTATTTTACTTTTCATCTAGGAAGTAATTATAATAACTATTTCACTCTAAACAATCCTGATCCATCAGATTGTGGACAAAAAGAATTACAACATAAAAGAGAAAATAGTTATTATAAATACTCCCTAGTAAGATGAACAATAAAAATGGCTGTGTCCTTAGAGTCACACCTAATCCTCTTGATACAGCATGCACATTGGAATTCTACACCATTCTAGTATTCCAGTTAATTGGAAATGGTTAGTCAGGTTGCACAATATCTCAACGCGGGTTTTTCGCACCGTAACGTTAACCTAACTTTGTTTAGACTGATCGATTTATTGATTTTGACCACTCCGAGAAGCTGCTGCACTGTAATCTCGAAATTTGGGTAACAAGTGTTCCATAGATGTTTGGGCAAGCCTGCTAAAGATCAGTGAATAGCAAACATTTTGCAAAGTAACTGAAAATGGATGTAGGTCTTTCGGAAAGAACTAGACTTTCTAAAGAAAACGAATTTGTGCAAGTCTTCTTGTTTGATACTTTCCTAAAAAGGCGCATGAGTGTTATCAACCCAGAAGAAACATTAATCTACGTGCTGTAACAGTGTGAAGAGCCCGACTAGATTGCGGTTTCTAATACTAATATTGCAACTATACTTACAAAAATATATAATTAAATATTTTGCGCCAAAACTGTTAGAACACACTTTATAATTAATTACCTAATAGGTCGCCATTTTCGGCGTTTCTCATGAATATATAATACTTCTGCTTTCGTTGAAAAATACTGTGCACATGTATGATATGAGGATGATTTATTCTAACAAGAATATCCAATTCTCTGGGAAGGAACTTCTTGACGAAATCCCTAGGAGCTTTGCTTACGTCTACGATTTTGCATGCAAGAAACTTGGGACCCTTATCTTTATCGTCACTATCTCCTAAAAACTCCGCTAAGAATACTTGAGCGTAAGATCCTTCTCCTAATTTTTGTAGCAAATGATACCCTCTCGACGAGAGGGTAGCTTCTTCTGATTCTCTGAGCGGGACACCATGGGCCATGCTTGTTTAGACGCATTTTCGTTAGGTTTGCACTGGAATTTTGAACATGACACCGAACAGTAGCGTTTGTGTTTAAAAATTGAAACTAACCTTTAAGTTTGATAGACGTAAGTCCAATGCGCGCGTCAGATTTTTTAAAGGTCTTTCTCGGAATTATTGGGACATTACGCGGGATTATCGTTATAGGTTGTTTTGTTTAAGGTTTGGTATGGTAAAAGTTTAATGAAATATTCATAGATTCCGTTAGCATGTCTATTTTACTAAATTAAATCGAATGCCTATCTGGAAATACTATTTATCTGGTCGATTGTACTATCCAATTCATAATAATAAATTCTAGGGAATTTCAATAGCTTTTCGTTATTAACAGAAATACAGTGCTTATTTTTTTGTATTAGGCATACGACCAGTATAACACCTGTTAAAATTTAAAAATATTGTTTGTAAAATTATGTTCCTACATTTATTATAAATATTTTATGAAAGGTGATTGTGTTAGTGGTAGATGCCCTAGATATCCAAGGTGGCCCGAATTTATGTGAGAATTATCAACTGTCACTTTTTTTATGACGTTATGAAAATTTCTTTATCGTTTTTCGACGGTTTATTACAAACAAATAATTTTTTTGATATTTTTCCTAAACACCCTTTGCCTCTCTCTACCTCACCACGCACACAAATTGCGTCGGACGCCATTTTTTTTTTTCGACCAAATTTCGTATGAGGGGTTTCCGGGCGACTTTAAAAAATCGTACCGTCCGAACGGATGGACCGATTTTAATGAAACTTGGACCGAAGATGCAGACCCACGGGACGATTTTTAAAAAAAATCGGCGTTTAAATCCGTTCGGCGGTTTTCATGGCAAGCGCGAAAAACCACCCAAAACTTTAATGCTCTCTATCTTTAACAGCTGTTAAAATTTAAAAATTTTGTTTTCAGAATAATGTTTCTACACTATTTATAAACATTTTCTGAAATTTTGAAGTTTATAAATCTATTAGTTTGGAAATAGTGACGAAATAAAGGCTCCAATGTCAAATTTATAACAAATAAGATTCAACTTTGATACTCTCTAACTTTAACACCTGTTAAAATTTGAATATGTTGTTTGCAAAATTATGTTTCTACACTTTTTATAAATATTTTCTGAAATTTTGAAGTTTATAAATCTATTAGTTTGGAAATAGTGACGAAACAAAGGCTCCAATTTCAACTTTAAACAAATAGGAATTCAACTTTGATGCTCTCTATCTTTAACAGCTGTTAAAATTTAACAATTTTGTTTTCAGAATAATGTTTCTACACTTTTTATAAATATTTTCTGAAATTTTGAAGTTTATAAATCTATTAGTTTGGAAATAGTGACGAAATAAAGGCTCCAATGTCAAATTTATAACAAATAAGATTCAACTTTGATACTCTCTAACTTTAACACCTGTTAATTTTTGAATATGTTGTTTGCAAAATTATGTTTCTACACTTTTTATAAATATTTTCTGAAATTTTGAAGTTTATAAATCTTATTAGTTTGGAAATAGTGACGAAACAAAGGCTCCAATTTCAACTTTAAACAAATAGGAATTCAACTTTGATGCTCTCTATCTTTAACAGCTGTTAAAATTTAAAAATTTTGTTTTCAAAATAATGTTTCTACACTTTTTATAAATATTTTCTAAAATTTTGAAGTTTATAAATCTATTGGTTTGGAAATAGTGACGAAACAAAGGTTCCTATATCAACTTTAAACAAATAGGAATTCAAATTTGATGCTCTCTATCTTTAACAGCTGTTAAAATTTAAAAATTTTGTTTTCAAAATAATGTTTTTACACTTTTTATAAATATTTTCTGAAATTTTGAAGTTTATAAATCTATTAGTTTGGAAATAGTGACGAAATAAAGGCTCCAATGTCAAATTTATAACAAATAAGATTCAACTTTGATACTCTCTAACTTTAACACCTGTTAATTTTTCAATATGTTGTTTGCAAAATTATGTTTCTACACTTTTTATAAATATTTTCTGAAATTTTGAAGTTTATAAATCTATTAGTTTGGAAATAGTGACGAAACAAAGGTTCCAATATCAACTTTAAACAAATAGGAATTCAACTTTGATGCTCTCTATCTTTAAGAGCTGTTAAAATTTAAAAATTTTGTTTTCAGAATAATGTTTCTACACTATTTATAAATATTTTCTGAAATTTTGAAGTTTATAAATATGTTAGTTTGGAAATAGTGACGAAATAAAGGCTCCAATGTCAAATTTATAACAAATAAGATTCAACTTTGATACTCTCTAACTTTAACACCTGTTAAAATTTGAATATGTTGTTTGCAAAATTATGTTTCTACACTTTTTATAAATATTTTCTGAAATTTTGAAGTTTATAAATCTATTAGTTTGGAAATAGTGACGAAATAAAGGCTCCAATGTCAAATTTATAACAAATAAGATTCAACTTTGATACTCTCTAACTTTAACACCTGTTAAAATTTGAATATGTTGTTTGCAAAATTATGTTTCTACACTTTTTATAAATATTTTCTGAAATTTTGAAGTTTATAAATCTTATTAGTTTGGAAATAGTGACGAAACAAAGGCTCCAATTTCAACTATAAACAAATAGAAATTCAACTTTGATGCTCTCTATCTTTAACAGCTGTTAAAATTTAACAATTTTGTTTTCAGAATAATGTTTCTACACTATTTATAAACATTTTCTGAAATTTTGAAGTTTATAAATCTATTGGTTTGGAAATAGTGACGAAACAAAGGTTCCAATATCAACTTTAAACAAATAGGAATTCAACTTTGATGCTCTCTATCTTTAACAGCTGTTAAAATTTAAAAATTTTGTTCTCAAAATAATGTTTCTACACTTTTTATAAATATTTTCTGAAATTTTGAAGTTTATAAATCTATTAGTTTGGAAATAGTGACGAAATAAAGGCTCCAATGTTAAATTTATAACAAATAAGATTCAACTTTGATACTCTCTAACTTTAACACCTGTTAAAATTTGAATATGTTGTTTGCAAAATTATGTTTCTACACTTTTTATAAATATTTTCTGAAATTTTGAAGTTTATAAATCTATTAGTTTGGAAATAGTGACGAAACAAAGGCTCCAATTTCAACTTTAAACAAATAGGAATTCAACTTTGATGCTCTCTATCTTTAACAGCTGTTAAAATTTAACAATTTTGTTTTCAGAATAATGTTTCTACACTTTTTATAAATATTTTCTGAAATTTTGAAGTTTATAAATCTATTAGTTTGGAAATAGTGACGAAATAAAGGCTCCAATGTCAAATTTATAACAAATAAGATTCAACTTTGATACTCTCTAACTTTAACACCTGTTAATTTTTGAATATGTTGTTTGCAAAATTATGTTTCTACACTTTTTATAAATATTTTCTGAAATTTTGAAGTTTATAAATCTATTAGTTTGGAAATAGTGACGAAACAAAGGCTCCAATTTCAACTTTAAACAAATAGGAATTCAACTTTGATGCTCTCTATCTTTAACAGCTGTTAAAATTTAAAAATTTTGTTTTCAAAATAATGTTTCTACACTTTTTATAAATATTTTCTAAAATTTTGAAGTTTATAAATCTATTGGTTTGGAAATAGTGACGAAACAAAGGTTCCTATATCAACTTTAAACAAATAGGAATTCAAATTTGATGCTCTCTATCTTTAACAGCTGTGAAAATTTAAAAATTTTTTTTTCAAAATAATGTTTTTACACTTTTTATAAATATTTTCTGAAATTTTGAAGTTTATAAATCTATTAGTTTGGAAATAGTGACGAAATAAAGGCTCCAATGTCAAATTTATAACAAATAAGATTCAACTTTGATACTCTCTAACTTTAACACCTGTTAATTTTTCAATATGTTGTTTGCAAAATTATGTTTCTACACTTTTTATAAATATTTTCTGAAATTTTGAAGTTTATAAATCTATTAGTTTGGAAATAGTGACGAAACAAAGGTTCCAATATCAACTTTAAACAAATAGGAATTCAACTTTGATGCTCTCTATCTTTAAGAGCTGTTAAAATTTAAAAATTTTGTTTTCAGAATAATGTTTCTACACTATTTATAAATATTTTCTGAAATTTTGAAGTTTATAAATATGTTAGTTTGGAAATAGTGACGAAATAAAGGCTCCAATGTCAAATTTATAACAAATAAGATTCAACTTTGATACTCTCTAACTTTAACACCTGTTAAAATTTGAATATGTTGTTTGCAAAATTATGTTTCTACACTTTTTATAAATATTTTCTGAAATTTTGAAGTTTATAAATCTATTAGTTTGGAAATAGTGACGAAATACAGGCTCCAATGTCAAATTTATAACAAATAAGATTCAACTTTGATACTCTCTAACTTTAACACCTGTTAATATTTGAATATGTTGTTTGCAAAATTATGTTTCTACACTTTTTATAAATATTTTCTGAAATTTTGAAGTTTATAAATCTTATTAGTTTGGAAATAGTGACGAAACAAAGGCTCCAATTTCAACTATAAACAAATAGAAATTCAACTTTAATGCTCTCAATCTTTAACAGCTGTTAAAATTTAACAATTTTGTTTTCAGAATAATGTTTCTACACTATTTATAAACATTTTCTGAAATTTTGAAGTTTATAAATCTATTGGTTTGGAAATAGTGACGAAACAAAGGTTCCAATATCAACTTTAAACAAATAGGAATTCAACTTTGATGCTCTCTATCTTTAACAGCTGTTAAAATTTAAAAATTTTGTTCTCAAAATAATGTTTCTACACTTTTTATAAATATTTTCTGAAATTTTGAAGTTTATAAATCTATTAGTTTGGAAATAGTGACGAAATAAAGGCTCGCCAATGTCAAATTTATAACAAATAAGATTCAACTTTGATACTCTCTAACTTTAACACCTGTTAAAATTTGAATATGTTGTTTGCAAAATTATGTTTCTACACTTTTTATAAATATTTTCTGAAATTTTGAAGTTTATAAATTTATTAGTTTGGAAATAGTGACGAAACAAAGGCTCCAATTTCAACTTTAAACAAATAGGAATTCAACTTTGATACTCTCTATCTTTAACAGCTGTTAAAATTTAACAATTTTGTTTTCAGAATAATGTTTCTACACTATTTATAAACATTTTCTGAAATTTTGAAGTTTATAAATCTATTGGTTTGGAAATAGTGACGAAACAAAGGTTCCAATATCAACTTTAAACAAATAGGAATTCAACTTTGATGCTCTCTATCTTTAACAGCTGTTAAAATTTAAAAATTTTGTTTTCAAAATAATGTTTCTACACTTTTTATAAATATTTTCTGAAATTTTGAAGTTTATAAATCTATTAGTTTGGAAATAGTGACGAAACAAAGGCTCCAATATCAACTTTAGACAAATAGGAATTCAACTTTGATACTCTCTAACTTTACTAGATCTTGTACAATTATTGTGCTAGACTGGCAACACTGGCAGTGACTACTTTGTATTTTGAATGTCTTGTAAAAATCATTTTGAGTGAACATAAGTTCTTTAATTTCTTCCAATATGTAGGTCCCACAGCATACACTATACATTCACACACTTGCCATTGTCTAATATTGGTTCAAGGATGTCCTTAGGCTATCAGAATAAATAAACATGATTCCAAATTACAAAACATAGAAATAAACACAAATGCTGCTATTAGAGAATCGCCGAAATTACATATTCAAAATTCAATCCTAGTAGGAAACTTTAAAACAAATATGTTTATACCCAAAGATAGATCTATGCTGTAAATTTGTTCAAAAATGCAGGAATTTTTCAAATAATGCACCATTACATTAAAGCGTCTGTTTTTCTAGTTGCAGGTTTTTTAATTTATATTCTACTAGTGTCCCACCCTGGCTTTGCATGGTGAAATTCATTTGAATGATATAGTGTAAAAGACAAATTTTGATCTACATTAAATGCAAAAGGAAACTGACATGTATCTGAATAAGAATTAATAATGAGTTGGAGAAAATAGCTTGAATAACCATTTTTAATAATCATTTTTTATTAATCTGTAATATATATATAGTTATTGTGTTTACTTTAAGAGATAGCCACATGTTATCTAGGACTTTTTTGTAGACCTTTTTAAGACCTACTATTTTCTAGTACTTTAATTTAATGTATCTCTTAAGACTTGGCCAGCGTTAGCCTTGTAAGCGTACGAAAATAGTATTTTTTTGACAAAACCGTCATAGTTCGGCTATTTTGTATAAAATATTTACATTCCTCGTTTATAGCTCTTTCTACAAGTGAAAACCATATTAAAATCCGTTGCTTGGTTTTGAAGAAGTAAGTGGAGAAACGGGCAGCAAATTTGTTACATTATTATGCTATTTAGAGATATGCACTTTGTTCTGTTATTTTGGCTTACCATGATAACATGTGAATTAGGTTTGCCCTAACGAGGCATTGCTGACTTGAAGAAAAAAAATAACTTTAATGAACACACAAAAGAACTTTTTTTACTCTTAACTTGATTTTTTGTTCATTTTCTTCAAGTCCACCTGCATGTTAGAATTATGCGAAGCGACACCCCCCTCGGGAGAATTTTAATGTAAACCTGGAACCCGAAGAATGATTCCCAAACCTGGAGTTTCCAGGTCAAAATGACGGTGTTAACAAACTTAATATAAACTATAATCGTATTCCTAATAGATTTTTAATGTTTGGCCATTCTATTTTGAGCCCTTTTAATAGCGAGATGGCAAAAAAAATCATTTTTAATTAATAAATTTATTTGGTATTTGTAAAGGTTATTTCGTTCTTCTATACTTTTGGAATTTCCGTGGTCTTTTTCCTAAAGGAAATTAATATTTCTTCTTTTTTAATTGATCTGTTTAGTGGCCTTTTACCACATAGAATAATGAGCCTTTAAAGATGTTGGCTAAATTATTGATTAAAACCAGACCACTGGTAAACTGGCTAACTTTCTTGAAAAAAGAGGCCAGTAATTTCCTGATGGTATAGAAGAAGACTGACATTTCTGTTTTTATTTAAAATTTTACATTTTTCATTTCTAACCCAGTTATTTTTTGAATACATACATTATTTTATGTAAAAATCTGTTGTTAGAGGTGGTCTTTCGAGTGTTTTTTTATAGATTCACATAAATTTTAGGTTTTGGACATGGATATTCAAAAATTAACAACGCAAATAGAAATACCAATAATTTTGTCGCCTGAGAGTCAGTTCCTGTTTTAATTATCGTCATACCAGAGCTTAAATGGTTTAAAAAGATGTGAGAAGAAAAATATTTAGTAAGTATATGCACAGATAACAGATATATCTGGTGGTGATTACTGTCTTGCAATGGTAAAAGTTAGTTTTTTGATTATATTTAAGTTTTGCTGTAACTAGACTTAATGTATTTTGCTCTATACATAGCTATTTTCAGATTCAGATTATTCTTTAAATAAGGATTTTACGAATTTATAGAACCTAGTAAGTCACATTTGTTTAATATGTACAAAAACTAGCATGTCACTTTTATACATTAGAATAGGTAGTAAGTAAGACTTGCTATTTTAAAATTTAGTGATTTTTTTGAGTTAATTTTATTAAGGAATAAAACATAGTATAAAAACATAGCATTTTTATATTTACTATGTTTTCACAATTGGCATTATCTATTTCAGAAACATGGCATGTCTGAAGTTACCCCAGATTACAATTATACATTCTTAGTATATACTTTTTAAGTATATGCTATATGCTAGGCATATACTATACAGGATGTTTCATTAATATTAAACAATAAAAAATAAGTGTATATAAAGAATGTCTAGACCATTTTTTAAATCTTTATTTCAAAAAATTCACACTTATTCTTATTTTTATTACAAATTCTTTCTTTGGCCTTAACCAAGAAATATTTTATTGTATCAATGACTTCAGTTTTATTTGCTTGATTCCATTGAATCTTTATTGAACCTAAAAAAAGCGTTATTTTTTAAGTATGTTTTAATTTGTTATGTGTATCTATATATTTTTTTTGTCTACATTTTTCTAAATTGTAATTGTATATTCTGTATCTATACCTATATAATCTCTTATCTTATCTTTCTCTTCAATTAACGTTTTTGGAAAACATTGATGTTTACATACACATATGTGTCGCTCTCTATGTGTCGCTCTCTCTGTGTGTCGCTGTCTCTATGTGTCGCTGTCTCTGTGTGTCGCTCTCTCTGTGTCGCTCTCTGCGTATCGCTATCTATGTGTGTCGATCTATCTGTGTGTCACTCTCTCTGTGTATTGATCTCTGTGTCGCTCTCTGGGTGTCGCTCTCTCTGTGTGTCGCTATGTCTGTGTGTCGCTCTCTCTGGGTGTCGCTCTCTCTGTGTGTCGCTCTCTCTGTCTCTCTTTCTGTGTGTCGCTCTTTCTGTGTGTCGCCCTCTCTGTGTGTCGCTCTCTCTGTGTGTCGCTCTCGCTGTGTGTTGCTATTTATGTGTGTCGCTCTCGCTGTGTGTCGCTCTCTCTGTGTCGCTCTATCTGTGTGTCGCTCTCTCTGTGTGTCGCTATGTCTGTGTGTCGCTCTCTCTGGGTGTCGCTCTCTCTGGGTGTCGCTATCTCTGTGTGTCGCTCTTTCTGTGTCTCGCCCTCTCTGTGTGTCGCTCTCGCTGTGTGTTGCTATTTATGTGTGTCGCTCTCGCTGTGTGTTGCTATTTATGTGTGTCGCTCTCTCTGTGTCGCTCTTTCTGTGTGTCGCTCTATCTGTGTGTCGCTCTCTGTGTGTCGCTCTCTCTGTGTGTCGCTCTTTGTGTGTCGCTCTCTCAGTGTGTCGCTCTCTCTGTGTGTCGCTTTCTCTGTGTGTCGCTCTCTCTCTCTCTTCTCCCGCTCCCCCCTCTCCCTTCTCTCCCCTCACGATTACAAAGGAATTTAGAGGGTGGTTGGTCATTTAATAATGCTAAATATTTATGATTTCAGGGAGTGAAGTTCGTCAAATGATTATGCTGAGCACCTTTACAAGAAGTATGTAATCAGTTTGGAGAAAAACACCATTTATATATATTTTATTAAATTATATATTTTTATAAATAAATATCTCGTTAATCGACTTCTTTTTATTTATTTCCTAACTTAAAAATTTAGATTAAAAATATTTATTAGTGAATAGTAAGTGTAGGCAACCACCATTACACATTGGTGTATTCTGTATTGCCTGCGTTTAAATTCAATGAGCACTATTCTGTCGGCCCAGTAAATTTGAAGAATAATTCAATATGTAAATGAGTAAATCGCAAAAATAATTAAAATATTGATAGAATATTTAATCTTTAAAGCATAACATTCAGCTAATAGTCCCTGCCTGGGTCGCCGTTAAACGTGTTTTTATAGGATAGATACAAAGTTCCGAATTCGAAAAGATCCAATTTTGTCTATAAAATGTTGGTATCAGGATAGCAGAAACGCGACAAGGTATTTGACTTATTTTTAAATGTGAATAACTACTAAACGGCTCAAGATAGAGGCAAGCCGCAGAGGGTATTTTAAACTATTCGTCCGGCTCTACCTTTATGTAAATTTATGGAATAATTCGATCGTTATTAACTGAGGAATTAAGAAAAAAAAGTTAACCCTTATAGCTAGGGAGCAACTGAGTTCACCCCTTAATTGCTCGTGCTTTCCTTTATGTGTACCCCAATTTTCATCAAGATCGGAGAGAAAAAAAATTTTTCTCGAAAAATTTGGAAGGCTATACCCTTTCGATTTTTAGGAAAAAATAAAATATTGTTTAAATGTGCATACGGATAGAGGGTCACATGTAGATCTCAAAAATACACTCAGTCTTTTTCTAACAGCAATAATAAAAAAGTTGTGGCAAAAATAAAAATTTTCGATATCTCCTCGCGTTTCTATTATCCTGATACAAAATTCCAAAAGATCCAATTTCGTCTATAAAATTTTGGTATCAGGAAAGCAGAAACGCAACAAGGTATCTGACTTATTTTTAAATGTGAATAACTTCTAAACGGCTCAAGATAGAGGCAAGCCGCAGAGGGCATTTTAAACTATCCATCCGGCTCTACCTTTATGTGAATTTATGGAATAATTAGATTATTATTAACTGAGGAATTAAGAAAAAAAAGTTAACCCTTATAGCTAGGGAGCAACTGAGTTCACCCCTTAATTGCTCGTGCTTTCCTTTATGTGTACCCCAATTTTCATCAAGATCGGAGAGAAAAAATGTTTTTGTCGAAAAATTTGGAAGGCTATACCCTTTCGATTTTTTTGAAAAAATAAAATATTGTTTAAATGTGCATACGGATAGAGGGTCACATGTAGATCTCAAAAATACACTCAGTCTTTTTCCAACAGCAATATTAAAAAAGTTGTGGCAAAAATAAACATTTTCGGTATCTCCTCGCGTTTCTATTATCCTGATACAAAGTTCCGAATTAGAAAAGATCCAATTTTGTCTATAAAATGTTGGTATCAGGATAGCAGAAACGCGACAAGGTATTTGACTTATTTTTAAATTTGAATAACTACTAAACGGCTCAAGATAGAGGCAAGCCGCAGAGGGCATTTTAAACTATCCGTCCGGCTCTACCTTTGTGTGAATTTATGGAATAATTCGATCATTATTAACTGAGGAATTAGGAAAAAAAAGTTAACCCTTATAGCTAGGGAGCAACTGAGTTCACCTCTTAATTGCTCGTGCTTTCCTTTATGTGTACCCCAATTTTCATCAAGATCGGAGAGAAAAAATTTTTTTGTCGAAAAATTTGGAAGGCTATACCCTTTCGATTTTTTAAAAAAATAAAAATTTAAATTTGCATAAGGATAGAAGGTCACATGTAGATCTCAAAAATACACTCAGTCTTTTTCTAACAGCAATATTAAAAAAGTTGTGGCAAAAATAAACATTTTCGGTATCTCCTCGCGTTTCTATTATCCTGATACAAAGTTTCGAATTCGAAAAGATCCAATTTTGTCTATAAAATTTTGGTATCAGGATAGCAGAAACGTGACAAGGTATTTGACTTATTTTTAAATGTGAATAACTACTAAACGGCTCAAGATAGAGGCAAGCCGCAGAGGGCATTTTAAACTATCCGTCCGGCTCTATCTTTATGTGAATTTATGGAATAATTCGATCATTATTAACTGAGGAACTAAGAAAAAAAAGTTAACCCTTATAGCTAGGGAGCAACTGAGTTCACCCCTTAATTGCTCGTGCTTTCCTTAATGTGTACCCCAATTTTCATCAAGATCGGAGAGAAAAAAATTTTTTGTCGAAAAATTTGGAAGGCTATACCCTTTCGATTTTTTTGAAAAAATAAAATATTGTTTAAATGTGCATACGGATAGAGGGTCACATGTAGATCTCAAAAATACACTCAGTCTTTTTCTAACAGCAATATTAAAAAAGTTATGGCAAAAATAAAAATGTTCGATATCTCCTCACGTTTCTATTATCCTGATACAAAGTTTCGAATTCGAAAAGATCCAATTTTGTCTATAAAATTTTGGTATCAGGATAGCAGAAACGTGACAAGGTATTTGACTTATTTTTAAATGTGAATAACTACTAAACGGCTCAAGATAGAGGCAAGCCGCAGAGGGCATTTTAAACTATCCGTCCGGCTCTATCTTTATGTGAATTTATGGAATAATTCGATCATTATTAACTGAGGAACTAAGAAAAAAAAGTTAACCCTTATAGCTAGGGAGCAACTGAGTTCACCCCTTAATTGCTCTTGCTTTCCTTTATGTGTACCCCAATTTTCATCAAGATCGGAGAGAAAAAAATTTTTTGTCGAAAAATTTGGAAGGCTATACCCTTTCGATTTTTTAAAAAAATAAAAAACAATTTAAATTTGCATAAGGATAGAAGGTCACATGTAGATCTCAAAAATACACTCAGTCTTTTTCTAACAGCAATATTAAAAATCTGATGTGTCCAACACATGACTTTCCTATCTAGGTATTACAGGCCTTTTCCGGTTATTTTGTACAACCTATTGCAGCATCTCTATAAATGTTTAGAGGATAAACTAAATATATACATTGTCCACATACATCTACCGCGAAACATTTTTCTATAGATATTCATTGAAAATGAAAATACTGAAAAATTTAAATTTAGCACTTTTCCTACAATTTTTCCATTACGGTCCATTTTAAAAAAATCATGTATAAACAAATATTATAGAGATCGATATCGCAAACAACTTTTATTTCAACAATTTTCATAAAAATCAGAATTTTGCACATTTTGTGAAATTTTTCGAATACGGACCATTTCAGGAAATTTTTACATAAAGTAAAAATTATAGATAATAATATTAGAAGTAACTTTTATTTGAACAATTTTTTTCTTCAAACATAAATAACAGATATATTCCATAAAATATAAAAACGGCCTCCCATAAAGTACCCCCCAGATGTTCCGACTTTGTCCAAAATCTAATCATTTCACGTCAGGCCGAAATAAAACTTAAGTTTAAAATTTAATGTTTTTTTCTTTATCCATTTTTGAGTTTTCTTCAAATTTCGAAATTTACACATTTTCTCAAATATCTCGAATACGGTCCATTTTAGAGAAATTATCTATAGGATAAAAATTATAGAAAATTATATTACAAACAACTTTTGTTTGAACAATTTTTATAAAAAAAAATATTTTTTTACATTTTGTCAAATTTCGCGAATACGGACCATTTTAGGAAAATTTTGTATATAACAAAAATTATAGATAATAAAATAAGAAGTAACTTTCATTTAAAGAATTTTCTTCCCCAAACGTAAATAACAGATATATTCCATAAAATATAAAAATGACCACCTATAAAGTACCCCCCCAGATGTTCCGACTCTGCCCAAAATCTAATCAGCTCATTAGACGTTGGAACAAAGCTTAAGTTTGAAATTTGGTGTTTTTCCGTGTATCGGTTCATGAGTTATGCGTTATACAGACACACACACACACACAGACACACACACACACACACACACACACACACACACACACACACACACACACACACACACACACACACACACACACACACACAGACATCATCGCGAAAATAGTCAAAACGGATTCAGGGGACCTCAAAACGTAAAAATCCGTCGAAAACTCGAGGTCGAAAAAAATCATGATTCCTATACTTTCCTTATATCTGTATACAGATAGGAAAGTAAAAAAGTTGTGGCAAAAATAAACATTTTCGGTATCTCCTCGCGTTTCTATTATCCTGATACAAAGTTCCGAATTCGAAAAGATCCAATTTTGTCTATAAAATGTTGGTATCAGGATAGCAGAAACGCGACAAGGTATTTGACTTATTTTTAAATTTGAATAACTACTAAACGGCTCAAGATAGAGGCAAGCCGCAGAGGGCATTTTAAACTATCCGTCCGGCTCTACCTTCATGTGAATTTATGGAATAATTCGATCATTATTAACTGAGGAATTAAGAAAAAAAAGTTAACCCTTATAGCTAGGGAGCAACTGAGTTCACCCCTTAATTGCTCGTGCTTTCCTTTATGTGTACCCCAATTTTCATCAAGATCGGAGAGAAAAAAATTTTTTGTCGAAAAATTTGGAAGGCTATACCCTTTCGATTTTTCTGAAAAAATAAAATATTGTTTAAATTTGCATACGGATAGAGGGTCACATGTAGATCTCAAAAATACACTCAGTCTTTTTCTAACAGCAATATTAAAAAAGTTGTGGCAAAAATAAAAATTTTCGATATCTCCTCGCGTTTCTATTATCCTGATACAAAGTTCCGAATTCGAAAAGATCCAATTTTGTCTATAAAATTTTGGTATCAGGATAGCAGAAACGCGACAAGGTATTTGACTTATTTTTAAATGTGAATAACTACTAAACGGCTCAAGATAGAGGCAAGCCGCAGAGGGCCTTTTAAACTATCCGTCCGGCTCTACCTTTATGTGAATTCATGGAATAATTCGATTATTATTAACTGAGGAATTAAGAAAAAAAAGTTAACCCTTATAGCTAGGGAGCAACTGAGTTCACCCCTTAATTGCTCGTGCTTTCCTTTATGTGTACCCCAATTTTTATCAAGATCGGAGAGAAAAAAATTTTTTGTCGAAAAATTTGGAAGGCTATACCCTTTCGATTTTTTTGAAAAAATAAAATATTGTTTAAATGTGCATACGGATAGAGGGTCACATGTAGATCTCAAAAATACACTCAGTCTTTTTCCAACAGCAATATTAAAAAAGTTGTGGCAAAAATAAACATTTTCGGTATCTCCTCGCGTTTCTATTATCTTGATACAAAGTTCCGAATTCGAAAAGATCCAATTTTGTCTATAAAATGTTGGTATCAGGATAGCAGAAACGTGACAAGGTATTTGACTTATTTTTAAATTTGAATAACTACTAAACGGCTCAAGATAGAGGCAAGCCGCAGAGGGCATTTTAAACTATACATCCTGCTCTACCTTTAGGTGAATTTATGGAATAATTCGATCATTATTAACTGAGGAACTAAGAAAAAAAAGTTAACCCTTATAGCTAGGGAGCAACTGAGTTCACCCCTTAATTGCTCTTGCTTTCCTTTATGTGTACCCCAATTTTCATCAAGATCGGAGAGAAAAAAAATTTTTGTCGAAAAATTTGGAAGGCTACACCCTTTCGATTTTTTGAAAAAATAAAATATTGTTTAAATGTGCATACGGATAGAGGGTCACATGTAGATCTCAAAAATACACTCAGTCTTTTTCTAACAGCAATATTAAAAAAGTTATGGCAAAAATAAAAATGTTCGATATCTCCTCGCGTTTCTATTATCCTGATACAAAGTTTCGAATTCGAAAAGATCCAATTTTGTCTATAAAATTTTGGTATCAGGATAGCAGAAACGTGACAAGGTATTTGACTTATTTTTAAATGTGAATAACTACTAAACGGCTCAAGATAGAGGCAAGCCGCAGAGGGCATTTTAAACTATCCGTCCGGCTCTATCTTTATGTGAATTTATGGAATAATTCGATCATTATTAACTGAGGAACTAAGAAAAAAAAGTTAACCCTTATAGCTAGGGAGCAACTGAGTTCACCCCTTAATTGCTCTTGCTTTCCTTTATGTGTACCCCAATTTTCATCAAGATCGGAGAGAAAAAAATTTTTTGTCGAAAAATTTGGAAGGCTATACCCTTTCGATTTTTTTGAAAAAATAAAATATTGTTTAAATGTGCATACGGATAGAGGGTCACATGTAGATCTCAAAAATACACTCAGTCTTTTTCCAACAGCAATATTAAAAAAGTTGTGGCAAAAATAAACATTTTCGGTATCTCCTCGCGTTTCTATTATCTTGATACAAAGTTCCGAATTCGAAAAGATCCAATTTTGTCTATAAAATGTTGGTATCAGGATAGCAGAAACGTGACAAGGTATTTGACTTATTTTTAAATTTGAATAACTACTAAACGGCTCAAGATAGAGGCAAGCCGCAGAGGGCATTTTAAACTATACATCCTGCTCTACCTTTAGGTGAATTTATGGAATAATTCGATCATTATTAACTGAGGAACTAAGAAAAAAAAGTTAACCCTTATAGCTAGGGAGCAACTGAGTTCACCCCTTAATTGCTCTTGCTTTCCTTTATGTGTACCCCAATTTTCATCAAGATCGGAGAGAAAAAAATTTTTTGTCGAAAAATTTGGAAGGCTACCCTTTCGATTTTTTTGAAAAAATAAAATATTGTTTAAATGTGCATACGGATAGAGGGTCACATGTAGATCTCAAAAATACACTCAGTCTTTTTCTAACAGCAATATTAAAAAAGTTATGGCAAAAATAAAAATGTTCGATATCTCCTCGCGTTTCTATTATCCTGATACAAAGATTCGAAAAGATCCAATTTTGTCTATAAAATTTTGGTATCAGGATAGCAGAAACGTGACAAGGTATTTGACTTATTTTTAAATTTGAATAACTACTAAACGGCTCAAGATAGAGGCAAGCCGCAGAGGGCATTTTAAACTATCCATCCGGCTCTACCTTTATGTGAATTCATGAAATAATTCGATCATTATTAACTGAGGAACTAAGAAAAAAAAGTTAACCCTTATAGCTAGGGAGCAACTGAGTTCGCCCCTTAATTGCTCGTGCTTTCCTTTATGTGTACCCCAATTTTCATCAAGATCGGAGAGAAAAAAATTTTTTTGTCGAAAAATTTGGAAGGCTATACCCTTTCGATTTTTTTGAAAAAATAAAATATTGTTTAAATGTGCATACGGATAGAGGGTCACATGTAGATCTCAAAAATACACTCAGTCTTTTTCTAACAGCAATATTAAAAAAGTTATGGCAAAAATAAAAATTTTCGGTATCTCCTCGCGTTTCTATTATCCTGATACAAAGTTCCGAATTCGAAAAGATCCAATTTTGTCTATAAAATGTTGGTATCAGGATAGCAGAAACGCGACAAGGTATTTGACTTATTTTTAAATTTGAATAACTACTAAACGGCTCAAGATAGAGGCAAGCCGCAGAGGGCATTTTAAACTATCCGTCCGGCTCTATCTTTGTGTGAATTTATGGAATAATTCGATCATTATTAACTGAGGAATTAGGAAAAAAAAGTTAACCCTTATAGCTAGGGAGCAACTGAGTTCACCCCTTAATTGCTCGTGCTTTCCTTTATGTGTACCCCAATTTTCATCAAGATCGGAGAGAAAAAAATTTTTTGTCGAAAAATTTGGAAGGCTATACCCTTTCGATTTTTTAAAAAAATAAAAAACAATTTAAATTTGCATAAGGATAGAAGGTCACATGTAGATCTCAAAAATACACTCAGTCTTTTTCTAACAGCAATATTAAAAAAGTTGTGGCAAAAATAAAAAATTTCGATATCTCCTCGCGTTTCTATTATCCTGATTACGATATACGATATCTTTTGTTTTGCCGAAAAAGAAAGAATATCTTTACTTCCAACTATATATAAGATTTATTGTTTTGAATTAGATGTCACACTTACCTTTTAAGCCTTTTTTAAACCCTCTAGTTGTTAACACAGATATCACAGCACTTTGTTATAATTACACTCTGGATTACATGTATTATAAAACTAGGAAAATAAAACGACAAAATAAATGCATTCATACTGTATTTATATTGTAACAACATACATTTTTTTTTCTTTCAATTATTAGTTCCAATTTGATATAATTAATAAATATATAGGTATAATTATTTGGTCAAACTTGTAAATTTATCTAAAATCTATCTACATCTGGTAACGAATTATTAGTATAAATACCGTAGAAATATATATAGTATACAAAAAAAAAAACAATTCACGTAACATTTTTATAACTAATTTTGGATAATTATTTTTCCACCGAGCACAGAACAACGTTTTCTACTAATAAAATTATTAATAAATGCGTAAAAATGTTATTCCTTTATTACTAAGTCTTTGAGAAGCTGCAAAGTGAGAAAAATGTAATAAAAGATCGACAACTTGGATTCAGAACAGAGGTAATTCATATTAGGTTAGTAAAAGAAAAGGACAGGATAATAGAAAGACCCCAAACTTTGAAGAATGTCTTCGTAAGACGATGTCAGAGATCGGACAGGATGCAGGTGGAAGAAACTCAATCCCACTGTACCTGATGATCCTTTAACCAACCGATTTCACTAAAAGAACTAATAAAAAAGGTAACATACGAAAATATGACCCTGTGTTCAAAAAATTACCTCTTTGGTCGAAAAATACCAGTTACTGTCCAGAAAAGTACTCAATTACTGTCTTAAATTACAACCTTGTCAAAAAATGGAAATTATGATTCTAAAATTACCTCTTTTGTCCGAAAAATACCGGTTATACTGTCAAAAAATATTCATTTTGTGCAAAAATAACAGTTAAGTTCAAAAACTACCTCCTTTGTTAAAAATATACCAGTTAATGTCCAACAAAACTACCCTTTCAGCAAAAAAATTACCACGTTTGTCACAAAAATACCAGTGAGTCATAAAATTACCCGTTTTGTATAAAAATACAAGCGTGCTGTCAAAAAAATAAAACAATTTCTGTCCAAAATTGAAATATTAGTCTTAAAACGATCTATTTTGTTCAAAAAAATACCAGTTATTGTTCAAAAACTTACCCATTTTGCAATGAATACCCGTTGCATGTCAAAAAATACTCTGTCCCAAAAATACCAGTTAATGTCTAATTGTTACCCCCTTTTGTCAAAAATTTACCACTTTTGAAAAAAACCGCAGATGTATAAAAATTAACCATTTTGTAATGAATACCAGTTGTACATGTCCAAAAATTACCCCATTTGTCGAAAAATACTAGTTTGCTATCGAGCAAATTAACCAATTACTGTCCAAAATTACCCCGTTTGTCAACAAATAAAAATTGCACTCGTAAAATTATTAATTCTGTCCAAAAAATACCAGTTAATGTCCAAAAATTACCCGTTTTGTCGAAAAATACTAGTTTGCTGTCCAGAAAAGTATCAATAACTGTCCAAAATTACCGTTTTTCAAAAAATAAAAATTGCCGTCCTAAAATTATCTATTCTGTAAAAAAAATACCAGTTTATGTCCAAAAACTTAACCATTTTGTAATGAATACCCGTTGCATGTCAAAAAATACCCCGTTTGTCCCAAAAATACCAGTTAATGTGTTATTGTTACTTCATTTGTCAAAAATTTTCCACTTTTGCAAAAAAAAAATACCCGTGGATGTCCAATAATCACCCCTTTTGTAATTAATACCAAAAACTGTTCAGTTTGTCCCAAAAATACCAATTATTGTCCAAAAATTACCCCTTTTGTCGAAAAATACTAGTTTATTGTTCAGAAAAGTACCAAATTACTGTCCAAAATTGCCTCATTTGTCAAAAAATAGACACTGCAATCCTAAAATTATCTATTCCGTCCAAAAAAACACCAGCTAATGTTCAAAAAAATTACTCCTTTTGTAATGAATATCAGTCGCATGTCGAAAAACCCTTTTGTTCCAAAAATACGAGTTAATGTCCAAAAATTACTCGTTTTGTCGAAAAATACTAGTTTGTTGCCCAATTAAGAACTGCAGTCTAAATATTACTCCATTTGTCAAAAATTTTCCATTTTTGCAAAAAAAATAACCGTTGATGTCCAAAATTTACTCCTTTTGTAATGAATACTGTCCAATAAAATTACCTCTTTTGTAGAAAAATACTAGTTTACTGTCTAGAAAAGTACCAAATTACTGTCCAAAATTGCCCCATTTGTCAAAAAATAGACACCGCAGTCTAAAATAGTCTATGCTGTCCAAAAAATACCAGTTAATATTAAAAAAATACTAATTACTGTCCAAAAATTACTCCTTTTGTAGAAAAATACTAGTTAACTGTCTAGAAAAGTACCAAATTACTGTCTAAAATTGCCCCATTTGTCAAAAAATGGACACTGCATTCTAAAATAATCTATGTTGTCTAAAAAATACCAGTTAATATTAAAAAATACTAGCTACTGTCCAAAAATTACCCCTTTTGTAGAAAAATACTAGTTTACTGTCTAGAAAAGTACCAAATTACGTCCAAAAATACCAGTTAATATTAAAAAATACTAGTTACTGTCCAAAAATTACAACGTTTGTAGAAAAATACTAGTTTACGGTCTAGAAAAGTACCAAAAAATACATTGCAGTCTAAAATAATCTATCCTGTCCAAAAAATAACAGTTAATGTTAAAAAATATACCATTTAATGTCCAAAAATTACCCATTTTGTCGAAAAATACTAATTTGCTGTCCAGAAAAGTACCCAATTACTCGGTTTGCAAAAAAAATGCAGTACTAAAATTATCTATTCTGTCCAAAAAATACCAGTTAATGTCCAAAAAATTATCCATTTTGTAATGAATAAATATCAGTTGCACGTCAAAAAACGCCTTTGTTCCAAAAATGCCAGTTTGTGTCCAAAAAATTACTCATTTACCACTTTTAAAAAAAAAAAATGTCTGTGACTGTCCAAAAATTACCATTCTCCTCATTAATCCGTTTTTTCTTCAATTAATAATAACCGTTTTTCAGATTATCGTGTTTAAAATTACCCTATAGTATGTCCAAAAATTATTCTAACTTACATCCTTTTTGTCCAAATTTATTACATCTTGTCAGAAACTAAAAAGTGTCTTCTTTTTCGTAAAAAAAAGTACAAAATTACGCTTTCTGTCCAAAATTACCTTTTTTGTAAAAAAAGTACCAGTTATTGTTCAAAAACTTACCCCTTTTGTAATGAATACCCTTTCCATGTCAAAAAATATTCCTTTTATCCCACAAATAACGCTTAATGTCCAAAAATTACCCCGTTTGTCGAAAAATACCAGTTACTGTCCAGAAATGTACCTTAACAGTTCAAAATTACCCCCATTTGTCAATAAATGAAAATAGCAGTCCAAAAATTACTTTTGTTCAAAAAATACGGGTGGGAATGTGAAAAGAACTAATATAATATAAGAAATTAATTTGTTCTGTGCCCAGTGACTATACGAAAATATTTAAAACGAGATAATGTTGAAGAAATGTTATTAAACTGTGACAGTGACAGTATGCATCTAAATATTATTCTTAATTCACACTATTATTCAAAACAGGCATTTTTATAAAAAAATATCGTGCATACAACTTAAACCACGACGAAAAAGTTAATCTGTCGATTAATGTTTTTAAATCAATTTTCGATTATTTATGATTAATAGATTATTCGAATAGTTCAGATTAATCGATTATTTTTGAATAATCGATTATTTTCGATTGTAATTATAAAAATATCGCTTGCACACAACTTAGATCACGACGAAAAAGTGACAGATTAGTAGATTCATTTTTTTAAATCGATTAATCGATTATTTACGATTAATCGAACATTTTAGATTAATCGATTATTTTCAATTATTCGAATGTTTTAGATTAATCGATTATTCACAATTAATTGATTGTTATCAATTAATCGATTATTTTATTAATCGAATATTTTTGATAAATAGATTATTATTGTTTTACGATTAATCATTTTACAATTAATCCATTTACGATTAATCGATTACTTGATTATTTGCGATTAATTGATTATTTTCGATTAATCAATTATTTCGAATATTGGAGTATTTCGATTAATCGAGTAATTTCGATTGTATTTATAAAAATATCGCTTGAACACCTAAACCATGACGAAAAAGTGACAGATTGGTAGATTAATTTTTTTTAATCGATTATTTACGATTAATCGATTATTTAATTATTTTAGATCAATCGATTTTAGATTAATTAATTATTTACGATGAAGCAATTATTTACGATTAACGATTATTTACGATTAATCGATTTACTATTACTCGATTATTTAAGATTAATCGATTATTTTCGAATAATCGATTATTTTCAATTATAGAGTATTTCGATTAATCGATTATTTCGAATGTAATGTAAAATACACTTTTTTTTCTTATTTGTATAAAACTTTTTGTATAATAAATCAATTATTTTGATTATTGGAGCATTTCGATTAATCGAGTAATTCGATTAATCGATTATTTCGATCGCAATTATAAAAATATCGCTTGCACATTTAAACCATGACGGAGTGACATATTGGTAGATTAATTTTTTGAAATCGATTATTTACGATTAATCAATTATCTACGATTAATCGATTATTTACGATTAATCGACTATTTACGATTACTCGATTATTTACGATTAATCGATTATTTTCGAATGCAATGTAAAATAGATTTTTTCCCATTTGTATTAAACTTTTTGTATAATACCTTAATAAAATAAAAATAAAAATTTTTATTGATAAATTTTTTTAATTCAAATCAGTTGTCGAGTGTGAATTTCAATACAAACCTACTGTTTTGGAACTTCTATTAACTATGGTCGTAGAAAAAGTATAGTGCGCAAAGCATTTTTCTAGCTGATTTGATTTGCGACAAACTTCATCGGCCGTCAAAATTAGTCTTTTATTTATTTAATATTTTTTGATATTTTTACCCATTTATCTCGTTTTAAATTTTTCGAAAAATAATCATCCTCTTAAACCTAAAAAAAATTTTTTTTGAAGCTAGCTAGATACAATAAATTGAGTAAATAAAAACGAAATATCTTTATACGTATACAGAATGTCCGAAATTTAAGAAGAAAGAAAAATTTGAAAAATAATATTAACAGTTTGGCCAATTAGAGAAATGTTAATCATCAAAAAATCTGCCAACTTTTACAAAGTTCAAAAAATAACAAACGAAAAAATAATAATATTAAAATACATACTGTGTAATCATTTTTATTTTTTTTTTCAATATTCATGGAAAATTTAGAAAATTAAATTGGAATTGAGTGAAAATTTTAAACAAAATTTGTAGTAAACATTAAATGAAAACCCTGTATGCATTTTTTTAAACGACAAAAAACAACGATATAAACAATGTCTTTAACGTTTTCTCAACCATAATTAAATATAACAAAATGGTTAACTTATAAAAATAATAATAATAATAAAAATAGAAAAAAATTACAAGTGATGTTATAAAAATTCAAAAAGAATAATATACCTAGCCTCAAATTACAAAAAGAAATTACATAAAATTTAATGAACTTTTTACAATGACGTCTTAATCTTAACTAATACTCACCCTTGGCACATTTTACAATCACACTTTAAATATGCAAAGTAAGTAATTCCTAATATAGATGAAATTAATACTTTTAGCTTACTTAAATATACACTTTATGGTCCTTGTTAAATGATTAAAATCGATTATATTTTATAACGTTTTCTCTATTTTGGATGCATAAGATACTAAAGCAAATTTTTATGATATACAGTTGTTTTGCTTCATCAGAGAAACAACAGATATCTGATAACAAAATAAATGATCAGAAAAAATAGGACTGGGTAAAAATCAGAATAAATCGATTATCAACTATTTAAAATAATCGATTATTTTTCATTAATCGATTAATCTCTTTCAAAATTACTATTGTTGTCCAAAATTACGCAATTTTTATTTAAAATTTACCCAAAAACTGAAAAATTACTCTATTTGTCAATTTTTTTATTATAAAATTACCCCTTTGGATCAAAATTACCACTTTCTCGGCAAAAACTGCTCCGAATTACCCCGTTTTGTCCAAAATCGTAAGTTATCTCTTTTGTCCAAAACTACGTCCTTCTGTCAAAAAATAGCAAATTTTGTGTCCAAAATAACCCACTTTTTTATTACACCTCTTCCAATTTAAACAAAATTGTCCAAAAATTACCCATTGTTATCCAAAACTGCAATTTTCAATCCAAAAATAACTATTTTATAAAAAAAAGTCTGTCCAAAAATTACGCTTTTTGTAAAAAATACCATTGCATATCAAAAAATATCAGTTACTATTAAAAAATAACCAATTACTGTCCAAAATTACCCCAAAAAGAAATTCTAATTACCCCTTTTTGTCCAAAATCACAAACGTTACATCTTTTGTCGAAAACTACGCTTCTGTCCAAAATTCCAAATTCTGTGTCCAAAATAACCCACTTTGTTGTTAAACCTCACCCATTTTGTCAAAAAATTACCCTTTTTATCCAAAACTGCGACTTTAAATTAAAAAATGAGTAATTTTATAAAAATAGCATCCTGTCCAAAATTACCCTTTTTTGTAAAAATACTATTGCATATCAGAAAATAAACCGTTTGTCCTAAAAAATATCAGTTACTATCCAGAAAAATACCCTATTACTGTACAAAATTATCCCTTTTATCAAAATTAACTCCCAATTACCCTTTTTTTTTGTCAAACATTGTAAAAGTCACCTCTTTTGTCCAAAAATTACGCCCTTAGGTCCAAAATTGCAAGTTTTAAGTTAAATCTCACCCATTTTGTGCAAAATTGCTCAAAAATTACCCCTTTTTATTGCAAAAATAACCATTTAAAAAACCAATGTCAGTCCAAAAATTATCCCTTTTTTTTAAATACCATTGCATGTCAGAAAATACCCCTTTTGTAAAAATACCACAAACAATGATGTTACTATTAGGACTTGGCGATTATCTAAATAAATCGATTATCAACTGTTTAAAATAATCGATTATTTTCCATTAATCGATTAATTTTATTTAAAATTACCATTTTTGTACAAAAATACGCAATTTTTGTACAAAAATCACACAAAAACTGTCATTTTTTTTTTTTATAAAATTACCCTTTTAGTCCAAAATTACCACTTTGTCTCCAAAAACTGCTCCGAATTACCGAATTTTGTCCAAAATCATAAGTTACCTCTTTTGTCTAAAACTACGCCCTTCTGTCCAAAAATTTTGTGTCCAAATAACCCACTTTTTTGTTTCACCTCACTCATTTTAACCAAAATTGTCCAAAAGTTACCCTTTTTTAAAAATGTATTTTAAGAAATACCATTTGTTCGAAAAAATATCAGTTACTATACAGAAAAGTACCCTATTACTGTACAAAATGATCCGTTTTCTCAAAATCAACTCCCAATACCCCTTTTTTGTCAAACATTGTAAAAGTCACCTCTTTTGTCCAAAAATTACGCCCTTAGGTCCAAAATTGCGAATTTTAAGTTAAATATCACCCATTTTATGCAATATTGCCTAAAAATTACCCCCAAAACTGCAACTTTTAATCCAAAATAACCATTTAAAAAACCAATGTCAGTCTAAAAATTATGTCAAGAAATACCTATTTTGTAAAAATGCCAGTTGGATGTCAAAAATACACCGTTTGTCCTAAAAAAATATCAGTAACTATCCAAAAAAGTACCCAATTACTGTACAGAATTACCCCTTTTGTTAAAAACGATTCTCAAATATCCCATTTTGTCAAAAATAGTAAAAATGACCAAGTTTTGTCCAAAAACTACGCACTTCTGTCCAAAATTAACACCTTGTTTGTTAAACCTAACCCATTGTGTGCAAAAATTACCCTTTTTATCCAAAACTGCAACTTTCAATACAAAAATACCAATTTCTATAAAAAAATATCCCTTTAGTAAAAATATCACGTCAAAAATACCATTCAATATCCAGAAATTACCCCCTTTTTGTCAAACATTGTAAAAGTTGTCTCTTTTGTCAAAAAATACATCCTTCTGTCCAAAATTGCAAATTTTGAGTTAAATCTCACCCATTTTGTCAAAAATTATCCAAAAATACCAATTTTTATCAAAAACTGCAACTTTCAATCCAAAAATATCTATTTAAAAAATCAATATCAATCCAAAAATTACCCCTATTTTAAAAATACCAGTTGCATGTCAAAAAATACACCGTTTGTTTTAAAAAATATCAGTTACCATCAAAAAAAGTATCCAATTACTACACAAAATTACCCCTTTTATTAGAAAATACTCCCTGTTTGTCAAAAATGGTAAACATTATCTCTTTTGTCCAAAAACTACGCACTTCTGTTCAAAATTAACAAGTTGTTTGTTAAATCTCACCCACTGTGTGCAACATTGTGCAAAAATTACTTTTTATCCAAAACTGCAACTTTCAATACAAAAATAACCAATTTTATAAAAAAAAATACGAGTAACTGTTCAAAAATTACCCCTTTTGTAAAAAATATCACTTGACCGTCAAAAATACCAATTACTATCCAGAAATGTTACCCAATTACTTTCCAAAATTACCCCTTTTGTAAAAAATATTACTTGACCGTCAAAAATACCAGTTACTATCCAGAAATGTTACCCAATTACTTTCCAAAATTATCCCTTTTGTCAAAAATTTAAAATATAGACTTAAATTACCTCTTTTGATCAACCAGATGCTGTGAAAATATTTCTTTTACTAAAAAAATATCAGTTACTTTTCAAAAATACGCATTTTGATAATGTTCCAAAAATTACCCCTTGTGTGAAAAATAGAAAATACACAGCCAAAATTATCTCTTTATGGAAAAATATCGGTTACCGTAAAAAATACTCCTTTTGTTCAAAAAATGCCAGTTCCTGTCCAAAAATAACCCCAGTCGATTTATTGAAAGATCAATTAAAGGGAATGGTGGGGGGAAAATGATTTTTTTTTGTAAAAAGGTTATTTTTTCGACTAAAGGGGTAATTTTTGGACAGTAACAGTTGTTTGTTATCAAAAGGGGAATATTTGGATATAAACTAGAATTTTTTTGAACAAATGGGGTATTTTGTACAAACAACTGGCATTTTTTTTAACAAAAGAGGTATTTTTTGCAGTAACCGATATGTTTGACCAAAACAGGTAATTTTAGGTCTATCTTTTCTCTTTTTTAACAAAAGGGAAAAAATTTTTGACAATAACATGTATTTTTTAATCAAAATGGGTATTTTTAGAAAATAACAGGTATTTTTTTACAATAATCGACATTTTTGACCATAAGAGGTAATTTTAGGCTGGCATTTTTTATGTTTGACAGAAGGGGTAATTTCGGACAGTAATTTAGTACATTTCTGGATAGTAACTGGTATTATTTGATATAAAGGTGTATTTTTGACGTGTAACTGATATTTTTAAAAAAGGGGTAATTTTTTGGACATTCACAGGTACTTTTTTGATAAGCAAAGCCCTAGATCTGTACTGCATAAAAACCAAGTATCTTCTGCATTCAAATAGAGAATTTATTTTATATTTTAAAACAGCCTTTTTTGCTTTACAGAAACAAATAATCCGTCAAATAAATCGATTAGAACATATATGACAAATCAATGTTTACTTTTCGATTCTCAGCCGTCAACTGTCTAAAATATGCTTCACTGTGAATCACGGCGAACTCTAAGGTGCATAGAATCCCATTTAAAAACAAAATAAAACAGTGTAACCAACGTAGAAGATTTTATCGAATGAACTTAACGAACTGTCATAAATTGACGCTTATAGTTAAAGTCACGTTTTAAAATATTTTTATCACTTCATTAATCACTATTGTAATAAAAAACAATAGAGTAAATAAGATAAACTACACTGAAGAAGGTTCTTCAATTAATTATTAAAAAACACTTTAAAGTTTTAATTTAAAATTCTTCAATAAGAAAAGGGTTTAAGAAAAGAAATTTAATAATGACCCTTATCCTTAAAAATCTCCAAAAAGAAAAGAAATTTAATAATAGAAATAAAATTTAATAATGACCATCATCCTTAAAAAAAAACTCTAAAAAGAAAAAGGTTTAAAAAAAGAAATTTAATAATAGAAATTTAATAATGACCCTTATCCTTGAAATTCTCCAAAAAGAAAAGAAATTTTATAATGGAAATTTAATAATAGAAATAAAATTTAATAATGACCATCAACCTTAAAAAAATCTCTAAAAAGAAAAAGGTTTAAGAGAGGAAATTTAATAATAGAAATAAAATTTAATAATAGAAATTAAATAATAGAAATGAAATTTAATAATGACCCTCATCCTTAAAAAATCTCTAAAAAGAAAAAGGTTTAAGAAAAGAAATTTAATAATGGAAATTTAATAGTAGAAATTTAATAGTAGAAATTTAATAATAGAAATTTAATAATAGAAATTTAATAATAGAAATTTAATAATAGAAATTTAATAATAGAAATTTAATAATAGAAATAAAGTTTAATAATAGAAATTAAATAACAGAAATAAAATTTAATAATGACCCTCATCCTTAAAAAAATCTCTAAAAAGAAAAAGGTTTAAGAAAAGAAATTTAATAATAGAAATTTAATAATGACCCTTATCCTTAAAAAATCTCCAAAAAGAAAAGAAATTTAATAATGGAAATTTAATAATAGAAATAAAATTTAATAATGACCATCATCCTTAAAAAAATCTCTAACAAGAAAAATGTTTAAGAAAAGAAATTTAATAATAGAAAGGAAATTAAATAATAGAAATAAAATTTAAAAGAAATGAAATTTAATAATAGAAATTTAATCTCCATGAAAATTCATTATTATTGGTGCGATTCGTGTGAAACAAACGGCATTCCACTAAAATGTCATTATTTAACGCAAAAAAAAAACAAAATAAGATGGTATTATCGTATATCTTCGTTATTATTGGTCCAATCCGAACACCAGTAACGATTTTTTTGGGAATACGAACACCTTATAATTACAGCGTGATTTACCGTGAATAAATGAAGATAAAAATTGTTAAGAACCAATCGAAAAGTCCGTAAAGCAAAAAACAACCACTCGCCGAAACTTTAAAATCAATACGTTCGAAGATATGTAAAAAATACATCGTTTTGCCCGGTTCTAAATTTACTAAACAACCAAGGGGATGAAATGCGAATATTCTAAGGCAAAATCGGGGGAAGACATTTCTTACACGTGGTAACTTACTATGTACCTAACAAGTTACATATATTGTGACGATTATTGGATTTGAGGGAAATTTATTGAACCGGTTTCTATTTTACCATGTCGAGTGATGTTTACGAATCGATAATGTCAGACGTTTCGACATACGAACTACGATTATTGTGATGCAATGGTATCGAAATAAACGTTTCTTTTATAACTAGGAGTGGACAAAATATCGATAATTGTTTGACATATTAATTGATTTCTATATTCAATCCATTATTTACGATTAATCGAGTATTTACGATTAATCGATTATTTTCGATCAATCGATTCTTTTCGATTGTTAAATTATTTTCAATTAATCGATTAATTTCGATAAATTGATTTTTTCGATCAATAGATTATTTTTGGATTAATCGATTATTCGATTGTACTCGATTATTATTCCCGTTTTTTTATTAATCGATTATTTTCGAATAATCAAATTTTTTCGACCAATCGATTTTTTTGGATTAATCGAATCTTTTAGATAAATTAATTCTTTTCGATTCATCGATTATTTTCGATAAATTGATTAGTAGATTATTTTTTTCGATTAATCGATTCTTTTCAATCAATCGTTTTTGATCAACAGATTATCTTTTGAATAATCGATTATTTTTCGATTAATCAATTATTTTTTATTAATGAATTATTCTATTATTTTCAACTAATCCATAATTCAAATATTTTCGATTATTGTTCTTGAATTTTCGATTAATTTAATAATAATCGATTGTTCGAAAGGATCATTTTTGATTAATCGATTATTTCAGATCAAAAGATTATTTTTCGATTAATCGATTATTTTAGACGAATTGATTATTTTTTGATTATTTTCAATTAATTCATTAATCGATTATTCTCGAATTTTCAATTAGTAGATTTATTTTAACCAATCGATTCTTTTCGATTAATCGACTATTTTTTTATTATTCGATTCTGTTCTTACAATCGATTTTTCGAATCGATTATTTTAGATGAATTGATTAATTTTTTATTAATCGATTGTTTCTGATTATTCAATTCGATTATTTTTAATTAATCGATTTTAGAATAATTGATTTTGGATTAGTGGATTTTCGATTAATCGATTGTACTCGAATTTTCGATTAATCGACTCATTTTGACCAATCGATTCTTTTCGATAAATGGATTCTTCTCAATCAAACGTTCATCTTCGATTAATCGATTATTTTTCGATTAATCAAATATTTTTAGATTATTAATTAATAGATTTTAGATTAATCGATTATTTTTCGATTAATCTATTAATTTAATAATAATATTAATCGATCGTTCAATCAATAGATTATTTTTCGAATAGATCATTTTTGGTTAATCGATTCTTTCAGATCAAAAGATTATTTTTTGACTAATCGATTATATTAGATGAATTAATTATTTTTGGATTATTTTCAATTAATTCATTAATCGATTAATATTCTTGAATTTTCGATTATTTTCAATTAGCAAATTCATCATAACCAACCGATTCTTTTCGATTATTTTCAATTAGTAGATTCATTATAACCAACCGATTCTTTTCGATTAATCGATTATTTTCGATGAATCGATTTTGTTCTTACAATATATTATTTTTCAAATCGATTTTTTTAGATGAATTAATTTTTGATTAAACGATTATTTTGATTAATCAATTCGATTATTTTCAATTAATCGATTTTAGAATAATTGATTTTGGATTAGTGGATTTTCGAATAATCGATTGTACTCGAATTTTTGATTATTCGATTCAATTCGATCAATCGATTCTTTTCGGTGAATGGATTCTTCTTAATTAAGCGATTCTATTCGATTAATCGATTATTTTTCGATTAATCGAATGTTTTTAGATTAATCGAATGTTTTTAGATTATTAATAGATTTTAAATTAATAAATTATTTTTCGATTAATCGATTATAATTCTTGAATTTTCGATTAATTTAATAATATTAATCGATTGTACAATCAATAAATTATTTTTCGAATCAATCATTTTTTAGATGAAAAGATTATTTTTCGATTATTTTAATTAGTATATTCATTTTAACCAATCGATTCTTTTTGATCAATCGATTATTTTCAATTAATCGATTCTCTTCGAATAATCGATTATTTTCGATTAATTGATTATTTTCCATTAATCGATTATTTTCCATTAATCGATTATTTTCCATTAATCGATTATTTTAGATTAATCGATTATTTTCTATTAATCGATTATTTTCGATTAATCGATTCTGTTCTTACAATAGACTATTTTTCGAATCGATTATTTTATATAAGTTGATTAATTTTTGATTAATCGATTAATTTTTGATTAATCGATTAATTTTGATTAATTAATTCGATTATTTTCAATCAATCGATTTTCGATTAATCGATTTTAATCGACGAATCGATTCTTTTTAATTCGATTATTTTTAATTACTTGATTATTTTCGATTAATCGATTATTTTCGATTAATAGATTATTTTCGCTTAATCGATTATTTTCGATTAATGGATTATTCGATTATTTTCGATTAATCGATTCTGTTCTTACAATAGATTATTTTTCGAATCGATTATTTTAGATGAGTTGATTAATTTTTGATTAATCGATTAATTTTGATTAATTCGATTATTTTCAATCAATCGATTTTCGATTAGTGAATTTTCGATTAATCGATTTTACTCGAAATTTTAATTATTCGATTCTGGTCGACGAATCGATTCTTTTCGATCAATTGATTATTTTTCGATTAATCGATTGTTTTTAATTATTCGATTATTTTTAATTACTTGATTATTTTCGATTAATCGATTTTCAATTATTTTCGAATAAACGCTAATTCGATTGTTTTCGATTATTATTCTCGATTTTTTGATTAATCGATTATTTTCCAATAATTATTTCTTTTCGACCAATCGATTCTGTTCGATCAATAGATAATATTTCGAATCGATTATTTTTGATTAATCGATTCTTTTCAATCAATAGATTATTTTTCGATTAATCCATTATTTTAAATTAATCGATATTTTTGATTAATCGATTATTTTCCATGAATCGATTATTTTCAATTAATAATTATTTGTTGAATCGATTATTTTTCAATGAATTGATTATTTTTCGATTAAGCGCTTGTTCAATTATTACTCTCGATTATTTTCGAATAATCAATTCTTTTCAATTAATTGATTCTTCTCGAATAATCGATTATTTTCGATTAATCGATTATTTTCGATGAATCGATTCGTTTTCGATTTTTCTTTCGATATTATTTGAAAATATTAATCGATTAACAGATATCAATCGATTTCGCGATTATTCAATTATCGATTATTCGAAATCCATTACATTAAATTGATTAAAAATAATCGATTATTTTCGTTTAATAGAATATAATCGATTACTCGAAAATAATCGATTTATTTTAAATAATCGCCCAATCCTACTTATAACTCCTTATCAGCCTATCAACAGTATTATATTCTGTAATTTGACATTAAATATGTCAAAACGTCCGCCATATTACAGTCATATATATGAATTGTCAAATTTTAACAGATTAAAAATTAAAAATAATTTTTTCTTGTAAAAATGGAAATATAACAATAAATATGTCAAAACGTCCACCATCATGCAGTAACTAAAATCTTCATTTGAAGAAATTTCTGGTAAAATAAAAACGTCGGTGTACACTCCTTAAACGCTATTTCTATTTTGTTTGCTTACACACTAATTATTATCAGACGTGTCTTTGTGGAACAGGAGAATTAGCTATCGAGGCTGGTAGCGACCTTGCAGACTTATGTTCAACGTGACGAAAGACAGCCTCGTCCTCGAGGTTTATCTTCATCATCTGCACGAAAAGAACAACATTTTTAACATACATACGGCGAAAAAACTTCGAAAATGACATCCAAAACTTAATTACTCTGGATATTATTTTCTTCAAGAATAAAAAAACATTCTAGTATAATTAGGGACAAACTGTGGCACTTTTATTGATTTTTCCCCAAATCTGGGGAAATTTATAAAGATCTGGAAAAACCGCACGGCAGGAATCAGTAATAACTCCCCAAAAAATCAATACCTTCGGGTGCAGTGTTACCAGATCTACTCTACAAATTTCCCCAGATTTGGGGAAAAAACAAAAGTGCCACAGAGAGCCGCATATTCTATTCATTATTTCATTAATATAGCAGATTAATTGTTAAAAGCTTTAAAAAAAAAATAGACAAAAACGTTATAAAAAGACATTTTACATAAAAGCAATTATATTTCTATTGTATTTGTTGAGCTAAATACACCAGCGCCTACTGTAATAATAAATAATGTTATCGGTAAAAAAATATGTTCAGTGTTCCATAAAAATTAAAAACAAAACGCACAAACGTGAAGTTTTTCTATCAAGCCATTTCTAATGTCTAGTATTTATTCTATAACTAGTGTAGCATCTAAATTATTGAGCCAAACTACTCTACCTGTAATTCACCAAATATTTGTGTCAATTAAACAACCACTTTCTCAGTTTGCTTAAATAACAAAAAAAAAACACATTACGTCATTTGTTTATTATTATCACGAAACGTTTTTGGTGAATTGAATCATCTTGAAAGCCGTAGATGTTAAAAATTGGTAGAAGATGACCAACAATAAAAAACGTTGAATGGAAAATAAGAACTATAGTTGTATGGAGTAGAGAGAACACTTTTCAATTTTCTTCAGATCGGAATGGCAACGTCGCATCGAACAGTACCGAATGCTGCATTACATTATATATTATTTATATTGATAATGGCCCAGCCTTAGTAGCCATTTATAACAAAATTCTCGGAAATCATGAAAAGGAGACTAAAACAACGAAGGGTGTAAAAAAACGTGTAATAAAAATAAGGCAAGAGTAGTAAGTAAGTATACATACTAATTGACCCGGAACGTTAATGCAATTGAAGCAAAAATTAAACAGATATCGAATGTTTGAAGATAGATACAACAAGAATTAATTACATCTAACATTGTTTGATATTTAGGCTGAATGGCTAAACCAATATTGGAGAATTTCAAGGATGAATATTCAAATCATTTATATTAAATCAAATTAAAAGGAAACAAAAAATTGAAGGGTGTAAACAAATTCGTAATAAAAAATAAGTATTAACTGACGTAATGTCAATTGACCGTGGTTAAAAATGGTTGTTTAAATGACGAAAAATATTCGTGCCAATAAAAAAAACTAACGAAGACAAACCTATTTTAGGCCTTTCTATTACTGTATAAATCAATAAGATCAACAATGTATTATCAAAATCTCTGGAATCTACGTCCGTGGAGGCATGAAATAAAAACGTTTCAATTTTAATACCTACCAACCACCTTTGTTATAAACAGCATTTATTTAAAACACGCGGTATATCTAATTTAAAAAATTAAATGTTGCTTCCATTATACAATTATTTAAATGAAATAAGAGTGAAATTGCCTATGACTGTGACTGTAAACTGATGTTTAACAAAATATAAAAGTATAAACCTTAAAACGATTAACGAAAAACGACTAACGAAAAACGACTAACGAAAAACGATGAACGAAAAGCGATAAATGAAAAGCGATTAACGAAACAAGATTAACCAAAAACAATTAAAGAAAAGCGATTAGCAAAAAACGGTTAATGAAAAGCGATGAACCCAAAACGATGAGCGAAAAACAATGAATGGGAAAGGATTAAACGAAAAACGATTAAAAAAACGATGAACGAAACGCGATGAACGAAAAACGATGAAAGAAAAACAATTAACGAACACGATTAACGAAAAACCATCAACAAAAAACGATTAGCCAATGGAAAGAAGAAAAAGAAAACGAAAAAATAAAAAACATTAAGAATAATGAGAAATTAACAGTAAAAAACTATCGAAGAACGATTAACGATAACGAAAAACGATAGCCAAAAACGATAACGAAAAACTTTACGAAAACGATAATGAAAAACAATTAATCAGAAGAAAAAATAAAAAATTAACAAAAAACGATTAACGCAAAACAATGAATTTAAACGATTAACAAAAAACGTTTAACGATACCGATTAAACAAAATGAAAAATTAACGAAAAACGATCAACAAATACCGATTAACCAAGAACAAAATTAAAAAATTAACGAATAACGATAAACGAATAACGATAAACGAATAACGATAAACGAATAACGATAAACGAATAACGATAAACGAATAACGATAAACGAATAACGATAAACGAATAACGATAAACGAATAACGATAAACGAATAACGATAAACGAATAACGATAAACGAATAACGATAAACGAATAACGATAAACGAATAACGATAAACGAATAACGATAAACGAATAACGATAAACGAATAACGATAAACGAATAACGAATAACGATAAACGAATAACGATAAACGAATAACGATAAACGAATAACGATAAACGAATAACGATAAACGAATAACGATAAACGAATAACGATAAACGAATAACGATAAACGAATAACGATAAACGAATAACGATAAACGAATAACGATAAACGAATAACGATAAACGAATAACGATAAACGAATAACGATAAACGAATAACGATAAACGAATAACGATAAACGAATAACGATAAACGAATAACGATAAACGAATAACGATAAACGAATAACGATAAACGAATAACGATAAACGAATAACGATAAACGAATAACGATAAACGAATAACGATAAACGAATAACGATAAACGAATAACGATAAACGAATAACGATAAACGAATAACGATAAACGAATAACGATAAACGAATAACGATAAACGAATAACGATAAACGAATAACGATAAACGAATAACGATAAACGAATAACGATAAACGAATAACGATAAACGAATAACGATAAACGAATAACGATAAACGAATAACGATAAACGAATAACGATAAACGAATAACGATAAACGAGTAACGATAACGAAAAAGGTTAACAAAAAAACGATAATGAAAAACAATAGCGAAAAACGATTAACAAAAAAAAATGAAAAAAATGAAAAAATTATAAATAAAAATTAAAAAATGAGAAATTAAAAAATGAACGAAAAACGATTTATGAGTAACGTAAAACGACTAATAAAAAAAATAAAAATGAAAAAAAAGACAATAAAAATAAAAAAATTAAAGAAAAAACGAAAAACAACGAAAAACTGTAGCGACAAACGATAATGATAAACTGTAGCAAAAAACGATAGCGAAAAAGCATAACAAAAACGATAACAAAAAACGATAACAAAACCGATAACGAAAAACGACAACGAAAAATGATTAACAAAAAACGATTAACGAAAATCGATTAACAAAAAACGATTAACGATATCGAAAAATGATAACAAAAGGTAGTTAAAAGAAAAAACAATTAACGAATAACGATCAACCAAAAGAAAAACTAAAAATCAAATAGAAAATGAAAAAGAAGTATTAAACATTTTGGTAAAAAAAAATATAGAGGAAAACAATTTTTCTTAGTACTTCCCAGTCAAAAATATCATCGATATTAAAATTATATATGTATAATGGAGGCAAAACTCAAATATGAACATTACATAAAGAGTATTATAACTTTTTAAAAATTCGCAGTTACCTACTAATTATTTAATATTTTTTGGATAGAATTATACTCTTTAAAAATTGTTCAAAAATGTTAGAAAGTTAGTGACTTACACCCATAGAGCTGTTAAGAGCATTGCCAGTCATTTCACCTGTTTTGTCTGGATTCAGGGGACACACGAGGTCCCCATAATCGGCTTCCCCTTTCGATTTTTTTCTTTTCAACGAAAACTGAGACTTTTTCGGTACCTAAAACGAATATAACACAATTTACTTAACCCTTCATGTAACTTAATTCAACTTATGCCACATAATTTCATTACAATAACAAAATATACAGTGTATATTCCTAGAACGATTTCAGTGACACATAATTTATTTCCGATACCATTTTAAATAATAATTACCTTTAATTTCAATGCAGGCGTCAACGGAATATATCCCATCGTCGACTCACAGTCTCTTTTCTCTTGAATCACGTCTTTGCCCAGAAGATCGTTGAAATGCGTGTACAAATGGCGTCTCAACAACGTTTTGCCCGGCGGTATAGCCAAAAGAGCCGCCATCAATTCCGCGTTGAACTTCGATTCCAACACCATCAAGCCACCGTGAACGCCGGCGCCTCTCAAGTTCGGCGCGTATTCCGCCAAATCGACTGCTCTCAACCATTCCATTACCCTAAACATCACAAAAGTTATACTGACTTAAATCGCCACAAACGATTAAAGTCCTTAATTGATAGTTTCGATAACGATTAAAGTCAATAATTCATAGTATGACAACGAAAGTCCATAATTGATAACCTGACAACGATTAAAGTCCGTAATAATAGTCTGACAACGATTGAAGTCCATAGTGATAGTCTGAATACGATTAAAGTCCATAATTGATAGTCTAACAACGATTAAGGTCCATAATTATAGTCTAAGAACGATTAAAGTCCATTAATGAAAGTATGGCAACAATTAAAGTCCATAATGAGTCCGACAACGATTTAAGTACATAATTGATAGTCTGACATCGATTAAAGTCCATCATTGATAGTCTAACACCGATTAAAGTATATAATTGAGAGTCTGATAACAATCAAAGTTCATAATTGATAATCTGACAAAGATTGAAGTCCATATTTAATAATTAGACGACTAAAATTCATAAATGATAGTCTAAGAAATGATGAAAGTCTATAATTGATAACCTTATAATAAATAAAGTTCATAATTCAGTCTGACAATGATTAAAGTCCATAATTAATAATCTGAAAAGGATTAAAGTCCGTAATAATGGTCTGATAACTATTAAAGTTTATAATTGATAGTCTGGCAACGATTAAGGTCCATAATTATAGTCTGAGAACGATTAAAGTCCATAATTCATAGTGTGGCAACGATTAAAGTCCATAATAATAGTCCGATAAGGATTAAAGTCTATATGATATTCTCAGAACGATTAAAGTCCATCATTGATAGTCTAACACCGATTAAAGTATATAACTGATAATCTGACAACGATTGAAGTCCATATTTGATAATTTGACGACTAAAATTCATAAATAATAGTCTAGAAACGATGAAAGTCCATAACTGATAGGCTTATAATGAATAAAGTTCATAATTCAGCCTAACAATAATTAAAGTCCATAACTGATAGGCTTATAATGAATAAAGTTCATAATTTAGTCTGAAAACGATTAAAGTTGGTAATGATAGTCTGACAACGATTGACGTCCATAATGATAGTCTGACAACGATTGAAGTCCATCATTTATAGTCTGACAACGATTAATGTCCATAATTCATAGTATGGGAACGATTAAAGTTCATAATAATAGTGTGACAACGATTAAAGTACATAATTGATAATTTGACAACGATTAAAGTCTATATAATGTTCTGATAACAAATAAAGTCTATAATTAATCGTCTGTCAACGATTAAAGTTCATAATTTATAGTCTGATAACGATTAAAGCCCATGATTGATAGCCCGACAACGATTAAAGACCAGAATTGATAGCCCGACAACGATTAAAGTCCATATTTGATAATTGATAACGATTAAAGTCCATAAATGATAGTCTAGCAACGATTAAAGTCCATATATGATAATTTGATAACGATTAAAGTCTATAATGATAGTGACGATTTAAGTTCATAACTGATAGTATGACGACGAATAAAGCCAAAATGATAGCCTGACAACGATTAAAGTCAATAATGATAGTTTGACAACGTTTAAAGTCCTTATTTTATAGTCTGATAACGATTAAAGTCCATAATTGATAGCTCGACAACGATTAAAGTACAAAATTGATAGCCCAACAACGATTAAAGTCCATATTTGATGACTTGATAACGATTAAAGTCCATAAATGATAGTCTAGCAATAATTAAAGTCCATAATAGTCTTAGAATGTTAAAGTCCAAAATCATAGTCTGACGATTTAAGTTAATAATTGATAGTCTAACGACGAATAAAGCCAGAATTATAGTATGACAACGATTAAAGTCAATAATGATAGCTTGATAACCATTAAAGTCCATAATTGATAGCCCGTCAACGATTAAAGTCGAAAATTGATAGCCCAACAACGATTAAAGTCCATATTTGATGACTTGATAACGATTAAAGTCCATAAATGAGTCTAGCAACGTTTAAAGTCCATAATTGATAGTCTGATAACCATCAAAGTCCATAATTGATAGTGTAACAACGATTAAATTCCATATATGATAATTTGACAACTATTAAAGTCTATAAATTATAGTCTAGCAACGTTTAAAGTCCATAATTGATAGTCTTACAACGATTAAAGTCCCTAATAATAGTCCGACGACGAATAAAGCCAAAATGACAGTCTGAACGATTAAAGTCAATAATGATAGTTTGACAACGATTAAAATCCATCGTACAATGAACTGGAAACTAATTATATGAAAAACAAATTTGTAAAACCCTGTAAAGTGAAAAATATTAACTTTACAAAAAAAAGGTTTAAGATAAAAATTGTGGGGAATTTAATTGTCCACAAAAACGATCATTATAATTGTTATGATGAAACACGTAATTAAGAATATATGTGCTAAAAACATTTTTGATTCGATATGATCCCTAAAATGTTCAAATTTATCTTGAAAGAAATTGAGATCAACGATTTAAATATTTTAAATGTTCCCTCTCTCGCTTTGTTTATAAGATTGCTTAAAGTCAAAGTGAGAAAGGGCGTACATTATTATAAAGTTAGTTAAAATAAAGATCAGGCAATCTTGCATTCCATAGCCCTTACGTTGACTATACCATATAGAAAAACTTTAAAAATGCAGTGAACTTAAAATAAAGAAAGACGAATAACAGCCAAAGTATTATTGATACAAAAATTTTTTTAAATGAAATGTGTAGATAATTTTATAATAAACAAATTTGATATTATCCGTTTTCATCATAAAATTAATTTTAAACGAGTTATTTCCAAAAAACAATTATTTTTAAAAAACCTGTACTATCTAAAATGTTATCTTCTAGTGAATTTAACGGTCCATAAAAATGTTAATTATAATTTTTATGATAAAACATGTCAATAAAAAAGTATGTGCTATAAACACACCTGTGAGTGGTCCACAAAGATATCTGCTTCACACCCGGCTGTTGTGGATCATCTGGAAGAGATCTCCTCTGCAAACAACCCGGTTCATAATTATTTTCTCTCAGAACTTGAATACCCCTCTTGATACTGGCAACGTGTAACATTGACGTAACGTGCAACAATGCCAAGTCGTCGATTGTCAGTCTGTGAAGTACGCGTCCGTCTACCCTGTTGATTAAGAAGTTCTCTTTGTGCTGCGGCAAACCCGTATCGTCCAACCATCGTAACACCCAAGCGGTGTCTAGTTTACCTAAAAGAAAATATGCCCTGTGATTCCCAAAAAGTTATTCCTATATCACCATCATCAATGTTTGATTGGTGGAGGAATTAAGAAAAATTAATAAGATCAATTATTATCAAAATAAATTATTATTAAGATTAATTACTATCATGATAAATTATTATTAAGATCAATTACTATGGAGATAAATTAATATTAGGATCAATTTTTAATAGGTTAAATTACTATTAAGATCAATTCAATTATTATTAAGATGAATTATTAGCAACATCAATTATTATTAAAATAAATTACATTAATATTAAGATCAATTACTACAAAATAAATTAATTATTATTAAGATCATTTTTTAATAGGTTAAATTACTGTTAAGATCAATTAAATTATTATTAAGATAAATTAAATTATTAAGATGAATTAAATTAATTTAAAATATTATTAAGATCAATTACTATCAAAATAAATTATTATTAAGATCAACTACTATAAAGATAAATTATTATTAATATCAATTCTTAATTAGTTAAATTATTATTATTAAGATGAATTAAATTAATTTAAAATATTATTAAGATCAATTACTATCAAAATAAATTATTATTAAGATCAACTACTATAAAGATAAATTATTATTAATATCAATTCTTAATTAGTTAAATTATTATTATTAAGATAAATTAAATTACTAAGTTAAAATATTATTAAGATTAATTATTATCAAATTTAATTATTATTAAGATCAATTACTTTCAAGATAAATAATTATTAAGATAAATTAAATTATTAATAAGATATATCATTAGGATGAATTAATAAGATGAGTTATTAAGATGAAATATTAGGATAAATTGAGATAAGTTAAAATAAATTAAAATAAATTACGATAAATTAAGAAAAATTAAGCCAATTTAGATAAATTAAGATAAATTAAGATAAATTAATTAAGATAAATTAAGATAAATTAATATAAATTAAGATAAATTAATATAAATTAAGATAAATTAAGATAAATTAAGATAAATTAAGATAAATTAAGATAAATTAAGATAAATTAAGATAAATTAAGATAAATTAAGATAAATTAAGATAAATTAAGATAAATTAAGATAAATTAAGATAAATTAAGATAAATTAAGATAAATTAAGATAAATTAAGATAAATTAAGATAAATTAAGATAAATTAAGATAAATTAAGATAAATTAAGATAAATTAAGATAAATTAAGATAAATTAAGATAAATTAAGATAAATTAAGATAAATTAAGATAAATTAAGATAAATTAAGATAAATTAAGATAAATTAAGATAAATTAAGATAAATTAAGATAAATTAAGATAAATTAAGATAAATTAAGATAAATTAAGATAAATTAAGATAAATTAAGATAAATTAAGATAAATTAAGATAAATTAAGATAAATTAAGATAAATTAAGATAAATTAAGATAAATTAAGATAAATTAAGATAAATTAAGATAAATTAAGATAAATTAAGATAAATTAAGATAAATTAAGATAAATTAAGATAAATTAAGATAAATTAAGATAAATTAAGATAAATTAAGATAAATTAAGATAAATTAAGATAAATTAAGATAAATTAAGATAAATTAAGATAAATTAAGATAAATTAAGATAAATTAAGATAAATTAAGATAAATTAAGATAAATTAAGATAAATTAAGATAAATCAAAGCAAATTAAAATAAACTAAGACTAACCTGCTTGGGCTAAATAAAGATCGCTAGAACCATTGGCTTGCGTGTCGATCAACGCCAATTGCAGTTTCTTCCTGTGCAACGGATTTTTAATGTTCAATTCCTTTTCAATTTCGGAGATCGAAGCTTCTTGAAGCTGTTGACCGCTCTGCACCCAACGTTTAGCGTCGGCGACGTAGCTGTCCAGGCCTAAATCTTGCAGCCAATCGCATATGTTTTCAGTGTCCCATTCGGAGAAGGGCTTATCCGGTCTGCAAAAGGAATGAACCTGTTCATATCTGAAAAGAGTATAAGGAGGTTTAGAAAGAACGATTCGTTCGAATTAGGAATGCACATGTGTTAGTTGTCCTAAAATGTAATGGTAATGGATTAGCAGTACAAAATTTGAAAACATGACAATATGAAAACATGAAAATTTGAAAATTCTGGAAATAAAATAAGAATCTTACTTTTGTACAATCTGAGGTTCGCTCCATCCCAATCTGGCAGCCGCCGTCGCTCTGACGCCGCCTCTTTGGAACTCGCTCAATCCCGGTATGTCTTCCAGATTCCCGGAACCGGATCGTTTTATTTTGCCGAATATTTTCTTGATGCCCTTCGATTTGTTAAACGATATGGGTGATCCCGTGGAGTCGTTAAGCGCATCTTCTATTACTACTTTTTCTGTTTCCGCTAAGGAAATTAACAGAATCGTTAAAAACGAGGCAAAAATTTGCGAAAATTATCGGAGTTTATTAATTAAGAAAAAAATAAGATTAATTAAGACAAATTAGGATAAATTAGGAAAAAGAAGGATAAATTAGGATAATTAGGATAAATTAAGTTAATTTAGGATAAATTAAGATAAATTATTATAAATTAAATTAATATAAATGAAGATAAATGAAGATAAATAAAGATAAATGAATATAAATGAATATAAATGAATATAAATGAATATAAATGAATATAAATGAATATAAATGAATATAAATGAATATAAATGAATATAAATGAATATAAATGAATATAAATGAAGATAAATTAGGATAAATTAGGATAAATTATGATAAATTATGATAAATTATGATAAATTATGATAAATTATGATAAATTATGATAAATTATGATAAATTATGATAAATTATGATAAATTATGATAAATTATGATAAATTATGATAAATTATGATAAATTATGATAAATTATGATAAATTATGATAAATTATGATAAATTATGATAAATTATGATAAATTATGATAAATTATGATAAATTATGATAAATTATGATAAATTATGATAAATTATGATAAATTATGATAAATTATGATAAATTATGATAAATTATGATAAATTATGATAAATTATGATAAATTATGATAAATTATGATAAATTATGATAAATTATGATAAATTATGATAAATTATGATAAATTATGATAAATTATGATAAATTAAATTATGATAAATTAAGACAAGTAAAGATAAATTAAATTAAGATAAATTAGGATAAATTACAAAAAATTAAGATAAATTAAGATAAATTAAAATAAATTAAAATAAATTAAATTAGGATAAATTAGGACAAATTACAATAAAATGGGATAAAATAAATTGAGATAAATTAGGATAAATTAAGACAAATTAAGATAAGATAAATTATTAATTAAATTCAATTTTAATTCAGATTTTTTCGATATTAAATAAACATTGATAAGCAAATTTAAACATTTTAGTGCAAATTAATCTGTTATATAGGATTTGGTTTATTAATTTTTCAGTAGGTGCAAATCAAGCCAATTTTTAGCAAATTTTAAATTTAATTTCGTATTAAGCGAAAGCCTGGTCAGCAGCCATAAATTATACGGTTAGTGAATTATTATAGCATACATCATGCTTAAATAAAGTAGACCAGCGCTGTCACCTAGATTCGGAACAGAGAAACCCCTATGCCTGCCCCCCACCAGAGAGTAAAGTCCCCTACCGAAGGCTACTCCTTTTTTGGTACCGCCGTTAGCAGCCGCCGGATTGGCGTTACTATCGATCCCGCCGTTCGCCAGGAACTGTTGTCTCGGAAGGCTGCCGTAATGGACGTCTATTTGTCGCTTGTAGTTGGCTGGTGGAGTCTAAAACAAATCAGAGAGAAAAAAAAGTATTTTTACCAATAATTTTTTTTAACTTTTTGATAAATGGACACTTCTTCGAATTTTCCCCAGACCTGGCAAAACCGCACCTTATGAATCAATGGTAAGTAGGGCCTATAAATAACCAAAAACTTTACAAAAAAGCATCACAAAGGAGAAAGAGGGCCACTTATGCACACTTTTTGATTTTCCCCAGATCTGGGGAATTTGCAGGATACATCGCACAACATGAATCAATGTTAAGTACAGCCGATAATTAACCAAAACTTAACAAAAAAAAGCAACACAAAGGGGAAGGGGAGTCATTTGAGCACTTTTTGATTTTTCTCCAGATCTGGGGAAATTTGTACAGTAAATCTGGGATCACAGCACCGCATGAATCAATGGTACGTACGAACGAAAATTAAGCAGGAAGTTGATAAAAAAAGCAACACAAAGGGGAAGGTGAGGCACTTAAGCACACTTTTACGATTTTTCCCCAGATCTGGAGAATTTATAGGATACATCGCACCGCATAAATCAATGTTAATTATTCGGAAAGTTGACAAAAAAAAGCAACAAAAAGGGGAGTCACTTGAGAAATTTTCGATTTTTCCCCAGATCTGGGGAAATGTGTAGAGTATTTAGCAACTTCGCACAGCTAACAAATGGTAATTATGGCCAATAATAAACTAAAACATTAACAAAAAAGCAACATAAAGTGGAAGAAGAGTCACTTGAACACACTATCGATTTTCCCTAGATCTAAGGAAATTTTTAAAGTTTATCTAGCAACACAGTATCCCATGAATCAGTGGTACGTATGGTCAATTAGTAACTAGCACATTTTTTATTTTTCCTCAGATCTGGGGAAATTTGTAGAGTAAATATGGCAAAACCGCACCGTATGAATCAATAAGTAAGGCTAATAATTAACCAGAAACTTGACAAAAAGGCAACACAAAGTGGAAGGTAAGCCGCTTGAGTACTTTTCGATTTTTCCTCAGATCTGAAGAAATTTGTAGAGTAAATCTGGCAACATTGCATCGTATGAATCAATAAGTGAGGCTAATAATTAACCAAAAACTTGATAAAAAGGCAACACAAAGGAAAGAGCCACTCGCACATTTTTTCGATTTTTCCCCAGATCTGGGGAAATTTTTTAAATAAATCTGACATCACTCGCAATGTATGAATAAAAGGTAAATAGGGCAGATAAGTAACCAGAAACGACAAAAAAGACTAAACCGCTTCTCCGGTAGTCCAAATATGCTAAGAAAAAAAATTATGCAATCGATAAATGTGCCAAATTGACGTTTCATTTTACTCTTAACCGTTTACAGCAATTACGGGACAAGAAATAACCTGGACATAGAAATAACATCGAGTTATTAACAAAGAATGTTTATAAAGTAGGTTTTGGAAAAAATTCACACATATCAGTGTATAATTCTTTTAACTTATTGATAAATGGAAAGAGAAGCAGCTTGAAAACACTTTTTTAATTTTCCCCCAGATATGGGGAAATTTGTAGAATATATCTGGCAACACCGTACTACATGCATTAATGGTACAGCCAATAGTTAACCAGAAAGTTGACAAAAAAGACAACACCGCTTCTCCAGTAGATCGTTCAAATATGTTGACAAAAAAAATTACTGTCTATGCAACCGCTAAATGTGCCATGTGAGGTTTTAAATTTTGAACAAAGAGGAAGAATGTGAGCCAGTTAAGCAATTTTCTGATTTTTCCTCAGATATGAGGAAATTAACACAGTAGAGCTGGCAATATCGCAAGTACGAATCAATAGTAAATATGGCCGAGATTTAACCAGAAAAGAACCACTTGATCACATTTTTTCCCACATCTGGGGAAATTTGTAATCTGGCAACACATGGATCAAAGAAAAGTAGGACGGAAATTAAAAAATGGCAATGCCGCTTCTCCAGTAGACGGTTTAAGTGTGTCTAATTGAGGTTTTAACTTTTTGACAAAAAAGAAAAGGAAACACTTTTTCGATTTTTCCCCAGATCTGGGGAAATTTGTAGAGATTAGAACGTTCGTTGTAGGAATCGGCAAATAAAAAATGATTGCAGAGCACCTGGTAAAACAAATATTTTGCAATGTAATGGCCGAAAGGTCACCGAAATTTGCCGCATTTTCTCAATGTAATTTCGCGAGAGTTAACTTCAATTAATTTAATTCACTTACCTTTGGTCTCTGTGTATCCTGTTGGATTTGAGCATTGAACTCTATTCGCCTTGGGCTGTTTCCTGCTAACGTAACGGGACTGGGTGATGGTGATATTCTGTTTAATTGCTACAAGTAAATATAAAAAAAATAAAGATTTTAATCAAAAAATGTTTGTTATTTAAATAGTATTTTATCCAAATTGTGCAAAATGTCTCGGTTGTCACAGGAGGATGAAGAAATAAATATTAAAATTTAAGACTTTAACACTTTAATATAAAGTTGCTTCTACTTTTAGAATTAAACGCATACATAGTAAAATGTAGCGACAAAGAAATCTAAAGGTGTTTCGTAAAATGTAGTCAAAAATATCGATTGTGATGTCTTTTTAATTATATTTTATTTTTGTTTATAAGAAATTCTGCCAAATGATTTTTTTTTTAATTTCCATCGAACATGTACCTCGGACATTCCACTAGTAAAATGTATGTATTATCAACAATTTTTTTTATTCACTCGGGTTATTTCATTTACATAACAATCACTTGTGGAATTTCAAAATGTTCACAACCTTATATAAGAATTCCTCAATAACTATTGTTTACAACAAACAAAACGGAATTTGCATAACTTAATTATATAAATAATTTAAAAACCATTACCTGGTTACTAATGTGTTGTACAGGTGTAGAGGTTAAAGTAGGTTGGGATGACATTCTCGCAGGCATAATTGGAGGTTTCTTTATCTCTGCATTGTTATTGTAATGACTCCTCAAGTCCAAGTTTTCCCTTTCTAAAGCAGCTTGTTGTAGTTTCAGTTCGCTCATTATCGACATCAGTTCCAATTTTTGCGTTTCCAATGACGATCTAGACAACATTTCCTGCAATAAAGCGATTTTTACTCAATGGTATATTACTCAATATTGATCGCGAACTAATTGAGATACGGAGTCTAGTAGATATAGCAAAAAAAGTTTAAACATTATTAACTACTTTTTTCACCACTGAGATAGGAATAAAGAGGAGATGAACTTTTGCATTACACTTTACGTCACATGTCACACTGGAACTAGTCAGTTTTGGTGAGAATACATAGCTTTTTTTTTAAGCGTGTAAATGATATAAAAACATTTTCATTCTGTCAATCTTTAAATATAAAATTAATTAAAATACGACTCAAAATACGTCCCCACATCGCAAAATAATGTTTATGTCGTTTCTACTTCATTTTATCTTGATGTTTTCTACTAATCCGCAGAACCATTTACTAATTACACGTCCAGTGTCCCTGTCGAACTGATTTTTTTTTACGGTAAGTAACCCAAAACTCACCCTTTGTAATTTGTCCTCGGTATCAGATAAAAGTTGTTTCTTTTCTTGCAGCATCTTCTCCAAGTCGGATATCTTATCAGATTGAGCTTCGATTTGGTCTGACAAGACTTGTACTTGCAACTGAAGGTTGTCCTTTTCATATTGGATTTTTCTGAAGCGTTCGTCGAGGTCTCCTGACTGGAAAATGATAAAATTGATAAATTATTATAAATTAAAAAAAATTTGTACATCAATTCAAATTTTTAGATATTATGAATCTGTTTTGCAACTATTCTTTTTGTTTTATTAATAGTTTTTAATGCTTTTCAAACATATCGTTTTGCAACAATGGTTTGACATACAAAAATACACCCGTTTATGAAATATAAATTAATCACATACGTAATTAATAATATTAAAAAATATTTGGTTCACTTAAAATTTTAGCATTTTTAAAAAATAAAAATAAACGAAATAAAAAAAATAAGTTGTCTATATTATCTTTAATGCATTTGGTTACAAAGAAGAATAAAGTAAATAAAAAATAGTTAATAAAAGAATGATAAATAAATAATAAAATGGTAAGATGATAAAATGGTAAAAGCTAAAACAGTAAAACCGTAAATAGTAAATGGTAAATAATAAATAAATAACATAACCTTTTAAAATTATTATTTATGTATTTATTCTTTGCACATTTAACAAATTCAAATCTGAAATAATAGTAGTCATGACGATGATCTCTGTTTTCTTCTTTTTCTATATCATAAACGCGTCTAGCGTGGATTCCCCGTAGAATAAGCGAAATATGAAAAAGGATGTGATGCGATGATACCAGATAACAAGAAAAATCAAATTTTCTCACCCTCGATGCTTTTATAACAAGAGCGATAGACTTTTCGTTTTAGTGAAAAGGATTTGTTGCATAAAAGGGTATAGAAAAATGATATTTTGATTTTATTCGAATATATCTTCTAAAGGATCTTTTGCTCTTATATTTTATGGGGTATTACGGACCATAAGGCTACTATAGCTTTTTTATAAATAGATATTTTTTAAAAGAAAACAAAAAAAAATATAAAAAAACATTAATTACATAAAACATTAACAAAGACTGGACTCATTATTATAATATCATTAACGCAGAAGATCAAATCCTTTATCTCATACAAACAATTAATAATTTAACTGATAAAAATCGGTGTTCTCGAATTGAGGACCACTACCTGCACAGACCAAATAAGTGCACCGAATTGCGGACCGTACTAAGGATTAGGGATTAAGGTGGTAATGAGGGTTCATTGCGTTAACTAGATTACTGAGAGAGATTTTTGTACCTGGAAATATGACACGAATTGAAGAACAAACTTCTCAATAATTGAAGTATCTTATCACTATACCCATTTATAATATTATTATTTGTCTTCTGATGGATTTGCAAAATTTGAAGAAAAGTACGAATTCAGATAAAAATAGATATTTATTGCACAATTTACAATTTATAATTAATTTTTTAAACATATACATATTATTTACATTTAATACACTTTATGATAATTTGATGCGAATTTTACAAAATCTATTCGTTTTATAGAACCATTTTTATATTCTAACATTTTTGAAGTTAACATATTTAATCTTCGTCTAACAATTTTGTTGTTACATTTAACAGACTCCTTAAGGCTGTTAATACGAATATAAGTATCTGTTTGAAAATTGTTCAAAACATTTACAAATAAATACAATAAAGGGTGCATTGAATAGAAATTTGAATTAAATCTAGAATGAAAGGACTCGCATGCATTGGTAGAATTTTCTGTAGTTACAACAGCTTCAGCCCAAATTGTTGGTGGAAATAAAGAATTTTCTTCAATATAATTCTTTACTAAATAGTCAGCTAAATTTACCACCGCTTTATGCATATGATCGGGCTGAAATTCAGCCAAATCCAAAGCAAAACATTCTCCAACTTCTTCGGGTTTTAAAAAAGACAATCCAAAAAGATACCTCATCCATTTTCCAGTTGCACTTTTTTCATCTTGGTATTCTTTAGCCAATCCCAAACTCTGTATTTTTCTGTACCAAGCTTGGCCAAGATGAAACCTACATCCAATGATCTTTGTGGTGGGCCATTGCGCAGAAATTGCTTTGTGAATAGCTAGTTCATAATCAGCTACAATAATTTTTGGAACAAATATTAAATTAGCATTACAACACTTTTCTTTAAGAATAACGAAAAGTCTTTCGTATGTTAAACGAAGTTTATTCGGTAATAAACAAAAAGCTACTGGTATATAATGGCCGTTTTCTACGATATGAAGTGTGAACAACTGTAAAAAATGTTTCGTACAATATCGAAATGTTCCATCAAGATACACTTTGTCACTACTACACAAAAATTTTAAATTAGTATAGCACGAAAATACTACAATATTGTTAATATTATCAGTGGCCAAGAGAAATGGTTCATTTTTAATTGTTGTCAAATTTAATGTTGGTAAAATATCGAAAACATCTGATACATTGCTTGGTAAACGTGCTTGGACTTGACGTCTTTTGTAATACATATTATTTCTTATGTATGTAATGTCTTTTCTTGTCAAAGCGTCCATTGTATCACTGTTTTCCCTTAAAACAGAGTGTATAATTTTCGATGGCCGTTCTGTGATATCTTCTACAGCTTTCCGTTTGCTTGCTACACTCAAAATTTGTCAATTTAATTTCTTTATGTCATTTTCATGATTGTGCACTGTTTCTTTTCGAGAAATTATATTATTTGAACCTAGCGTAAATACTTTTGCGTTACATTTACTTACAGTACAAGTCCAAAACTTTTCACCACTTTTAAGAACCTTTTTTTCACGAAACTTATAATCATCCCACACAAGTAACGACTTTCCCTTTTCACTTAAGATCATTTTAATTTCACTCATTTTTACAAGACTGCTCAAAATAAACTAAACACAAAACACTCACTTCAAATATATATTAGAATTTCGAAAGTAAAGTAATAAAATGCTCGTTAACGCAATGAATCATCATTACAACCTTAATCCCTAATCCGCAATTCGGTGCACTTACTATAATTATTTCTCAGAAGCCTGGTCCTCAATTCGTGTCATATTTTCAGGTACAAAAATAAACCCTTCTTAATATTTTCATTTTGGTTCTCAATTCGTGTCTGCCCATAAAAATAGTTTCTTAATAAAACAAAAAACTAAATTAATTTGTAGAAAAGAATGAATAACAAATTATACAGCTGTAGATGAAACCAAACCATCTTTATGCGTATTTCTGGACCTTGTAAAGGCTTTTGACACTGTGGAGCCACTCATAATTGTTAGAGGTTTTGGAAGATTCAGGAATACGTGGCATTATAGTAGAATTCTTAAAAAGTTATTTGTTTGATAGAGAACAGATGGTAAAAGTTGAAAATAAATTAAGTGCAAGTCAAACAGTTAAATTTGGAATACCCCAAGGAACAGTGTTAGGGTCCTTTACTATTTTTAATTTATCTAAATAATATTTTAACTATTGATACTCTAGGTACTATCAATAGATTTGCAGGCGACACGGCGGTGTTTTATGAGGCTACCAGTTGGGAAGAATTAAAAGAAAAAGCTGAAGAGGATCTAAAATAAATACAAAAATGGTTTAAACATAAACAACACACAGTTAACTATGAGAAAACTTATTTTGTGTTCTCCTGTAGCTAAAAATATAATACGGTTTGAAAAATCGTTATTAAAAAAAATATTATTATTTAAACAACAAGTACAATATTTTTATGACTTTATTAATTGCAAGCTAACATCAGACTGAAGGTAAAATAAAAAAAAAATGTTAAACACTTGTTCAGAGATAACAAGTAACTTGAACTGGCGGCTGATGGAATTCTCGGAACTTCTCGACAAGTCAGCGGTTTCTATTATGTAATTCGCGTTATAATCATAAAATAAGTTAAATAATTTTATACTGGTTTTCTATAAAGTGCAGTAGATTTTAGTTAGTTCCTTAAAAGACTTCAAATACTTTTCAGTTAGTACTTGAAACCCTTAAAGAACTTTGTAGGATGTTTTCTTTTAAAGTAAAATATTTAGATATTTATTTATTTAAGAAACAAACAGGTGTAGCCTAATTACATGTTTCTATTCATATATTTATTAACTGAGGTACATAAAACGTGAACCAGAGTGTTTATATTATATTTTATACTTTAGATCCATGGATTAGTCTATTTAGGACCAATTTGTCCACTTCTGAGTAAAGATTAGGGATCTATAATAACCTTTAGCCTAATCAGGAAAAAGTTACTTTCAACTTTACTCAGAAGTGAAGAGACTGGCCCTTAGTCACCTTAGGATAATTCGGTGGTGTCCAATGGTAGTTTCTATCACCGTAATAACAACATGGAGGAACCACTGGTGCCATGTGATAAGAGCAACATTGCATATCGTGCCTATATCTGCCGAAGTCTCCATAAATGTCTGGATGGCTGCCTCTTTCCATGAATCTTTGATGCTGTTGTTCCCTCTCTAACATGGGGTTGCTGCCGTACCTTTAGTTTGTAACGATTTATTATTTGTTTTTTAAATAGATATACAAAAAGAAATGTAAATTTAATAAAACACATGCATGTTATAAAAAGTGTTTAATATTCACAATTAAATTTAAGGTTAATACTGCATAAAAGTCTTCTAGGTACTTATTAAAAAAATATTTGCTTAAATAATTAAATCCAATATACATATTGTACGAGTGTAACGCCAAAAAATATCTGCAAACTTATCTATTGTACGCGGTTTTGGAAGAGAATGCTACTAAAAGAGAAAGAAGTAAACTTTTCTTTGATATATCACTCAACCTAGGATGCTATTTAAAAAAATCATTTAGCGGAGGTATGCTAAACATTAAAGTCACCTAAATTTGATGTCATCTAAAAAATACAGAATGCAATACTATTCAATATAAAAATAACTTTTGGCTAGACTTTTTATCTTCCCTACCACAATGTTAATGGATACTGCCAAATGTCCATGTCAATCTAGTACTATCCCTGAGTAAATTGGTGGTCTGTCCAAGGTGAGTAGTGCTTGTCTGCTATCTATATAGATGCGCATGTTCCTTCCAGTGATATTGTTTCTGGCGATTTATTTTACTACTATGAAAATCGCTGTCAGATCAGTTTGATCTATACTGCCACTACCATTGGTCACAACCCATTTTATGTTAAGCTTTAAGGCTCTAGCTAGAGGGATATGCTTGACAGTTTCATATAGTTCACATCTTCTGTACAAAGGTGTATGTGAAGTTGACAAGATCTATCGTGAATTCCCCTAATATGAACTATAGCAAACTATTTTTAGTTTTTGATTTTTACTATTTTTTACTATTTTTATTGTTTTCACTGTTTTTACTGTTTTATTACTGGGTTTTACTATTTTTTATTGTTTTTAATTGTTCTTTATTGTTTTTTACTGTATATATTACTGTTTTTTACAGTTGCCTTTTACTTTTTTATTGTTGTTTATTTACCTGTTTTTTACTGTTTTTTTTTACTGTTTTTTAACTGTTTTTAATTATATTTTACTGTTTCATTTACTATTTTTTACTGCTTTTACTGTTTTTACTGTTTTTTAATGCTTTTTTACTGTTGTTCACCGTTTTTTTTTTTACAGTTTTTTACCTGTTTTTTTATCGTTTTTTTGTTCTTTTTTTATTGTTTTTGAATGTTTTTTTAGTGTTTTGTTATTGTTTTAACTGTTTCTTAGTGTTTTTTACTGTTTTATTACTGGGTTTTACTGTTTTATTACTGGATTTTTATTGTTTTTTTTTATTGTTTTTTACTGTATTTTAATGTTTTTTTTTTACCATTTTTTACAGTTGCTTCTACTCTTTCTTACTGTTGTTTATTTACTGTTTTTCATTGTTATTTATCTGTTTCTTTACTGTTTTCATTTTTACTATTTTTCAGATTTTTATTTACTGTTTTTTAACTGTATTTTAGTGTTTTATTTTATTGTTTTTTACAGTTATTTTTATTGTTTTAACTGTTTCTTAGTATTTTTACTGTATCTACTGTATTTACTGTTTTTACTGTTTATTACTGGGTTTTTACTGTTTATTACTGGTTTTTTTACTGTTTATTACTGGGTTTTTACTGTTTATTACTGGGTTTTTACTGTTTATTACGTTTTTTTAAATATTGTTTTTACTGGGTTTTTACTGCTTTTTACGGTTTTTTTTACTGTTTATTACTTGGTTTTACTGTTTTTACTGTTTATTACTGAGTTTTTACTGTTTGTTACTGGGTTTTTACTGTTTATTACTGGATTTTTACTGTTTTTAATTGCTTTTAATTGTTTTTAATTGTTTTTAATTGTTTTTTATTGTATATTACTGTTTTTTTACCATTTTTTACAGTTGCTTTTTACTCTTTTTTTACTGTTATTTATTTACTGTTTTTCACTGTTTCTTTTACTATTTTTCATCACTTATTTTACTGTTTTTACTTTTTTCTGTTTTTTACTGCTTTTTTTTACTGATTTTTACTGTTTTATATTGTTTTAACTGTTTCTTAGTGTTTTTACGGTTTTTGACTCTTTATTACTGTTTCTTACAACTGTTTGACTGTTTCTTTACTATTTTTACTATTTTTTTTTCATATTTTTATTTACTGTTTTCGCCTGTTTTTTAACTGTTATTTTTTCTGTTTTTTACTTTTTTACCTTTCTTTACTATTTTTTATTGTTTTTCACCTGATTGTTACTGTTTTTTTTATGTTTTGACCTGTTTTTATTTGTTTTTTAACTGTTTTTTACTGTTCTTTTTCTGTTTTTATTGTTTTTTTATTTACTGTTTTTACTGTTTTTTTCACACTTTTTAATGTTTTTTTTTTACCTGATTTTTACTGTTTTTTTTTTGTTTTCACTGTTTTTTAGTGTTTTTAAATGTATTTTACTGTTTTTACTGCTTTTTACGGTTTCTTTTTTTTATTGGTTTTTTTATTGTTTTCACTGTTTCTTAGTGTTTTTTACGGTTTTTGACTGTTTTTTTACTATTTCTTACTGTTCTTTTTAATTTATATTATTAGAGCATACATTATGGAGCCCAGATCTATATTAGTTTGTAGACTCTATCGGCGTTACACTCGTACAGTAGTTAGTAGTTAAATTTGAGGGCATTTCCAATCACAGATTTTCTGACTTACTCTGCCCATACCTCAGGGGATCTAACCTTTCATGCCGCCTCTGGAATCCATCGTAACAAAACTCGTGCGGGTTACAGCAAAAATTTTGGCACCCACCCGAGGACACCGTCCCTGTATAATCCTCCAATCTAGGCGGGCTCTTCAATATATGCGACGATCTCGCTTTCTGATCGCGTTCTATCCGATTCTGGTGTCTTTTTCTCCTATCCAGACTTTCAGTTGCTATTTTTTCTTTACGTGGCGTTTTTTCGCGGAAAGAACGACTTAGAGGCGGTTTGGCGGAGGGGAGCGGTTCCACTTCCTCCATTTTGGGCGGCGGGGCTTCAGGGGGTTCCTTACGGATCCATTGGAAATCGCTGTTGCAACGTGTTGAGCTATCTGCTTTAAATTACGGTTATTGATTGCAAGAAAAACTGAACAAGGCGTTACTGCTAATCAAAACCTGTTCGATAAACATATTGGGGTCTAGTATGGCGTAGGTTATTTAATGGACGTTTGGTTAACCAATTAACTCCAGCTGCTACTTTAGGAAATACAACTAATGTGGTAACAATAGGATGACGCTCATACCCAATTGGAACAACATTTTCTAAATCGTTGAATAGGAAATACATGACCTTTTAGACACCTGGTACAAAACTAGATACTTCAACTTAACTACTGCGCTTGAATTTTGAACAACATGAACTCTACTGACTAAGTTGCTGAAGTTGCTAAGACTTTTGACAAGGTTTGGCATAAAAGTTTGGTTCAAAAACGATTCTTGTATACTCAAGACAATCATAGCAACAGTATAAGCAATCAATTTTGTACAGGTATGTCCAAAGCTTGCGTTGGACTGTTTGACAGCCTTAATAGAGCTGAGTAGAAAAAAATAAAAGTAATGACGAGGTTGAGTTACTAGTCTTAAAGGATTTATTTGGCTTAGGACCCTTCTGGGCCAAATAGATATTGTTCAACTGCGAACGTATATCAAGACTGAGATTCTTTACACCTAATCTACTAGAAAAAACCAAGCTGGACAAAATATTCCAACAAATGAAGAGGTAGCAAAGAGGGAGGCTACAGACCCACAGTATTAACCAAATCAAATCTAATCTTGATTCGAAAATGAAATGAAATGCTATCGAAGCAATATGTAAAGATTATAATATCACCTATCTCAGGCTCATTCTAATAATTAAAAACAAAGCAAGAGCCTGAAGAGTCTTAAGGAAGTGTTCTTGGTTCCATTCTATATCTGCTCTATACAACTGAGTTGATTCGCTAATGATACTGATCTCCTTGCACCTGATCAGGATCAAGATAGATTAGCAAGAAACTGCCATTGGTAAGCACTCTGTCTGTCGTCAGCTGGACCAATAGAGGAATAATTAAAGTTAGATGTGCGCATTTTAAATGTTTTCTGGGGATTACAGAACATATTTATGATTAGATTTTATGGGTAGAACATATGAGATACATTAATAGGAGAGATGAGAGAGGTTGAAACCTTATCCTGTTTAGGGAACCCTGCCGAGACCCCTTAGGAGAGCAAAGAGATGCAGGTAAAAAAAAAACGTATTACCACATTTTCTATTCTTATTGAACAGGTCTTGATTTTCACGCAAACGTAATTGTAATAAAAGAAAAACATTGTTATTAAACCAAACTATTTCGGGGCAACAATGAAATTTAATAAAATGTAATCTAAATAAATTCAAAATGGATCTCTTATACCTCTTAAATTGGTTTGTCGTTCCGAAGACGTTGTTGACAAGTCCGAAGTGGAGCCCTGATTGGAGTAGACTTCGGACCATGCTTGGTTCTGTTGACCTTTCAAGGTCGAATCGTCTTCGATACTCGAATCATCTTCCTGTCCTGATAAATTAATTGCTACATCATGCGGAGTGAATAAATATAAATAATATAGATAATATGAATCAATAAATTAAATCAACACCGATAAAGTGTTAACAGCCCTTGTTTTATTTACCAAGAAAAGTTAATTGATTTTAAATATTTTTATTCGTATTTATGTAGATAAGAATTATTGTTTCAGTAAAAGATATTAAGTTAGTAGGTTTTTTTTCAATAGCCTCAGACTTGCAAGTCTATTTTCTACAATACTTTATAAATTCGTATATTTTTTGTTAGTAAAGGTTCCGAAAATTGATCGGTTATGTATCCGAAAAATAGAATGATAAATTTTTAGGAAATCACCAAATAAATCCCATACAACATCTACGAAATTTTTGAATCACCAAGGTTTAAACAAATTAAATGAAAAATTAAAAAAAAAATTACCCGCGGGAGGAGTTGAACCCACCTTTTCCAGGTCTACGCACAGCGCTCTTACCAATTGAGCTATCGCTGTCAAAATCAATGACTTCCAAATTATTAAAATGACTATAAGATTTTCAAATCCAACCTCGCGTTTTAAACATTTTCAATTCTACATATATTCGTTGTCTTCAGTAATGTGTGTTCTTTGTTACTGTTTCCCATTGCCACTTTAAGAACAGCAACAGTGAATGGTCGAGTAGAGAGACTTGAATTATTTATATTCATTATTTTAAAATATGACAGCTAATATTTATGCATTTTAAACATGTCATTGGCGTAGTTTGTATAATGAAAAAAATGTTTCTTTTAAAGCTATTGCATATGGCAACTCTGTCGGCAATCTAGGAAAATTACTGACATTACATCATTCAACTGTAATTTAAGCAAGATCGCGGAATGTGAAAATATTTCTAGAAACGCATATTTTGACTTTATCAGCTCGCCATTATTTTGAAACCAGTAAAGATCTGGAATTGATGTCTTTGATAAAATATTTTGTTAACAGTTTTGTCTGATGTCTGTAAATATGAGATTTTTTTATGATCTAGTTTAAAGATGGCAGTGTAACATTCCAGGAAACGAATAATATGACTTTATTAATTTATTTAAAAAACCAGTAAATATTCCGAATTGCTGTCTCCAACAAAATATTTTGACTACAGTTTTGTATGATTATTGTAAATATAAACTTTTTTAAATACTGGTTTGACGACAGTAATTGTTTAAAGATGGCAGTGTAACATGACTTTATCAATTCGCCATTTAAAAAACCAGTAAATATTCCGAATTGTTGTCTTCAAAAAAATATGTTGACAATAGTTTTGTATGATTTCTGTAAATACGAGATTTTTTAATTACTAGTTTAAAGGCTGTAAATGTTTAATAATGGCAATGTAAAATTTCTATAGACCCATAATTTGACTTTATCAACTTAATATTTTGAAATCAGTAAAGATTTCAAAATAATGAATTCAGCTAAATCTTTTAACAGTTTTGTATGATTTCTGTAAATATGAAATTTTGTTCATTACTGGTTTTAAGACACTGATTACTTAAAGAGAAGCACAATATTATGACTTTAATAGTTTGCCTTTTTAAAAACCAGTAAATATTTCAAATTGTTGCGGACAAAAAAATATTTTTACAACAGTTTTTTGTTTCTGTAAATATAAAATTTTGTTCATTACTGGTTTTAAGACAGTAATTGTTTAAATATGGCAGTGTAAAATTTTGAAAAATACCTAATTTGACTTTATCAGCTAGCCATTTTAAAATCAGTAAATATTATGAATTGCTGTCTTTAAAAAACGATTTTAACCACAGTTTTTAAACGTTTATATAAGTATGCTAGTTTTAATACAGTGATTGTATAAAGATGGCAGTGTAACATTTTTAGAAACGCATAATTTGACTATCAGTTCGTCAATTGAACAACAAGCAAGATTGAGAATTGCTGTTCTTAACAAAATATTTTGACAACAATTTTTTAATGTTTTTGTGGGTATGAAATTTAATCAGTACATACTAGTTGTAATACAGTGATTATTTAAAGATGGCAGTGTAATTTTTCTAGAAACGCGTAATTTGACTTTTTCAGGTCGCCATTTTAAAACCAGTAAAGATTTTCAATTGTTGTTCTCAAAAAAACATTTTGACAACAGATTTTAAACTTTTGTGTAGGTACGCAATTTTGTTATTACAGTGATTATTTAAATATGGCATTGAAACATTTCTTGAAATGCATAATTTGACTTTAACAGTTCGCCATTTTAAAACCAGTAAAAATTTTGAATTGCTGTTCCCAAAAAAAACATTTTGAACATAATTTTTAACCGTTTATGTTAATTATTAAATTTTTTGATCACTAGTTTTAAAAATGTAATAATTTAAAGATGGCAGTGTAAGATTTCGAGTAATGCATAATTTGACTTTAACAGTTCGCCATTTTTAATTCAATAAATATTTTGAATTTTAGTTTTCAACAAAATATTTCGACAACAGTTTTTAAACGTTTCTGTAAATATGACATTTTTGTCATTACTAATCTTAAGACAGTGATTATTTAAAGATGACATTGTAACCTTTTTAGAAATGCATAATTTGACTTTATCAGCTCGCCATTTTGAAACCGGTAAATATTTCAAATTGCTGTTTTCAACAAAATATTTCGACAACACTTTTATATGATTTATATAAATATGAAAATTTTTAATTCACCACATTTAAACCAATGTGTTTTTAAAGAGTACAGTGTCACATTATTTGAAATGCATAAATTGACTTTATCAACTCGCCATTTTACAACATGTAAATATTTCGAATTTTTGTCTTTATGAAATTATTACTACAAGTTTTTATGATTTTTATGAAGTTCAGATTTTTTAAAAAACTGAGTTTTTTTAACTATAATGTCTAATATGACTTTATCAGTCCTGAATTTTAGCACTATTATCTTCATAATCTGTTTGTTTATGTTATTTATTATTCTTACGTAAATAATATTTCTTCAATTATTGATAAATTTAAATATATAACAAAATTTAAGTAGTTATAAAAATTAAATGTCACTCATTTACTAATAACTTAAATAATTGGTACTACCTTTATTTAATTAATCCCCACTCTTTTGACCACTGTAAATTAGCGTAAAACAAATTATTTTTCACTGTGTTTCTACCACGAATTACTGGACAAATTTACAATATTTTCGTCGGTTTCAACAGTTTATACACACGCACTTCTTAAACACAAACTGACTCAGTTTTGATAAGAAGTATAAACATACATACCTCTTAGCACTCCAGAACCAGAACATGGCATATCATAGAAGGCTTATGGGTTCTAATTTTAAAAGTTTGTATATGATTTGGCCCTTGTCCAAATACACAATGTTCGAGTAAGAGTTTGGTTTACGAATGTAATCAATTGGATTTCGAATCATAGACATAGGTATGTTAATAAAAGATCCGGTACAGAATGCGGGGGGCTAAAAATATCCGCGACGGCGTGAATTAAGTTTCTCTAGATTACGTGATTAATTTAAGAGTTTTTCATAAACGGTTAATCAGAAATTCTTTAAAAGGCACAGGTGTTTAAATCAATATATCAAGAACTATTTTTTTACGGGAATAATAAATTTTTGGGAATATTATTAATAAAAAAAATTAAGAATAACGCCAAAGAATCAATAGGGAGTATACAGGGTATCCCTCAAATGTTTGTGCACAACAAATTCATTTAGCCAACTTTACCAGAGTCAAAAAGTTGATAGTTTCCAAATAATATAATTATTTGCACAAAATTTGGTAATTTGGGGTTTTTTTGGGATGATAAATCAAAAACTGAACTCAGTTTTGATTTACACTACAGATGGCGTCTCTAGAAGCACTTTGCACAGCATAAATTTTTTGTTCCTCGATAGCTTCCTCTGATCTGGTAATTTTTTGCGAAGTCTACCGCCGCGAACCAACTCCCCCAATCTAAGGTGTAAGATAACGATGAATTGTCGCAGGAGTAGAGGCCACATCGAAAGTTCCCTTAGGGGCGTGCACCGGGCGACACCTCCCAAGTAACCAATCTTCTCCTGATAATGCGGGGCTCTGTCAGGAAAGACGAATCTTTCCCTAGCTACTCGTAGGACTTATATGGATAATAAGAACAACAAAAACCCAAAACAAATACAAAAAAAAAATCTGGAGCTTTCAGACGAAAGCAGAAGAGGCTCCGACAAAACACCGGTACTAGCGGGACCTCTGAGCAGGAGGGACAGGGCGGCGCATCCTCCGCATCATTAGATGGAGCTAGTTCTTCCGACACAGGGCGGACCACTATACCAGTGAATGCTGGAACAGGGGTACGGGGGCAAACATTTTGCCCTGTCTCTACGGAGATGGGACAGAACGCGAGTCCTAGCACTTCAGGGACGGCAAAACAAAAAACAAAGTGCCAATAAATGCTGGACCAGGGGAACGGGGGTAAGCATCTCGTCCTTTCTCTACGGAGATGGGACAGAACGCGAGTCCTAGTACCTCAGGGATGGCAAAACAACAAAAAAGCATAGCTAAGGCTGTGTCCAGCGAGTAGGGAAGAACCGGGACTCAAAAGAGAAATCGGTCCGATACCAGCACGCCGGATAAAGGAAAAACTAAAAGGGCTAAGGATGCGAGAGCTGCGGGTCCGGGATCGACAGGTACCACATCTAATGTGGGGCCAGATGGGACCATGCTGGTATCATCGTGTTCTTATGCCTCTAAGGTAAACAATATTGGGGTAGCCATTGTACCAATAGACTATCCCAATAATATATTAACAACGGAACAGGGAGACCTAATAAGGACTGCACTGCTCAACAGACTCGAAGAACTAGACGAAGGAGGACTTTCACCCAGGTTCTCCGAAGCTAGAAGAAGAAACGGGAGTTTAAACCTTTCTTGCGTTGATCAAGCAACAAGAGATTGGGTTGAGCAGACCGTTAAAAGCATGGTACCTTGGGATGGTGTTAAACTCAAAGTCACAGACTCTGGGGAAGTAATGAAACCCAAGTTTACTATGACATGGATACCGGAACCCGCAGTGGAACCGGAAAGAATAATGAAGAGACTAAGAATCTAAAATTCGGGGCTCCAAACGGGTAACTGGAGGGTTACGGGAAAGAAGTTGGACCCTAGAGGACAGCAAATTTTCATAATCATGGATTCCGTCTCTTGGCAGAAGATAAAGGAGAAGCAGGGACCACTGTTCCTAAATTTCTCCAATATCTCGATAAAAGAGATTGGAGGAAAGTCGGAACGGGTCACTCCTGCTGCTCCTGAAACTTCGCAGGAAAAATAAACGCCTACTGAGGTAGGAGAAAACATACCAGAGCAGAATCAGTCCTTGGTCGTAAAACCACAAGAAAGTGGGGCTACAGAACAAGAGACTGACACTCCAATGGAAATAGGGGACTCGGAATTCACAGCACGTGTGCTAGGTGAAGACGAGGAGAGGACTCTTTTAGGGGACTCATCGGTGATGTGCCGAACGAGGAAGATTAGGGAGTACCTTAGGGAAAAAAATATGAAGGTAATCCAAGCAGATTGTTGTCCTACAACGATGTATAATAAAACAAGACATTGATCTTGATCTAATCCAAGAACCTCTTATATACGAGGGGCGAATTAGAGGGTTGCATATATCAGGGGACTATGACATGATTCATTCAGCGTCTGGACACCCTAGAATCTGCATTATTGCAAATAAAAGCTTGAAGCTGTTTCCACTATGGGAATTTTGTACAAGTGACCTAGTGACAATATCCCTAAAGCTAGACGGAGGAACTAATTTGATGGTTTGATCCGTATATCTGCCATATGACCAAACTGGGCTCCCCCCCACCAAGGAGGTGAAGAAAACAAAATCGAACTTCTTCTAGGGAGTGGTGCCAATGCTCACCATATAGTATGGGGGAGCACTGACATTAATAACCGAGGAGAAGCTCTTCTGGAATTTATTGCTTCAAATAAACTAGAAGTTACAAACGTTGGAAATGAACCAACCTTCGTAACATCTGTGCGAAGGGAGGTAATTGATATAACCTTTGGTACACAACGGGCGTGTTCATTGGTGGGGAAGTGGCACGTCTCAAAAGAAGCGTCACTTTCCGACCATAGGCATAACCTGTTTAATCTCTGTACAAAAACGTCGGGTGAGAAGACAAATCGTAATCCTAAGACCTGTAATTGGGAAGCTTTCAAGGAAGAACTCAAACAGAGACTGGAGGACTGTCCTCCGATACCGAAGAATTCAGTGGAAATTGAGTTTATGTCAGAGTTTCTGACATGAACCCTAACCGTTTAAAAAAAACGGCCCTTTAAAAATTAGGAAAGAGAATCGAGACGCTGTATGGTGGAATCGAGACCTTTCCAAAAAAGGAGCAGAAGTTCGTAAACTCTTTAACCTGTCCAAAAGGTCGAGGAACTGAGAAGCCTATAAGGCGTACCGAAGAGAATATGGCTATGCCGTTAGGAAAGCCAGAAAAAATTCCTGGAAGAAATTCTGTGACGGCATTAAAAGCCTTTCAGAATGTGCCGTCGCAACCTTAAATGGGAACGGGAATGGTACTTCGGGGTACTATATCCGGAATCTGAAGAAATCGCGAAAGCGCCCATCAGATATATTCTTGAATTAATCAAGAAAATCAATCTGATGGGATAGAAACTGTGAGGGGTACAATAAGCTTAGACCTTCAGTACAAGTGGGCTTTGAAACACGCCCTAATTCAGATAGATAGAATCTGGTAATTCTTTGTTGTTGTTTTAAATAAAATTCTGACTACGCCTATGGTTATTCTATTAAACGAACGTTGAGAATAAACTTCTAACAGATATAAATTATGATTTTACGGCCTCTAAAAAGTTTATTCAAATCAACCGTTATTAAATCAATAATTGGTTTAATATGGAAAATCGAAAATTACTTGAAGCAGTTTCATATTTCAACTAATTTATCAAAGTCAATTTCGATGATCAGAGGAACATTTTTTATTGAAGGTTTAACGACCCAGATATGATTTTTATTACGCTTGATTTGAACAAAAATGCTTTAAGTGCAGGCAAAAATAGAACAAACAACAGGAAAGCAATCTTCTATGTTCGCAATAGTTAATTTTAGTGAATATCATCAAAGCTTGTACAAAAACATAAATACATAATTTTACTTTACTATATTCTATTTTTGTCGTTTTAAAATTAGGCAATTTATTTATTTTTTACCAAGTTTGATTAAAAAGTTATGAGAATGTTTTAATTATGCAAGCAGAAGAATTTCTTAGGTGTACTTCATACAGGGTAGCTAAAAAATCTGGCAACAATGCATATACTTTTTATATTGAACAGTATTGCTATCTCGAAAACCGTAAGAGTTACAAAGTCGGTTAAATGGGAAAAAAGTTGTACTTTTGCAAGACTAATTTATTGATGATTTAAAACCGAGAACATCAGGATCGGTTTCCAAGATATTTAAGGAAAACCAAATGACTCTATTTTCGATTGTATTGCCTTTGTTTTACAAATTAGAAAAAAATTGTAATTAGATTTTTTATACAACGAATTTTTAATGTTTTTTGAAATGTTAACTTTTAAAAAAAAAAAATTAAATTAAATTTTTTTCTCAAAAAATTTTTCTTAAACATTTTATTTTTATTTTTCTCAAAATATTGACTTCTCAAAACTTTTGACTTTATTCTCAAAATATTTACATTTTCTCAAAATTTACAATTTTCTCAACATTTTTAATTTTTTGAAAGTTTTACTTCGTGATTCAAAATTTTGACTAAATTTTTCATAACATTGACTGCATTTTTCTCAAAATAATGAATTTTTTTCTCAATATTTTTAACTTTTTCTTAAATTTTTGACTTTTTTTTAAAATATTGATTCTGATTTCTCAAAACATTTATTTTATTTTTCTCAAAATATTGAATTTGTTTTCATAAAAATTTCGACTTTTTTAATATATTTTGAATAATATGATAACTTTTTTAAGAATATTAACTATTTCTCAAAAATTTTGACTTTTTTCTCAAAATATTGACTTCCCAAAACATTAACTTTATTTTTCGCAAAATTTTTACTTTTTCTCAAAATTTTGATTCTAGATTTTTTAAAACATTGACTGTATTTTTCTCAAAATATTTACTTCATAGTATGGACTATATATTTCTCAAAACAATGACTTAATTTTTCTTAAAATAATGAATTTGTTTTCATCAACATTTACATTTTTTTCAAATATTCGACTTTTTTCAACAACTTTTTTCTTTATAGGCCCACGAACTTAATCATTAACAACAATTTTTTTTTTAAATTTGACATTTTTCTCAAAATTTTGATTTCGTGTTTCAAAATTTTGACTATTTGCAAACATTTAATGTTTTTTTTCTTCAAAATATTGACTTTCAAAACATTGACGTTATTTTTCTCATAATATATAACAATTTCGACTTTTTAATGTTTTTTGAATGAAATATTAACTTTTTAAAAAATTTAAAATTTAGGTTGAGCAGACCGTTAAAAGCATGGTACCTTGGGATGGTGTTAAACTCAAAGTCACAGACTCTGGGGAAGTAATGAAACCCAAGTTTACTATGACATGGATACCGGAACCCGCAGTGGAACCGGAAAGAATAATGAAGAGACTAAGAATCTAAAATTCGGGGCTCCAAACGGGTAACTGGAGGGTTACGGGAAAGAAGTTGGACCCTAGAGGACAGCAAATTTTCATAATCATGGATTCCGTCTCTTGGCAGAAGATAAAGGAGAAGCAGGGACCACTGTTCCTAAATTTCTCCAATATCTCGATAAAAGAGATTGGAGGAAAGTCGGAACGGGTCACTCCTGCTGCTCCTGAAACTTCGCAGGAAAAATAAACGCCTACTGAGGTAGGAGAAAACATACCAGAGCAGAATCAGTCCTTGGTCGTAAAACCACAAGAAAGTGGGGCTACAGAACAAGAGACTGACACTCCAATGGAAATAGGGGACTCGGAATTCACAGCACGTGTGCTAGGTGAAGACGAGGAGAGGACTCTTTTAGGGGACTCATCGGTGATGTGCCGAACGAGGAAGATTAGGGAGTACCTTAGGGAAAAAAATATGAAGGTAATCCAAGCAGATTGTTGTCCTACAACGATGTATAATAAAACAAGACATTGATCTTGATCTAATCCAAGAACCTCTTATATACGAGGGGCGAATTAGAGGGTTGCATATATCAGGGGACTATGACATGATTCATTCAGCGTCTGGACACCCTAGAATCTGCATTATTGCAAATAAAAGCTTGAAGCTGTTTCCACTATGGGAATTTTGTACAAGTGACCTAGTGACAATATCCCTAAAGCTAGACGGAGGAACTAATTTGATGGTTTGATCCGTATATCTGCCATATGACCAAACTGGGCTCCCCCCCACCAAGGAGGTGAAGAAAACAAAATCGAACTTCTTCTAGGGAGTGGTGCCAATGCTCACCATATAGTATGGGGGAGCACTGACATTAATAACCGAGGAGAAGCTCTTCTGGAATTTATTGCTTCAAATAAACTAGAAGTTACAAACGTTGGAAATGAACCAACCTTCGTAACATCTGTGCGAAGGGAGGTAATTGATATAACCTTTGGTACACAACGGGCGTGTTCATTGGTGGGGAAGTGGCACGTCTCAAAAGAAGCGTCACTTTCCGACCATAGGCATAACCTGTTTAATCTCTGTACAAAAACGTCGGGTGAGAAGACAAATCGTAATCCTAAGACCTGTAATTGGGAAGCTTTCAAGGAAGAACTCAAACAGAGACTGGAGGACTGTCCTCCGATACCGAAGAATTCAGTGGAAATTGAGTTTATGTCAGAGTTTCTGACATGAACCCTAACCGTTTAAAAAAAACGGCCCTTTAAAAATTAGGAAAGAGAATCGAGACGCTGTATGGTGGAATCGAGACCTTTCCAAAAAAGGAGCAGAAGTTCGTAAACTCTTTAACCTGTCCAAAAGGTCGAGGAACTGAGAAGCCTATAAGGCGTACCGAAGAGAATATGGCTATGCCGTTAGGAAAGCCAGAAAAAATTCCTGGAAGAAATTCTGTGACGGCATTAAAAGCCTTTCAGAATGTGCCGTCGCAACCTTAAATGGGAACGGGAATGGTACTTCGGGGTACTATATCCGGAATCTGAAGAAATCGCGAAAGCGCCCATCAGATATATTCTTGAATTAATCAAGAAAATCAATCTGATGGGATAGAAACTGTGAGGGGTACAATAAGCTTAGACCTTCAGTACAAGTGGGCTTTGAAACACGCCCTAATTCAGATAGATAGAATCTGGTAATTCTTTGTTGTTGTTTTAAATAAAATTCTGACTACGCCTATGGTTATTCTATTAAACGAACGTTGAGAATAAACTTCTAACAGATATAAATTATGATTTTACGGCCTCTAAAAAGTTTATTCAAATCAACCGTTATTAAATCAATAATTGGTTTAATATGGAAAATCGAAAATTACTTGAAGCAGTTTCATATTTCAACTAATTTATCAAAGTCAATTTCGATGATCAGAGGAACATTTTTTATTGAAGGTTTAACGACCCAGATATGATTTTTATTACGCTTGATTTGAACAAAAATGCTTTAAGTGCAGGCAAAAATAGAACAAACAACAGGAAAGCAATCTTCTATGTTCGCAATAGTTAATTTTAGTGAATATCATCAAAGCTTGTACAAAAACATAAATACATAATTTTACTTTACTATATTCTATTTTTGTCGTTTTAAAATTAGGCAATTTATTTATTTTTTACCAAGTTTGATTAAAAAGTTATGAGAATGTTTTAATTATGCAAGCAGAAGAATTTCTTAGGTGTACTTCATACAGGGTAGCTAAAAAATCTGGCAACAATGCATATACTTTTTATATTGAACAGTATTGCTATCTCGAAAACCGTAAGAGTTACAAAGTCGGTTAAATGGGAAAAAAGTTGTACTTTTGCAAGACTAATTTATTGATGATTTAAAACCGAGAACATCAGGATCGGTTTCCAAGATATTTAAGGAAAACCAAATGACTCTATTTTCGATTGTATTGCCTTTGTTTTACAAATTAGAAAAAAATTGTAATTAGATTTTTTATACAACGAATTTTTAATGTTTTTTGAAATGTTAACTTTTAAAAAAAAAAAATTAAATTAAATTTTTTTCTCAAAAAATTTTTCTTAAACATTTTATTTTTATTTTTCTCAAAATATTGACTTCTCAAAACTTTTGACTTTATTCTCAAAATATTTACATTTTCTCAAAATTTACAATTTTCTCAACATTTTTAATTTTTTGAAAGTTTTACTTCGTGATTCAAAATTTTGACTAAATTTTTCATAACATTGACTGCATTTTTCTCAAAATAATGAATTTTTTTCTCAATATTTTTAACTTTTTCTTAAATTTTTGACTTTTTTTTAAAATATTGATTCTGATTTCTCAAAACATTTATTTTATTTTTCTCAAAATATTGAATTTGTTTTCATAAAAATTTCGACTTTTTTAATATATTTTGAATAATATGATAACTTTTTTAAGAATATTAACTATTTCTCAAAAATTTTGACTTTTTTCTCAAAATATTGACTTCCCAAAACATTAACTTTATTTTTCGCAAAATTTTTACTTTTTCTCAAAATTTTGATTCTAGATTTTTTAAAACATTGACTGTATTTTTCTCAAAATATTTACTTCATAGTATGGACTATATATTTCTCAAAACAATGACTTAATTTTTCTTAAAATAATGAATTTGTTTTCATCAACATTTACATTTTTTTCAAATATTCGACTTTTTTCAACAACTTTTTTCTTTATAGGCCCACGAACTTAATCATTAACAACAATTTTTTTTTTAAATTTGACATTTTTCTCAAAATTTTGATTTCGTGTTTCAAAATTTTGACTATTTGCAAACATTTAATGTTTTTTTTCTTCAAAATATTGACTTTCAAAACATTGACGTTATTTTTCTCATAATATATAACAATTTCGACTTTTTAATGTTTTTTGAATGAAATATTAACTTTTTAAAAAATTTAAAATTTAATTTTTTTCTCAAAAATTTAACTTTTTTCTTAAACATTTTATTTTCTCAAAATTTTTACTATTTTTCAAAATGTTGACTCTAGATTTTTTAAAACATTGATTGTATTTTTCTGAAAATATTTACTTTGTAATATTGACTATATACACTCACCGACTTAAAATTCGATCCATTCAAAATAATGATTTATTTAAAAATGCTCTAACTTTCAAATGCGGAGGCTGATTTATTTGAATTTTTTAGCAACTTTTAGATAAAATACTGTAGTTTTAAGATTATTATTCGCACATCTAAAAGTAATTTAGTACTCGCCGCATATACAGGGGAGAAGAAAAAACTTTTGACACACCCTGTAGGTTAATTCTGCTACTAGATCTGCACACAATTAACTTTATCAAGAAGACTGATTTGTTGCCAATACTTTGTTTTTTTATTTACCCCGATATCTTAATTTGTTTGTGAAATGTGACGGTTTAAAGAAAATGCTACATTTTAGAAACGTCATCATTTAAATGACGGTAGAGATAAACTACAAAATAAGTAGAGTGCTGTGACCAACTCACAATATGACAACTGTCAAATATTCGTTACTTGGCAATTGCAGTTTAATGATCAGCATAACAAATATTCATTATTAGCATAAAATCATGGTTTTAACGCCTACTGATGCAGCACGAGCAGTTGCTCTGGTACAAGACGGTAGGTCTCAGTAGTATGCTTCTAGAATATTGGGTGTTACAAGGTGTAGCGTCCAGAGAGCTGTACAACGTTTCAATGAAGCTGGTAGTTTTTCAAGACGAAGAGGATCTGGCAGACGATGGTCTACAAATGTTCGAGATGATCGTTTTGTAACATTAAATGTTTTGCGAGAAAGAAATACTACTGCTGTCATGGCTCGAAATCGTTTAGAAGAAGTACGTCAAGTAGCAGTTAACGAAATAACGATTCGAAGGCGATTACGAGAAATGGATTACGCTTCAGAAGACCTGCAACTGGTCCGGAGTTACTTAGGAATCACAGAACAGCACGTCTTCGATTTGCCAGGGAGCATCAACATTGGAATGTCTATGACTGAGTAAGATTTTATTTTCTGACGAGTCAAGGTTTTGTTTACGTTCTCCTGATGGCCGTGAAAGAATATACCGAAGAAGAGGCGAAAGGTTTCAAGCAAATTTTACCACAAGACTTAATTATAAAGGAGGATCGGTAATGGTTTGGGGCGGCATAAGCATGGAAGCTGGTACTGATTTAGTCATTGTTGGCGGCGGAGCAATGACAGCTAACCGATATATTCGTGATGTGCTAGATCCACATGTAATTCCATTTGCACCGTTTATAGGAAACGAATTCATGTTCATGCATGACAACGCTCGACCACATATTGCGAGGATTGTATCTCAATATTCAGAAATTCAAAGGATGAACTGGCCATCACGTAGCCCAGACCTCAATCCAATTGAGCACGTCTAGGACATGATGGGCAGACGAGTTCATAACCGAGTTCCTTCTCCAAGTAATTTAATTTGTTTGAGAGATGCTTTGGTCCAAGAATGGGATTAGACTGACCAGATGGAGATTCGACATCTAATAGAGGGTATGCCACAACGAATTGAGGCAGTTATTCGCGCTCGTGGGGGAAATACCCGTTATTAATTTGTAATAACTATTAGTTTATTTGTAGTTTGATTTGTTTATAAAATTATGTATTATTCTGCTAAAACGGAATAAAAAAATTAAGAATGTTGCATTTTATTTAAACCGTCACATTTCACAAACAAATTAAGATATCGGGGTAAATAAAAAAAAATGTTTGAAACAAATCGGTTTTCTTGATAAAGTTAATTGTGTGCAGATCTACTAGCAGAATTAACCTACAGGGTATGTCAAAAGTAGAGGAAAAAATTGTTTTCTTTCCCCCCCCCCCCTGTATATCCGGCGAGTACTAAATTACTTTTAGATGTGCGAATAATCTTAAAACTACAGTATTTTATCTAAAAGTTTCTAAAAACTTCAAATAAATCAGCCACCGCATTTGAAAGTTAGAGCATTTTTAAATAAATCATTATTTTGAATGGATCGAATTTTAAGTCGGTGAGTAATTTGTTTTCATCAAAATTTACATTTTTTTCAAATATTCGACTTTTTTCAACAACTTTTTTACTTTATGGGCCCACGAATTTAATCATAAGTTTGACTCTAAAAAAAAAATAACATTTTTTTTTAAATTTTACAATTTTCTCAAAATTTAGTTTTTCAAAATTTTTACTTTCTCAAAATAATGTTTCTATAAGTATATGAAATTGTAAGATTTTAAATCAATCATTTTCCGGATTTAAATTTTGATTTTTGAATTTATTATCTCGTGAAATTAAAACTTTGTTTTGGTAATGTGTATAATTTTTCCAGAATTTTATTTTCTAATCGTTGTAAATAATAGTTGATATTTTATTTAAAGTATAACTATCAACTTTTATTTTCGGAACTTTGTAGTTCAACCGTATTAATTTGTTGTCCGACTGGAGTACTTTTACTGTCTTAGAGTTTTTCTTCTGTTTTTATATTTCTTTTCCGTGTATGATTGCATTACATTAAATACCATTCATTTCCTTTAATGACATGACAAGGACCGCATGCCGCATGATATCAAGTAATTACATGTTAATTCATTTTCTTTAGTTCAGTTTTAGTGACGGTACCACAGCGCGCTCGTCGCAGCATCCGAGAACACTTTAATTTTGAATAATTGAACGCAAGCAATAGGCGTTGCTGCTCGTTAAAAAACATTTTTCACTTTGTCCTTTAATTAATTAATTAATTAATTTTAAACATTGTTTGGTTTAGTTTTTTAGAGATATTTACTAAAACATTATAAAACTATGTTAACACGTGGTTTGTGAAGTAGATATACAGGGCGATAAATCAATTAAAAACAATTATTTCGTTTAACTTTTAACAATATAATGCGTCTACATAATACGTCTAAATAAAAATCAATTAACTTTAACTTGGTAGTTTTATATAGGCATCCATTTTGGTTGCGTTGAGGTTTCAAAAAATGTATTGTTATAACTTTTGTACTGATATATGTAGCTATCACTAAAATGATATATCATGATTTATAAAGTAAAAAAGTGAAAAATTAACATTGAAAACCAAATAAGAAATTATAAGCTCTCTTTCAATTTCAACAGTTTTTTTTGAACATTTCCAAAAATTGTGAAATAAATTTTTGAAAATTCAGAAAGAATTATCAAATTCTAGGAGTTTTCTCCAAATATACAGGGCGATTCATTACAGGTAGCCACCGGCTGTATCTTGAAAACCCTATGTCCTAGAATCTTAAAAGTTGTTAGAACAAAATCGGCCATAAAAAAATGCTTAATATTCTGCTAGGTGGCGTAATCTATAATTGAATTTTTCACAAAATATTCCGTAATGTTTTTACTTTTTTTTCTCAAAACAATTTCACCAACATGTCTTTTAACAACTTACAGGGTGAGCCAAAATTAATCATAATTTAACGAAATGTCAATATCTTTTGAATGGCAAGAAATATCAGTTTGCAGTTTTGACAGGTCAATAAGCCATCTTATCTGCCTTTTTGCAAGATGGTTGTAGTTATAGCATTGTATTTGAAATTTTCCAGAAAAAGCTGTTTTTAAGGTCGATTTTATTATAAGAATTTTTTCTCCAAATTCTAATGAATCACATTGTATAGTTATGTGCTACTCAAAATTTTCCTTCACCTCTCGTATATTTTGAACTTTTGAAATTTGGAGGCTGAAATAAGATTGTAAGCTTCTCTACTACTATAGTCTATTTTTATGTATGAGAGAGTATTAAAATAATAAAGCGTTCGTAATCCATTGGCGTATCACTTCTTTTAGTAGACAGTTAAATTATTTTTTGAAGTTATTCCTCGAGTATACACTTATATTTTCACCTAATTAACCTGCTTATAACTTCTAAACAGCTGAAGGTAAAAAAGTGCAATTTTTTCTAAAATGTTTTATTTTTCCACAAGGTATGTTAAGAACATTGTGTCAAACGGGTTATGTAGGTCTAAATAAGGGTTTAAACTTTGAATTTCAAACAACGTTACGTTCATAAATAATAATTTTAATATAAAAACTACTTCTTACCTACAAATCCAAATCAGAATCGAAATCAGAAGATGAACTGTCGCAACCAATATTTACAATGAGTGGCTCGATCATTTCATCAGTAATATTGTCCAACTTCCACATTTTCTCTTCTTCTTTAATCGTATGATTTACTGCCTTTTCCCAGTTTTCAGGCTTCACATTATTTACAGCCTCCAAAAACAACTGTTTAACATCACTCATTTTAAAAGAATTATTATTTCTTGAAACACTCCCTTTATCTGTGCCCATATCAGTTCAATCGGGTTTACTTCGCAATGATATGGTGGTGATCTAACCACCGCCATCCCACGATTTTTTGCAATTTCATCAATTTCATATTTTTTGAATTTCTCTTTATGAAGGGAACACAAATGATACAGTTCTTTTTCACAGAACCGGGATGGAACTTAATATTCTTTGAATTTAGCCAATTCTGTAAATCTTTTTTTAACCACTTGGTTGTGGGCATTTTTTCTATAAGTCTCGAGTGATAAATTGCATTATCCATTATCCTGATGGTGGATTTAAACCAGTAGATAAATTATTTAAAAAAGCCTGTCTTCGACTTGTAACAGTTTCATCTTGCCAAAATTTATTTGGTTTATGTCCCTCGTTGATCCATGTTTCATCTAAATAAAATATATTTCTTCTTTGGTTTCTCATTTCTTTTATAGTCCTTAGGTAATTTCTTCTCCATACTACAATATCGCTTCTTTCTATTAAAATAGACTTTCCGGAATGCTTTTTCCATAGAAAACCTATTTCTTTTAAAAGTTTCCATAGGTGCTTCGACTCATTTCAGGGTAATCCTTATCATCTCGAACTGTGGCAAGAACTTTGTCTACTGTTGGAAATTCTTTTCTAAAGAAGAACGCATGCACTTTCCTTCGAAGTCTTTCTTTCAAAAGATTTTCTAATTAAAATTTTGGGTTTCCTGGAGCTTTACGTGCTGTTTGAAACTCGTCACATTTCTCTTCTTTAACAACTCTGTAAATCGTAGATTTCCCAACACCAAGCGTACTACTAACTAATTCCACTGTGTCATCAACACTTTTACCTAAATGTTTGTCTGTAAATGATTTAAAACAATTAAATATTAACGTTTTTTCATTAACTGTTAAAGGACCGATTTTTTGTCGTTTACGCGGCCCTTCCAAATTTTCCATGATCACACTAGAATTCACACTGCACCTTGCAAGTTGCAACTAAACGACATTTAGTAAACTGTCAAGAATACACAACTTGGACCTCCTTACTAAATGGAAAACCTATAATCGCATTTTCGGTGAAATTTGTTGGGAAGGTATTTATCTACTTATAATTCGATTACTGTAAGAAATTCTTGGAATTAAAATAAAACAAAATTGGCAAATAGGTACTTATTGAAAATAATCTTAAGATACGGCTATGTAATCTTTAATACACAGGGCTTTTGGCCTGTCCAAACCTTTTTCTATTGTTCTGTACAGCTTATGTTTATAAAGGACCAATAAAAGACCCAAAACTTGTAATAGCTCAGGTACATTTATTACAATTTTAGGAAATATTTAGATTATTCTGTAAAAATATTTAAAATGACCGTACTAAGTTTTGCATTAGAAATGCTGTTTTATTACTCTCTCATACATAAAAATAGACTATAGTAACAGATGACGTAATAATCATAGATGACGTTACATAGCCACTGTGTCCAATAACTTTAAACTGGACCTTATGGCAAGAGACACCTCGTTTGAAAGTCAATCTTACTAATTTTGTTTAGATTTAAGGATTCCATTCATTTTTTCTTCAAAAATTGTTGTTTGAAATGGTAAAAGAAATCGACAGCTTCATCAAAGCCATCAGCATCTTGCTTATAGAGTATGCAGTTTATAGGTATATTGCTACCAAAAGAAAAACCAGAGGTGGACTGTATCGGTATCCAAAAAGTGGGGCTTCATAGCATTTAAGCTCATTGTACATCCTTTACGAAAAATTCTGCCAAACAACTTGTAGTTTAAAATTAATTTAAAAACATCACCAAGAGGTTACATTGGCCAAAGTTGACATGTCAGTAATAAACCAAATTTTGAATAATAAAACATCAAATTTAATAGAAAAATTAAATAAACGCGGAAGAAATTCTAAATTAAGACTGACATAGTGTATATTTATGTTAGGCCGCGCTTGTGATGGTCATAAAACTTCCAGTTTATGATATTTTTGGTAATAAAAATTTATTAATACCGTAAGTTTGTCAACAAAGTGAATTTCGAAAATAGATTTTTTAGTACAAATGGTTATTTTATGGTTGGCCAGAAGGTTTGACGTTTAGCGTTTAATAAAACCGCAATTATGGTTTTTTAAATTAAATAATGTTATTTTTTCTTCAAAACTACCTTAAATCTAAACAAAATTAGTAAGATTGACTTTCAAACGACGTGTCTCTTGCCATAAGGTCGAGTTTAAAGTTATTGGACACAGTGGACATGTATCGTCATCTATGATTATTACGTCATCTGTTACCAGTAGTAGAGAAGCTTACAATCTTATTTCAGCCTCCAAAATATACGAGAGATGAAGGGGAATTTTGAGTAGCATATAATACAGGGTGATCCATTAGAATTTGAAGAAAAAACATTATTATAACAAAATCGACCTAAAAACAGCTTTTTCTGAAAAAATTAAAATACAATGCTATAATTATAACTATCTTACAAAAAGGCAGATAAGATGACTTATTGACCTGTCAAAACCGCAAACTTATATCCCTTGTCATTCAAAAGATATTGACATTTTGTTAAATTTGATTAATTTTAGCTCACCCTGTAAGTTGTTAAAAGACTTGTTGGTGAAATTGTTTTGAAAAAATAAGTAAAAACATTACGGAATATTTTGTAAAAATTTCAATTATAGCTTACCCCACCTAGCAGAAAACTACAGAGTTAAAAATATTTTTAAGCAGTTTTTTTAGGGCCGATTTTGTTGTAACAATTTTTTCTAAAATTCTAGGACACGATTTTGGAGATACAGCCGATCGATACCTTTAATGAAATATCCCATAATTTGTTAATTCTTTCTGAATGTTCCAAAATTTATTTCACAATTTTTGGAACTATTAAAAAAAAACTATTCAAATTGAAAGACTATGTTTTTTGCGAACCCTGTATTATATTAAATACGGCGTTCTAAAATATTTAAAACATTCTAAAACCATTGAACTACTTAGTAGACTCAACACAAACTAAAATGGATCGATCGTCCTCATTTCATTCGCACAATGTTTATTTTTTCAGACTTACACTGTGGACCAAATTAAATTTGTACACTTTTTAACCTAAAAATAAATATTTACTTGTTGCCATATTTAATTAATTTCAGTAAAAATCCGGACATGTCCGGAATTTGTGCGTTTTGTCCGGAATTTTTAGGAAAATCATTAAACGTATTAAAGTATGTTTTGTGTCAAAATTAACGTATACAAAACTTTTAATTTCGTGATAAATATCTAATGAAAAAATACGTTAAATACTCACGATAAATACTTGTTTTAATAAAACGTTTAGTAATTATTTAACGAGTTAAGTTTTATTGTTTTGTCCGGATTTTTATAAAATGTCCGGGTTTTCATTAGTTATACCAGGAAATTGTATATGGCAACCCTAGGTGACTGATATATTATGTATAGGCTATCAAATTTTGATCAAAATTATTTTAGACATTGCTAAAATGTCCAAACAATGAGTTTGGAGGACATTTTGAATTTAATAAAAGTAAGTTACACTAGTTCAGTTAACTTTTTAACTAGAATAAATGTTCTGTTTATCTAAAAATCAATGAACAAGATCAATTTACCTGATCAGTTAAACATTCAACTTGGGACAGCTGGGGCTGTTCAGAAATTTCCATTTATCTGAAATTGTTACACGGTTTACTATAGATAATAAAAAGTTAAATATTACAGGTCATTTTTAACTGTTCCAAATAGAGTTGATATATGCAAAAATGCAATTTCCTAGCATAAATAATAAAAATCCGGACAAAATAATAAAAATCAGGACAAAATAATAAAAATCCGGATAAAACAATAAAAATCCGGACAAAACAATAAAAATTCAGATAAAATAATACATTTTTGACAAAATAATGAAACTCCAACTCAAGAAAAAATTACTAAACGTTTTATTAAAAAAAGTAAATATCGTGGACATTTATTGCAGGTCAAGATTTGCTTTTTACATTAGACAATTATCGTATGATTCGGAAGTTATGTGATGTTAATTGTAAAGGCCAAATAATTACAAATAATAAAAATCTGAAGAAAAAAAAAAATACTAAAAATCCGGACAAAATAATAAAAATGAACAAAATAATAAAAATAACAAAATAATAAAAATCCGGACAAAATAATAAAGATCCGGACAAAACAATAAAACTTCAATTTATAAAATAATTACTTACATCGACTTTATGGAGAAAAAAACTAAACATATTCATTTCTAGACTGAGAAAATAGCCTCAACTGAACAGTTTAACAGAAAAATTATTAACTGGAACTAGATTAACAGTCCGGACGCCTGAAAGTATAAATTGTCCGGAAATGTTAAAAAAATCATCAAAGTTTTAAGGAATACTTAAATTGCCGTATTAACAGTTTTTTTCGCCATTAAACTTCAGACTTCACTTCCGAATCGTGCGATAAATGTCTAATATCTAATGTAAAAATCAAGTCTCGTCCTGCGAATATCTACGCTAGGTATGTATATTTTTTAATAAAATGTTTGGTAATTATTTTACAAGTTGGATTTTTATTATTCTGTCCGAATTTTTATTATTTTGTTCGGATTTTTATTATCTTGTCCGAATTTTTATTATTTTGTCCGGATTTTTATTATATTGTCCGGATTTTTATTATATGGCCCTTACAATTAACATCGATATAACTTAACTTCCGAATCGTACGATAAATATCTAATGTAAAATGCGATAATTATGTTTTTTTTTTTTTTTTTTAATAAAACGTTATTTTAAGAGTTGAAGCTTTATTATTTTGCCGGATTTGTAATATTGTGTCCGGATTTTTATTATTTTGTCAGCATTTTTGTTATTTCGTTCGAATTTTTATTGTTTGGTCCGGATTTTTAAAAAAATGTCCGGAATTTTCATTAGGTTGCATGAAATTGCATTTTTGTGTATGACAACTCTCTGAAATGACCTGTAATGTTTCATTTTTTTATTTGATACAGTAATTATTGTAACAATTTCAGATAAATGAAAATTACTGGAAAACGCGCTGTCCCAAGTTGAATATTTATTTGAATCACAAAAATTTTTATTTTGGTTATACCTACAAATATTTATGATCTTATTATTTCAGAATAAAATAGTGAGTACTAAAACGATTCTTTAAATTCAGCAAAACTAAGACCTTTCAGAAATATTTGAACAAGAACAACCATCATTACCAAGTTTTGTGTAATAGAAGTAGGTCAGGTGGTTCTTAAACATGCCATTGTATTGTGTATTTTCTATAGGGTGCTGAATAATGGTACATAATAAGAGTTTGGCGAATAATCTGTGAAAGTATTTGAAGCTATGTATGTACATGACGTTTCTGCTTATTTACTTAAAATTTTTATCTGCTATAGTTAAAAAATTTAAAGTTTCAAATAAAAATATCCCTCAATGTACAAAATAACGCACTTTTTTGAAACAATAGTTAATAAGAAAATTATGAAAACGTTTTGTGATGAATATTTTATAATAACTCTTTATTATCTTAAATTGAAAGTAATAACATGACTTTATTAAAAAGAAAAATAAAAAATTTCCTTATCAATGATGTTGCAATTTAAATTCCAGTCATCTCAATAAGTGGTTGAGACTAACGACTTTCTAATATGCCTATGAAAGTTATGTTATTGTAACTTTTACCCAGTGTTTAATGCAAATATGCAGCTTGTTGTTTAGATTGAATCTTCATACAAATTTAATTTGGTTCACAGTGTATATCGACACGACTTACCTGGTCCAGAATGTACGCTAACCTCTTCAGCGATCGTAGCCAAACCTTCGCTGATCAAATGCTCCTTCTCCTCGTCACTATCCGATTCATCACTATCACTACCCCCCGCTCCATCACTATCACTATCCTCCCCACCGCCCCCACAATCCCCACGATTCACATGATTCTCCCCGATATCGTTCGATCCATTCTTCTCGTCTTCCAGACTGTCCGGATCCGATGGGGAATCCGTTTTCGCGGGGGAATCCGATTTAGCGGGTGAATCCGTTTTGGTAGGGGATCGCCTTCTCTTTAAAGAATCCGTGGAGCAGAATTGCTGGACGTCTTCCGCGACGCTGTTGAAATCTTTGACGGCCGATTCGAAGCTGAACGGGCCGACATCGGCGTCGTCGGTCGAATCCAAACAAAAGATATTTTTAGTGTCTATGGAGGATGTGGAATATGCGGCGGTATTTCGATCGTGACCCGGCTGGATTCGATGATATTTGTGATTCTTCTGGCCGGTGCCGAGTTTTTGCTTTTCGAGGACTGCTACGACGGCTGCTACCACAGCGCCGCTTTTGCACATTTCCCTCATGGCGGCAGTGGTGGTATTTTTTTAAGTTTTCAATTTTTATGGTGGCTGTAAAAAATGTTGAATTGAAATATGGACGAGGGATTTCCTGGGCTATATTTAGTACGGTCAAAATAGACGCAATAATGTCAAAAGGTTTTTTTTATGTACTTTCACATTTATGTTCTGAATTTCGATCATACAGGGTGATTCATTAAGAAATTTTTAAAATCCTTATATTTCGAATTTTAATAATATTCCCATAACCTGTAACATAAGTAATATCTACAATGAGTGTATCTTAACAGAAAAAATAAGGAATGATTTAGAATTCATATTTTACATTAATATATTGTACCTATAATCAAAATGCATTTTTTTTATTTCAAAATTTGATCCCTAAAAGTAGAATTTATAATTTAGTGTTTCACAAATTTGGTGAGCTCTCGTCAGTGGCGTATTAAGGGGGTGAAATGGAGATTATTTAGCAAAAAATTGTAATTTTTCGTAAAAAATCGAATAATATGTGGTTTTCTGTATTTTTGTTATACAGATATTATGATATTTTAACAAAAAAATCCATTTAGGATAAATAAGAAAGAGTAGAAATTAAAGAATCGAATGATAGGTGGTTTTAGGGGTTTTCAGGTATATAAATTCTGATTTTATAATCTATACGGCTCTGGGTTTTTCTATATTGTAAATGGTAAGTCTACAGTTACTACCAGTCTTATTTATCTTTTAAAAAAGTAATATTTCCTTTTATAATGTTGAAAGAAAATCCTGGTAAATATTTTAAAGTAAACAGCAACTTTAAGCAGAAGTTAAACACTGAAAAGAAAGTAATTAATTAGGTGGCGTAGAGTTTATTTACCTTGTTTAATTATGAAATGAGCGACACTGCTAAGCGATAGTCGTATTTAAAAAATTAAGGTTATAAATAAGATTAATTATTTACAATGCGAAAACATCTATGTTTATTTATTCTTGTAGATACTTATCATCATCCTAATCCTTAATGCTTTTCTTACTTGTACGTTATTATAAAATATAGAGCGGTTAAAACTATTAAACTTTTGGGAAAATTAGGAGAACTGTGGTGTAACAGAAAACTTGAAATTTTTAAAAGTTGAGCAAATGCTATACCCAAAAACTCTGGCTGTAAGACCACTCTAGCAATGACAGTTCGTTATTTTGTAAAGTATCCCAGCGGTTGTGATAACATCCCCAACTAGCCATTCATAAAAGTGTATTTGTTGTGAAGTTCTCATCATCATCTATTGTATAGTCCAGGAGACAGTGACGATTTTCGGTATTTATTTTCCCAGTCAGCAAGCACGAATAGAGAATTGTAGGATTAGCAATTCTACGCAAAATTCATATATATTTAGAGGGGGGATCCGATGGGGTGAGGCCGAAAATGCGTCAAAACATACGAGAACACGGCCCTTTTTTTTCATTGATAAAAATAGTTTTAGTAGTAAGAGATGTACTGAAGTTAAGTAAAAAAATAGTCTGATTAATCTGTATGGATAATATATTTGGTAAGTGCATAAAATACACTTTCAAACGAGTTATGTACACAATTATTTCTACGACTACAATTATTTAAAGAATGTTCCAGGTGTTTTGTATATTAAAGTGTACGCATAGGACACATAAATAAAATCTTATATCACAATGTTTCACCTAACCAGTTGGTTTATTTATAGAAATTAAACATAATAATTGAAGATATTACAGAAGAATATAGGGAAATAAATTACATTTCCTTTTACACTTTTATATAATAATTGTTTTATTTAGAATTCACGAATCACTTATTACTCTACATTAATTATAATTATTATTAGTTTCGTTATGTCAAATCATTTATACTAGAGGTGTGAGGAAAATACAGTGAACTGTGGAACGCCAATATCGTTGGATGCGCGTGGTAGAAATGGTCCTATAATACTGCCAAAAACATAGCTAAATTTTCATGGAAACACTGTACTTTTGACATTTGCGATACTCCGACGCATATGCATTATTGATGTAATCTCATGATTTTACAGTAATAGTTTTTGCAATTTTAGTGTGATTTTTAGGTTATTATGGTTATTCATTTTATTTAGTTGTGATCTTTTGCGCTTTTAGAGTATTTGTCTTTCATATAGTTTTTAATTTGAATTTTAATATTGTGGTCTATTTATATTTGATTGCTGCTTTTCGACTAGTGCTTTATTCTTTTTGTGTTAAAATAAGCTTTATAACCATTAAGTACATGCTTCTAGTTGATATCTACCTAATCGTCATCGGGTGCTTGCAACAATGGGAAAAAGTGTATGGTTTTTTTGGTGTAAAGTTAGACCCCTTCATTTTTCAGGTAAGTTATTTGTAGTTATTTTTTGATAGCAATAGGTCCTGGTTCGGGGTGTGACTTTTGGGTTTTAGCTATCTGAGCCAAATTGTCGGCTAAGTGTCCTCTTTTAGGGCACCCAGAACCGAAAACTATATAGGTATATAATATGTTTTTTTTAAAATTATTTTTTAATATGTATGCACCTTGGATGAGGGCTTTAGGAAGAGATCCTAAGACTGAACACTGACTGCTATAAATGCCGTTTTTAGAGCACATTTCATAGTAAGTGATTTCATTCTAGCAGCAATGAAGAAACGTTTAAAAAACATGCTGTACCAGCTATTACTTTAAGACCTCGTCTCTTTAAGTTATTATTACTTCATTCTAATGCATATATTAAAATGGTTTTTAACTTATGTCCTTATGATTAAAAGATGTAGGTATTTTAGTTATGTTATATTAGAAATATATGATACTTTCTATTGACTGACCTACTGGCCACTGGTCATTCCACTTTTACTCCCTTTTTTCATAAATTATCAAATTATTTAAAAACAAATACATACCTAGCTATTTCTGTAAATTACATTAAAATTTTAGTATTAATACTTTACTAATAAAACTTCAGTTAATTTATCTTATATATATACACACAACGGAAGAGTTAATTGGATTTTCTCCTTGTTGAGTTTCAAAAATAGTCATTTAACATGATTTAAAAACAAATACATGAAATGGGCAAAATAGGCCTGCAAAGGCACTTTGTAAACAATCTCACTTGTATCGATGTGACGTAATGCGCGAATTCAATCTGGCTTACTTTTGTTAATAGATTGGCGTTCCATTTTAAATATACAGTTCACCGGGAATAGATTATTTAAATATACACGGACCGGGAAAACAAGTACGAAAAAATTCACTGGCTCCTGGACTAGTACTGTATCGAAGGAATTTTTATGAATGAAACAATATACGACCCTCCACAATTGCGGTCTACTCTACTTCCGCTGTTGTCAGACATTATTTTTTTTTGGACAATTTAAAGACCTAACAGTAATTCAAGCAAACGCAATAACATTACTACAGTTAAAAACATCGCAAACTTGGCATCAATATTTTAATTTTATCCAAATATTGCATTTCTGTCGAGGATCATCAGCGTTGACTTCAGAAATTGTGTGATCTGTATTGGTTATATATATCTATAGTTAAAGGCACGTAAACTTGGCATTAATGTTCAATCCGATTATTGAGTTTCTACCGCGGACACCACCGTTCATTCTTCAAAATTTTTGTAAGTAATCCTATCTGTCTTGGTTATATATCTATGGTTGTGATTTCCAGAATATTCACAAAGAACCAATTAGGGATCGTACTAGCCTAGTGGGCCTACAAAAACCTGATAAGACGACTTGCATAATACGATACTATTTACTATTTTGTTTTGTATACTAAATTACCAAATTTTAAAGTAGAAGCAATAATTACTTATCTATGGAGCCTGAATATTGAATTCTTACCCAAATGTTTTGAAAGTTTCCGAAGAAACTCCAACAAAAGTATGTTTTAATATTTCCGAGTAAAACAATAAAATTATAAAAATAGCACGACTGTTTTTATCTGCAGTTTAGTCACACTTCGCACTACACGCAATCTATTTCCGTACCAAAATAAGATCTGTCAGCTGTTTCAGATATCAGTATTTCAGTATATATCCTCATTCTTGTCGAGACCGTTAAAAATAGAAAAACGAATTTCCAAATCCATTCGACATTCCGGGATGTTTCACTTGAAATACAACCTCCGACAAGATAGAATGGGCCGTCATTTTTCAGCCGTTTTCGACAAGAATTCCGATACAGAAAGAGATATTTCCGTGGAGATATATCTTCGGAAAGTCAAATACCAATTAATTTAAGGAGGGTTAGTATTGTTGTATACGAAGTTAAATCTCGGCAACAAATGATGGAATAGTGAAAAACCATTTTAAAAATAAGTTAGATATAAATAATAAAATAGAATGTAAACTACCTCTAAATAAAACACAAACTAATAAGTAGAAATAATATAATAGGTAATTTCATTGTCTTTAACACAAAATGTAATAAAAACTAGAGATAATCTGTAAGAGTACAATTAGCCGACACTGTAGACCGTTTTCAAGCGATGGGATAGTCAGAATGAATCTTCCCTCAAAAATTCGTTATTCCTCTTGTATCTTAATCTTGTTAATATAAACAAAGACCCCCTTGAAAGTTCTATTTCGAATATTCAACATTTTTTATTTTAGACTCTATGAGAAACTAAATAAGCTATGCCAAAACAGCCAACAAAAGTAAGGGTAGATAAAATGCAATACCCACTTAGATTTTCTAAACTAAAACTATTTGATAGAATGTGAAACAGCTTTTAATATAATAAGGTAATAATACTAAAGGCTATGATTTATATACAAGATAATACTATGACAATGATGTTATTAAATATATGTACAGAAAGGTGATGCACGGTAATGTTTTTAGCAATAATATATATACAAGAAAGCTAAGCGTGGCTAAAATAGAGCTCAGGCAATGAAGTAGGCAATGGAACGTTCTTACTTGTTCTGTGGTTTCCTGATGATCTACCATCCAGGGATTGTTCTCGTCAGAGTTATCAATCGGTTACTAAGGGATGGGCCAACAAGATAAGCAGGAAGCGGTGAACTATAGTAAGGGTTACTTCCTTTACTGGAACCGCTAAGCCAAGCACTGACGATAGTGTGTCCAAATTAAATAATAGTTACTAAATACTACAGGAGTGGCACAAGAAGCTCTACAGAATGGATACAAACAAGAAGGCCGTAGATGTTAGGTGGCCTTTGGAAGAAAAGTAATATTTCCACAACAAGGTGCTGCCTATAATGACAAATATACATTAGAGGTAAACTTTCTCTTTATATTATTAGCCAAATAATCCGAATAAAATTCCTGAATTTTCAGGTACCACATGGACCAAAGAAAGCTAATTGAAAAAGAACAGAAGAGGAAGGAAGTTCTTCAGCCAAAAAGACAATCTAGGGTTGCCAACAAATTACTATATTTTAGGACCAAATGACCTTGGCCTTGAACTTAAATTTGAATAAATGAAAGTGAATGTAGATTTTAGCAAAGAAGAAGTAATTTGGAATTTGAACAATTGCAATTAGATTCATAAAAGAGAAGAAGGAAGGTCAAGGTCGACAATTGATGTCAAACTGTTTGTTTACATTCAGGTACAGGTTATAGAAAATTAATATACATGATTTGAACAATCTTGTGTTTTCTTTTATCGACAGGTAAGCTTCTTATTAAATTATTTAAATTTTATATAAATATTGCAACGATAAAATGCGAACTGTAACAAGTGTCTAAGACCATCCAAAGACTACTTCAAAATGGCACTTAACAAGTCACATCCCACATATCTACATGATCTGGCTAATGAATCCTATAAGTACATATCAAAACATTAAAATACTATCTAAAATTAAACAATAATTTGAAAATACAGATGAAGCCGATTTACCTATCAATATGAACTTTTTAGTAAAAATGAAGCTTTATAAAAAGATATTGATACTGAAATAAATATGAATATAAAAAAAAATCCTAACTGAAAAACTTGAAATTTTTAGCAAACATCAATTTTAAAGGAGAAGCCCTTTCATTATAAAAAAATCTGATTAAATATGGGGGATTTAAGGGGGGTTGAAATAAAAAAAAATCAAAAATGAAAAGCAATATAAACATGAAATTTTTAGTAAGTCTATAAGGAGATGAGGCCTATTGATTGTGAGAACAATCTGCTTAAAAATGGGGGTTAAGGGGTCTGTTAAACTGCGAAGAGTATCATTTAAAATGCCAGGCATTATATATCTTTATTCTAGTTTGTGTCTGTGTAATATTATGTATTGTGATGGGACTGATCTTATAAAATAAACATTTAAAACATTTTAGTTCTTATTTTATTTGCCAATAAAAGGTATTTAAAAAATATATTTTTTATTTGACGTCTGTGACAAATTGTGAAAATAATTAAACTTACAATAAAAACTAAAAAATGGTAGGTAAAGTTTCATATAAAATTTTTTACACAAAAATCAATTTCAAGCTTTCTACATAACTTGATATATATTTAAAAATAATCTCAAATTATGAAGAAACATCAGTTTACAAACTAATAATGTTTATAGATGGTTTTCAACGTATTAAAAACAAAAAAAATATCAGACTAACTAAAATATTCATTTATTAATAGTTGTAGTGTTTAAAAACAGTATGATGATAATAACTACACAAACTCAAATAATAAAAAAAAAAAACAGCGATATTGACTCTTGTATAAAGTTTTGATCCGAACTTATAAATAATAAATTTATTGGAAAAAGTGAACACCCATTTTCAATTACGACCAGCCGCCACTGGTTACTATAAAGTTACTCATTTACCCTCTCTTATGCTATATCAAGAAAATTTGCAATAAAAAGGCAAATTAGCAAATATTTTCAGCAGATGATAGAACATTTACCAAAGGGTTCAGTTATTGTTTTGGATAACGCTAGTTACCATTCCCGTCTAATTGGACGTGTACCAAATACTTCATGAAAGAAAGATGATATTAGAAGTTTTAATATAGAGCACAATTTACTAAAATTTTTTTACTGCTTTAGGCATAAGCCAAGGAACTTACCACAATATCCTAGATGCAATCACGATGAACAAACCTATAAGTGTAATAGAGACAGCGAGACGTTTATGATTTCCATGGAAACTTCTACGCATGTAACACTAAAACAATGCAAGATACCTACATACTAAAATATTGCGAAAGTTTTCAACCAAAATGTAATAGACAAGAGAAAGAAGAGAGCAGCAGGAAAAGTGTATCAACAAGATATTTTATGAAAAAATCAGCTTGTTAGAAGTTCGAAATACAGGTATGTCAGAAAACATTCTTAGGTGTTCTTGGTATCTCTAGAGATCGAGGTGGTGATCGCGAAGTATGAGCAAAAAGAGATTGCTGTTCGAAAATTTATCGCAAACTTGCCTCAGCAATATACAGTATTCTTATAACAACTGACCTCTCATTATATTCAATAATAAGACTTTGTGCTGATGGATGTGGGGGACAAAACCGAAACTCAACTATGATTAGCATGCTATCATATTTTTTGTCTCAAAATGCCCCCTGAAACATAACCAGTATTGAATTAGTTTTTCCTATACCATTTTTAAAGAACATGGAACTGTTGCTATCTTGGGGAATGACTGTCCAGTGTTAAAGAATTTTTTAAACGCGTTGGATCATGGCACTTCAAGTTTTCACTTGCCAAGAGATTCTTATTTACAAAAAACATAAATGGAAATGTTGCAGTATGTGGGAAGCTTTATTATAATTCAAATACCGGAAGAGCCAATCTATTTTTTTAAAAAGACAAAAAGCTCGAGCATTTTTTTGCTCAGATTATTCCAATGAGCGTTCTAGTAAAACCAGCAAAGCTAGCTGATGTTAACAAAATGCTAATTAAACATTTCGGAGAAAAATGACAAGAAACACTCTTATCAGACATCAGTTAAGCAGGTGTTACTCAAGATACCATCAACGAGCTCGAGGAAGACTTTTGTGAGCCAAGAATGCCAGAAGAGGATATCGATCCAAGAATCTAATTTTTACTTTCCTATCTGTATAGAGCTAAGGAAAGTATAAGAATCATGATTAAGCATGTGTTAAAAGAAGAAGAATGTGGAATCGGGACAAAATCTTGGATGTCGATACTACAGTGCCACCTTTAATAATCAGTACTAAAATAATGACTCATCAATTAAATATAGTGATTCAGAGACTTTCACGTTTTCTGATCTTTGAGAGTAGGTAAGCAAATCTATTTTATATCTAAATGTTATAATCATATTAGTAAAAAAGGAGTATGATCTGGCGACGTGGCGTTGAGACCTCCCAATTAACGCTGCCAGAAACTAAACCACCAAAAAAAGCTCAAAAGCATGCAAGACTATAAAAACGTAACCAAAACCGGAGCATGTCAAAAAAGTAGTGAAAATATTGAATTTACCAAATACTTGATATGTTACCACCAAAAAAACAAAAAAATTGGCCTTAGTCATAGTTTAAATTCATTATAAGTCATTTTGCGGTAATAGACCGTCAGATAGTGACCGATTTTGTGGCCTCATTTTCGCATACAAGTCTCGAAGAGGGTTGAAAAGTACATCGATGTTGAGTAGAATAAAAGAAAATTTACGAGTGGCTCTTGGGGATAACACATGGAAAATTCGATTTTCCTTATCAGAAAAATTTTCCGACCTCAAAATGTATTTATACATTCGGGTCATTCAAGAAAATATGTTTTTCGGACTAGTGACGACGTTCGTTTTCATACATTCGATGGGCTTGTGTGGAAAAATCGGACAAAATCTCGATTTTTCCTTAGAAGATTTCAACCCTTTAGCTATTTGCAACATTAAAGCCATTGGTTTTCTGAAGCCTAGTTTTATTAATTAATCATGTAGTGAAAACGGCTTGAGTGGAAAAATGGGCAACAAATAACCTTTCATTTTTGTTAAGGAAAATCAAATTTTCCATGTGTTATCCCCAGCAGTCACTCGTAAATTTCCTTTTATTCTACTTAAAATCGAAGTACTTTTCAACCCTCTTCGAGGCTTGTATGCGAAAATGGGGCACCTAAACCTGTCACTATCTGACGGACTATAATAACTGCTCATTTTAGTCAAATTTTATCTACTTTTCTGATGCGGCATAGTTGCAAAAAATCAGATTTTCGCGCGTTGTTGTTACACTAATTTGTTGATTTATGCATTCATTTTTGAAATGGGGATAAAATGCATTTTAATGCAATCCAAATCTAATATGGCGTCCATGAGAAATAAAACAAATCTCGAAAATGGTAAGAGATATTATTTAGCTTTATATTTTATTATACAGGGTATTACTCTTATATTGAATTATAATATCAGTATCTACATATTTAATAGTTTTTTTCTGTAAATACATGTAAATTCCTGTTGAAATAATAAGTTTACCCGGTATATTTAACGGTTTCTAAATAGTTTATCGCTTTATCAAGACGAACAAAACGAATTAATTTTTTATTTTTAATTGACTTATTTACATTGGTAAATGAATGGAAAAAAAGTTTATATAAAATGGTAATTAGCGCCGATGCATACATTTGCATTTCTTTACAATCAACAAGTGTAACTGGTAATTATAACAAGAAAGCAATTACAGCGTTGGTCTGAAAGTTCACAGTATAAGAATATTATATCTATTATATACATAAATAATTATGAACAGTGTTAGTTCATGATAATTATTTTTAAAACTATCTTGAAAATACAAATTATTTATTTTTTGTCAAGGGGTGAAAGGTTATAATTTAAATTTTTTACGCCCTTTATAAAGAAATTTCTAACAGATATATTTGGCAAATAGAAAGTTATACAAAAACATGCCGCAAGCTCATAATTGATTCCACTTATCTAGCTCAGACAGATCCGGATTCAAACATTTTTAATAAAATGGTTCCTATATTTATCTATATTTTTTAATGGCTTTTTTCAGATAAATAAATTTTGTCAATATTAATTATACTGACGATGACATTTCAATTTATTTTAAATAACATGTCAAAATGATCACATAATCATCTTAGTTTATGACGTAGTAAATTAAAAGGGAATCGAATAAATACAAAATATTGTGTAAAATATGTATATAAACAAAAGGGATGTATCATCCTTTTCAGTGGTTTAATTCTCAAATACAATGTTGCTGTGGTATTGCCACTGTCTATTCGCCAGTGTTGCCAGATGAATATTTTCTGGAATAGTAGATAGGTAAAAAAAACAGTAGATCATCGAAACTGAACAGTAGATTTTAATACAGGGGGAAATAATTATAATTTGTAGAATAATAAATAAAAGAAATATATGAAAAACGAAAAATAAACAATTTTGACTTTTATACTCAAATTAGAAATTAAACAAAGAATAAAATAAATAAAATTTTTAAAACTTAATGTCAGGAGACAAAAAAAAATAAATGAAAAATAATAGGTACCTATTTCTTTCACATCAGATAATTCAAATATGTTGTGTTTGTCATACATATTCTTATTATGATCCCCTATTAATTTTTGTTGCATTTTAAACCAAAACATGATGATTCTCTGGAAGTCAAATATTTTTTGTGTGGCGCAAATCTACAATACTGGACGGGTGTCAAGTTATCCACTTCCACAAATGTACACTGAGAAAATTATAGCTCTATAGTAATAGTTATATAACTTGGTTCAAATGACATGTAGAGGCTTTTCATTTGCAGATTACAATTGGGAAGGTATTAATATACAACAACCTTACCCGCAATTAACTTTTGCTCTGTCTGAGGGGGTGCAATTGGGGTGAAATTTAAAAAAAAATCATAGAAGCCACAAATGGCTTTGTAGAGCCGGGCCAAGATGAGTTTGGTACACAACATGGCGACGACAAAAGTTGCGCACTGGCTGTTGCCTAGCAACGACGCTCGGTGAAGCCAAACTTAGTCATTCAGTGGCGTAACTTGGGTCGAGTATATACAAAGTGAATAGAAGTGCCTCTGACGTCACACCTTCGCGCAGGGTCGAGCACGTGGCTGTACCAATCTCATCTTGGCCGGCCTCTACATCTTTCTGCTTGTGATATGTTATGTAGTGTGCTCTTTTTTCATCCCTGGTAACAAGCTGGAGTTTGTCGAGCCGTCTGAGGGGGTGCAATTGGGGTGATATTAAACAGAAAATCATAAAAGCCACAAATAGCATTGTACACTTTTCTGCTTGAGATGAATTTTTAATTTTAATATTCAAAAAATAAAAAAGAGGTTTGAAGAGGAAATGTCTTGTGTTTTTCTACGTTTTAAAAGTATATAAAGGTTTTTTTTATATAGTTTTATAATATTTTACTTTTTGTCAAAATTAAATATGTTTTAAATAGTAAGTAATTTTCAAGATTCAAATTGATAGTCACAAAACAAATTGTCTTTATACCCCTCATTTATTATTTAACAATATTTATTTTCAAAATTCCAAATCATTATGCTGGGGAAATAAAAAATATCACTTCCGAAAAAATTGAAGTGATTCTGAGCTGAAATAATAGAAATATGGACAATATGTTCTTATATAAGTTTTCCTAAATTCAAAATTATATTTTTAAAATTATAAAAGGTATTGAGTGTATCCTCATCTCTATGTTATCACCCGGAATATAACTTTTACACACTATAACTATAATAAAGAGAGTAAAATGACAAACAATATGGTCCAAAGCCATTTGTGGTGTCTATGATTTTTGAAATTTCCCTCCCTCAAACGGCTCGACAAACTCCAGCATGGTATCAGGGATAAAGAAAGGAGCAAACTACATACCATATCCCAAGCAGAAAGGTGTATAATGTCAATTGTGGCTTCTATGATTTTTTTTTAAATTTTACCCCCAATTGCAACCCCTCAGACGTCTCGGCATGGTACCAGGGATGAAGAAAAGAGCAAACTATATTCTATATCCCAAGCAGGAAGGTGTACGAAGCCATTTATTGCCTTTCTGATTTTTGGTTTAATTACACCCCCTCAGACGGCTCGACAAACTCCAGCATGGTATCAGGGATAAAGAAACGAGCAAACTAAATAACATATTCCAAGCAGAAAGGTGTACAAAGTCATTAGTAGTTTCTCTAATTTTTTGTTTAATTTCACCCCCTTAGACGGCTCGAGAAACTCTTGCATGGTATCAGGGATGAAGAAAAGAGAAAAATACATAACATATCCCAAGCAGAAAGGTGTACAAAGCCATTTGTTGCTTCAATGATTTTTTTAAATTTCACCCCCAATTGTATCCCCTCAGATGGAGCAATAGTTAATTGCGGATATGGTTGTTATGCATTAAAACCTCCCCAACTGAAGTCTGCGAATGAAAAGTCTCTACATGACATTTGAACCAAGTTATATGACTATTACAATACATAGAGCTATATTTTTCTCAGTGTACATTTTCTGAAGAACGAGGCAAACGTAATAAAATAAGAACAAAATTTGCCAAGTTGGCAAAAACAGTAGATTTCATGCCTAAAACAGTAGAACAAAGAAAAAACAGTAGATCTACTATTAAAACAGTAGGTTTGGCAACACTGTGTACTGCCTAGAGATGTGCGATTCGATAAGATATTTGACAGTATCGATATTCAGGAGTTCGAAACTCAATATTTTGTATCAATATTCCACAACCCTGTATCGATACATGTATTATGTTAAGGACAGAGTATCCTTGTGCATTAGAATGGTGTCTGCAGACCAAAAGTTAATTGAAACTATTTCCGTAATTATACCGTATATCGTACTATTTTTTTTTTTTTTAGTTGTAGATAAAGGTCCAACTTAGGTGGTTCAGGCATTGATTTTTTTTAAATTAATTGTTTTTAATTAAAAACGTGGGGTAGAAAATGGCCTATTTTTAGACCTTTTTCATTGTAAGAATAAACTACCAATTCAATAAATTTTCTGAAAATGAAACCTTGAGTTAAAGTTAAACATTTTCCTATCAAATCGTTCAATCGTAAAATACGAAAACCTCCGAAATAGTTATAAATGAAAATTGGGTTGCATTTTATGTGTAATAAATAATTACATAATTACTTATTGCTTTGTAATTACTATTTAAATAAAATAAATAATATAACTATATTATTTTTTTGTGTACTAGATAGAAATGATTCTACGCTAAGAGCTCCGTGAGTAGCAAATAACAAATTCAACGGATCGATAATTCATTTTGGCGAGTCGATTATTCTACCAAATATTTGACTACGGGCACTACTGGTTAGGCAGTCCCGCAGTACATAATTCGAACGCAAATCCTTTGGAGACTGTCCTTAAAAAAATAATACTTATGCATCACTAATTACGAATTTAAACTACCATATATGTATAAGATACCTATTACACAATTTTAATTTGGTTGAAATATTGTATATTTTTTAATTAAACACCTTAAAATGTATTTATACATCCGTATATGATTTTTTACTTAAATATTTGGAGTTAGCTTGTATTTACTTGTACTATGTACATTAGTATACCATTTCGAAATTATTAGTATCGATACTGGTGCTTACGATATTAAAATGTATCGATACATTAAATTTCGATCTGAATCGATACAAAGTATCGATACTTTTCTATGTATCGAACATCTCACTGCCTACTGCGCTGGTTTTTCTTCTCCTGCTTACATTTTTTAAGTAGCTATCTTCACGATACTTTAACAAGTCACACTGGACTTGTAAAGTAAATTACTATAAAAAACAATTATAAAAAAAAGTATTATTAGATAACCATAACTATCATATATAATTTTTGTTTCTATTTATAAGTCTACATTACTGACTGTTAATTATTTTGATTGATTTAAAAAAAATCCATCTGTCTTTTATCAAGCTTTATTACGAAGCTCTATACAATTCTCGCTTCGCTGTTACAGCAATTGTGTCATCCATCATCAGAAAGACGTTTTAGTGCCGTTGAAAAACCATATATTCCTTTTTCTCTTATGTCTTTTAACGTGAAATAAAGCTTTGGCGAGAAATGTTGTAAATGTAATAAGAAGTTTTTTTTTTTATATTCTGTTATTATTTTTATTTAGTTTTTATTTATAAAGACTAGTGCTGATTTATTTGAACCTGTTCTTCCCTTGAATGTTTTTCTTTGTGCTCATTTAGGAATATTTTTTTATACTCGCTTTTTATAGATTATTAACTTTATAATATTAGTTTTAAAAGAATTACTGTAGGTGTTTAGTGTTGATATGAATTAAGTAGCATAGAAATATTTTATAATAAAAAATGTCAACTTGTAACGACTATTATTTCATCAGAATAAATTGAGAGTGATCTCATATCTAAATTGATTTTAATTGATCTCGGTTATCGATATCAAAAGTTACCTTTGATATAGATTCAGACAATTATCTTTTATGAACTTGTTTGTAGTTACTATTCTTGGTAGTTTTGAGTAAATTATTCAAAGTTAATTCACTAATATACCGGGTGTTTCCTAATACGCAAATATTTAAAAGTTTGTCTATTTTATCCTTTCGATATTATGCGGTTTTCTAAAAATGTTATCTACGCTTTTCTTGAAGTTATTTCAACAAACCCATAGTGATCTGAATGTACTCAATGTGACCTAAAAAATGGCATACAAGATTTTAGTGTATTTTTCGTGATTTTCTTTAAACACTTATATTCTCAATTCCAGTATTTATTACATACATATTTAATGGATTTTACTTAAACAGTTATCCAAAAACGGCTTTAGAAACCTCAACCCTCTAGTTTTGGTGTTATACATATTAAAAAATTCACTTAAATTTTGGTTAGGTATCAAGAGTCAAAACAACTGCAATAAGTAGGTACTAAATTATTTATTTTAATAAAAACTTACGACTGAAATTCCAATAAAAACTGGATCTGCCATATCAAAACGAAATTTCTGATTTATCGTTTACGTTTTTTGTTAAAATAAAAACCAGTAGTAAAGAAATAAAATAAGAAAACAATTTAGGCAAACATTCATTGTGGTTTCTTTACAATTTGGTTGCTTTTAAAATTATTTTAATTTTATTGTAAAGAAACTGGTTTATTCCATTCCAAAACGAATTGAAATTGTGAAACTATATTTTCGCTATATTTGCGCTAGGCTTACTGCTGTTTAATAACAATCATCCCTGTTAAATTAACATTTGAATTGTATTTATTTATAAGGCTCGAAATAGGCCGTTTAGGTCTATGGCCTGGTTAGTTTGATTTTCTATGATTTTCTATAATTTTCTATAATTTTCTATAATTTTCTATAATTTTCTATAATTTTCTATAATTTTCTATAATTTTCTATAATTTTCTATGATTTTCTATAATTTTCTATAATATTCCATAATTTTCCATAATTTTCTACGATTTTCTATGATTTTCTATTATTTTCTATGATTTTCTATTATTTTTTATGATTTTCTATGATTTTCTATTATTTTCTATGATTTTCTATGATTTTCAATGATTTTCAATAATTTTCAATAATTTTCAATGATTTTCAATGATTTTCAATGATTTTCTATGATTTTCTATGATTTTTCTATGATTTTCTATGATTTTCTATGATTTTCTATGATTTTCTATGATTTTCTATGATTTTCTATGATTTTCTATGATTTTCTATGATTTTCTATGATTTTCTATGATTTTCTATGATTTTCTATGATTTTCTATGATTTTCTATTAATTATTTTCTATGAATGATTTTCTATGAATGATTTTTTATGATTTTCTATGATTTTTTATGATTTTCTATGATTTTCTATGATTTTCTATCATTTTCTCTAATTTTCTATAATTTTCTATAATTTTCTATAATTTTATATGATTTTCTATGATTTTCTATAATTTTCTCTAATTTTCTATGATTTTCTACGATTTTCTACGATTTTCTACTATTTTCCACTATTTTTTACTATTTTCTACTATTTTCTACTATTTTCTAGGATTTTCTAAGATTTTCTACGATTTTCTATGATTTTCTATGATTTTTTATGATTTTCTATGATTTTCTATCATTTTCTCTAATTTTCTATAATTTTCTATGATTTTCTATGATTTTCTATGATTTTCTATGATTTTCTATGATTTTCTATGATTTTCTATTAATTATTTTCTATGAATGATTTTCTATGAATGATTTTTTATGATTTTCTATGATTTTTTATGATTTTCTATGATTTTCTATCATTTTCTCTAATTTTCTATAATTTTCTATAATTTTCTATAATTTTATATGATTTTCTATGATTTTCTATAATTTTCTCTAATTTTCTATGATTTTCTATGATTTTCTATGATTTTCTACGATTTTCTACGATTTTCTACGATTTTCTACGATTTTCTACTATTTTCCACTATTTTTTACTATTTTCTACTATTTTCTACGATTTTCTATGATTTTCTACGATTTTCTACGATTTTCTACTATTTTCCACTATTTTCTACTATTTTCTACTATTTTCTACTATTTTCTACTATTTTCTACTATTTTCTACTATTTTCTACTATTTTCTAGGATTTTCTAAGATTTTCTACGATTTTCTACGATTTTCTATGATTTTCTATCATTTTCTATCATTTTCTCTAATTTTCTATAATTTTCTATGATTTTATATGATTTTCTATGATTTTCTGTGATTTTCTATAATTTTCTATAATTTTCTCTAATTTTCTATGATTTTCTATGATTTTCTATGATTTTCTACGATTTTCTACGATTTTTTATGATTTTCTATGATTTTCTATGATTTTCTATGATTTTCTATGATTTTCTATGATTTTCTATGATTTTCTATGATTTTCTATGATTTTCTATGATTTTCTATGATTTTCTATGATTTTCTATGATTTTCTATGATTTTCTATGATTTTCTATGATTTTCTATGATTTTCTATGATTTTCTATGATTTTCTATGATTTTCTATGATTTTCTATGATTTTCTATGATTTTCTATGATTTTCTATGATTTTCTATGATTTTCTATGATTTTCTATGATTTTCTATGATTTTCTATGATTTTCTATGATTTTCTATGATTTTCTATGATTTTCTATGATTTTCTATGATTTTCTATGATTTTCTATGATTTTCTATGATTTTCTATGATTTTCTATGATTTTCTATGATTTTCTATGATTTTCTATGATTTTCTATGATTTTCTATGATTTTCTATGATTTTCTATGATTTTCTATGATTTTCTATGATTTTCTATGATTTTCTTCTATGATTTTCTATGATTTTCTATGATTTTCTATGATTTTCTATGATTTTCTATGATTTTCTATGATTTTCTATGATTTTCTATGATTTTCTATGATTTTCTATGATTTTCTATGATTTTCTATGATTTTCTATGATTTTCTATGATTTTCTATGATTTTCTATGATTTTCTATGATTTTCTATGATTATCTACGAATACCTGACTGTTTGTCACCCTTTCAACATTTCGCTCTTCCTCTTCTTCTTCTTCAGCTTCTACAGCGGTTTCTTTTTCATCTTAGGTCTACACTGTTGTGTGTATGATTTCTTAGTATTCTTCAACGTCTCCTTGTCTACCCTGTTTATACGTCATCTCCTCCATGTATTAGTTGACATTCTTTACCATGTATAGGTTGCATCATGTATAGTGCTAATAATATAAATAGAATACTCTTGAAGCAAAAGATTTTTTTTGAATTTCTATGGTTTTCTATGTTTTTTATGGATTTTCTAGGAATTTCTGAGATTTTCTTTGAATTTCTATGATTTTCTATGAATTTCCAAAGATTTTTTATGGATTTTCAAGGTTTTCTAGGATTTTCTTCGATTTTCCTTAAGATTTTCTATGACTTTCTGTGCTTTTAATACCTTCTACATTTACTTTATTTAGTTTACCGACTGTGTAATGTAATGTCTGCTGCATCCGATAGCTATAATAGAAGATGTGTAACCTATCTCTAGATATTTATTATTCTTTCAACGCCACATGTTGTTTTCTTTCCTAGAACCGAATCGTATGACTAATAAATATATCTACACTACTTGATGGCTCCCAATGACTGAATGGCAGATTGAGATTACCGAAATGAAATGGAAGACATGCTTTAATAATTAACAGACAGTTGATTCGATTGATAAATCTTGATTGCCTATTATAAATAGTTGATCGCACACGTTTTATAAAAGTTAAATGAATAATAGGTATAGAATTTCTAATAGATGAAGAAACTGTTGACGATATTAGAAAAAAAATTATTAAAAAAAAAAGAATATTTATATTTTGATAATATAATGTTATTTTTATGTAATTACTCATTTTACTTATATATTGAAAAATTCATGCAATTGTTCCAAAATTCAAATTCAATACCATTATTTGACATTTCTAAATAAAATTTTTTAACTATACAGAGTATTTTTTATTATTTATGGTAAATCGATTTTTTCAACACAATGAAAAATTGTTTTTCTTTAGGTACGAACTTTTGGTTCTTTTGATAGATATATAAAAAGATTGATAATTTTATTTACCTACAAAAAACTACCGGTGTGAACTTAGAAAAATGTACACGTTTGCAATTAGTTCAATTTAAAAATTATACAGGGCAATTCATTAAAGATGGCAGTCAATTCCCTCATAAAATCACCCTATATTAACTAGCGAAAATAATTTTCGATTTCTAGGAAGCACTTTTGTTAAAAAAGTTCTCAGATATTTACAATAAATGATTACTTAGATTATGACCGAAGTCTTTTCATATTTGAACACCCAGTACACGTATTTCGAACTCCCAAGCAAAATAAAACATAATTTTAATTAAAATGTCCTCATTCCTATTATCATTCTCGTAAATAAGCTTTGCATTTCTAGAATAACACCCGGATACATTTTTTTTTTTAAATTTCGCTCATGTCTGTTCAGCGTATTATACACGTCCAACGAACATAAGTAAATTAATCACAGTAGAAATAACATTGTTAGCCCAACAAAGTGTTTTTGTTGCGCTCGAGTTTACTCGAGGCGATTTTTCTCCATCTCTCTCTCGCTTGCACACAATTAGTCCTAGAACTTGGGAGTGCGAGCTCGGCAAATTGTTCTACGTTTACTGTAAATAAATTTATAAGGGGTAATAAGTATCTAGTTAAATTAACATTGAATGGATATTCAACCCTTTTTACATGGTAGATAATTAAGTCAGGATTCTGTCAGATTTCTGCCAACATTGTTTACTTTCTCCGTTATTAACTATTCAATTTAGTCAGTTGTTAGGTACAAATACACGCGCCAAAAAGCCGTAAAGAAATTGTGCTTGCCGAGCATTTATTTCAGCAGCCTATACACCAAAACCATAATTGGCAGTTCAAATCTACTAAATTGCATTGTACAAAAATACTTCTCTATTTTCTACGAATAGTCGACTGTCTGTTCCCTTTTCAACGTTTCGCGCTTCCTCTTCGGTTTCAGCAGTGTTTTCTTCTTTTTTATCATCTTAGGTCTTCACTGCTCTCTGTATGATTTTTAAGTATTCTTCAGTGCTCCTCCGAAGTTTGGGTCTTTTTGGTTTCCCCTTCCTATCATTTTGACAGCTGCAACGCATTGTCTACTTGTTCATCGATGTAATTCCAATTGAATTTGTACGATTTTCTATGACTTCATCTGTCTACGAGCATATATTTATGTCCTCCTTCCGTCTGCCTGTCTTTTTATCTGTCTGTCTTTCCGTTTGTCTACCTAAGATCCTTTTGGCCATTTTACTCATTTTTCTCTTCAACGCATGTAATTTCCCCCCCCCCTCCCCCTGTTATTATACTTCAGCCTACTCTTCTCCCCAGCCTTCAGCTCTTCATATCTTCAGGCATCATGGTTTTTCGTATATGACACTTAGGTCTCCACTCATCCACTCTAAGCCACCAGTTCTTTAGGCGTTAGGCCTAAGCCACCTCGATTTCTATCTCTTCTCTTAAGCCATCCTCCAGTTCTTTATGTCGCCTGGCGTTAGGTTGGTTGGCTTACGGCCACGTCGTAGGACTTTGCAACGCATGTAATTTCTCCCACTTCCCCATTTTGTTCTGTTCGATTCTATTCATCGCATGTAATTTCCCCCCACTCTCCCATTTTTCTGTTTGAAGTTGAGACTTGGCATATGACTGGTAACACGTGGCGCTATCTCATGGTGCCTATTGAAAGTAGCGAGTCAACATCTTGGATTGCTTAAGCGAGACGCCATCTTACAACGAACAATTCCAGTTCTTCATATCGCCTGGCGTTAGGTTGGTTGGCCACTGCGCAGGTTTTCACCCCCCCCACCCCCCGTTTTCCTCGTTCAAATCTGGTGCAGGCCATCTTGGATCGCTTAGGTGACGTCTCCCCACTCCCCCATCCCTCCTGTTGCCGTCCTGAGTTAGCAGATGACAGGTTAGGTTGACAAAGCTGTTGTTAGGTTGGTTGGCAACTCAGGATAAAAATGGCGCGGATAGAAAATGGCGTTAAACATTAGGTTAGGTTCCAACTTCATAGCTTTCAATTTAGTTACGTTAGCAACGCTGTTGATAGATACCATATGTTAGATGACAGCTGACATAGGTTAGATCGATTTTTGACATCTGTCAATAAGTTAGATTAGCCAACTTCATAGCTATGGCCGCGTATGCTCAGTTTGAAAAGTATACCCAAGTGACCCAATAACTACTTTCCGAATTATCCATACTCGATTCCCTCTTCTGATAAGTGCATTTATTATTGTGTTCACTTTCCAAATCTTCTGTTTGGGTGATTAAAATTTGTGATAATAAACAAAACAGACATGAGTCAAATATAAATATATTCAGAACGACTTATTTAAATTAGATTAAATAATAATAAGCAGAAGAAGCACAAGAAGAAATATCGTTCTAAATTAGAATGGATCATTGGTTGCAAATTAATATTATTAATATTGTTAATATTATTAATATTATTATTATTATTAATATTATTAATATTATTAATATTATTAATATTATTAATATTATTAATATTATTAATATTATTAATATTATTAATATTATTAATATTATTAATATTATTAATATTATTAATATTATTAATATTATTAATATTATTAATATTATTAATATTATTAATATTATTAATATTATTAATATTATTAATATTATTAATATTATTAATATTATTAATATTATTAATATTATTAATATTATTAATATTATTAATATTATTAATATTATTAATATTATTAATATTATTAATAATATTAATAATTGAAATATTTTAGAAGAAATAAAACGTTTCACATGTATTTGCACAAATTGACTGCAGTTTAGGTGTATTTACATAAAAATTAAGTCTTTTCTATCTTCTTCTATTAAACAGTCAGTAAATATGCCCAGATAGTAACAAATTAGAGATAAGTGTGCTGCAATAATAGTTTTTTTTGTGAAAATTGGTAAATTATTTATCTATCTTTTTTTAACGAAAGAGTCCACAAAGGTTATTATTGGACTAGTTAAAGCCAGCTTTTAATTTATATGAGAAAAAACTTTAAATGCAAGAATTGTGCGAGGAAAAACAAATTCGATCCAAAGAAAATTCTTAAAATTATATCTTTACATGATCTTAAAAAAGACCTACACAATATGGGTCTATTAATTTTAATCAACGCAGAAGAGACCCTAGAGATTCTACCCTTTTTAATTGATCTAAATTGGTATACATATCATTTAATCAATTAAAACAATTAACGAATCATCAAGTCCATACTGAATAAAAGAATTTTGTATAATGCAGCTTTTAAAATATTTTTAGTATCGGATTTAAACAAAAGCGACTTTTTAATGAGTATTCATCCGTGTTATTCGTTATTCGAATATTTGATTCGTTCTGGTCTGAATAACTCGATAAATAGTCCGGTCAGAGCTCTCGTAAATTTAATAGTTCCTGTACAACAACTAAAACAAGATACAGATTGTCTCACCGGAAGTATATGAACATGGATTTGTCTTGTGAAACAGGAAACACACAGATACGACTAAAATGGAAAAATATAGACGTCATGATATACAGGGTAGTCCGTTCGTGCTAGAAAGTCCAATATCTTTTTTATAAGAAACAAAAATGTTTTAAACAACAGTATATTTTGTTGCCAATTACAATTGAGGTAAGTGTAGAATAGAAACATTATATCATATTTTATTAAATACTGTCAAATTGATAGCAGGTGTACATTTTTGAGTTGGTGAGACGCCGCACAACGAAAAAGATAAAAAAGAAGAAAGCGAGAAATAAGAAGAGGAAGAAACTTTTTATATCGTTTTAATTTTAAGATGCTACTATTATTAATATCTAACAGTAGATATTACTAGTTCTTTGTCATCCAGAGTTTCGCCAGTATTCTCTAGAGATCATCCAAGTCCGAATCAGTTTATTTTTTTTTAATATTTTATCGTTCGTACTAACTATCTAATAACCCTCGTATAAACGCTTTTTGCGTTACCGCTAAAAGGTCGGCGACCGAGATCCTTCGGCTTGTCAAATCAATTTGAATTTCTAGGATTCTAATTTTAGTTCCATGTCACGTTAATTATCTAACTAATAATGTAATTACCCATTGCGTTTAATTTGAATAAATAATAAAGTATGTTTATTGTTTAAAGAACAAGGAATGGACTTTCCTTATTAGTTGAATACCATACTTTTTTATGGCTATAGCACGATGTCCTCCATTTTTAATTAAATATAAAATAGAATATTTATTATTAATTCATAAAAATATGAAAAAGGCATTGACAAATTAAATTATTAATATTGATAATATCATTAATAATTAATATTAATGATAATAGCAATAATATTTTTCATTATTTGTATTTATGTAATTTTAATATTCAATTTGTTTCGTAAAAAAAATGTAGCAAAACATATTAATATTATTAATATTTATATAATAATATTGTACAAAAATTATTCAGGTTCTGTATTATCCAGATTTGGTACCCATTACTTCCTTTCTCTTAAAAAAAATATATACATTTATTATTTTGTTCACTATCCATATCTACCGTTTGAAATATGAAATAATGTTTGTATTCTATCATTAACTAAAAAACGTAATTAGCAACAAAATAAACCTTAAAACTGTTTTCTTATATTTCTTAGGAGAACGATTTGATTTCCTCTAATAAATATTATTAATATTATTGATATTAATAATATTAATATTATACAAAAATCATTCAACTTCCATATTATTTAGATTCGTACCGGAATGTGTACCCAGTACTTCCCTTCTCTTGAGATAATTGTATTATTTTGTTCACTATATCACTACCCATATTTTCAGTTTGGATGATTAAAATTATGCCATGTTTTACGTTTGCTTATTTGTGATGATAAACAAGACAGGCGTGAGTCAAAAGAAATAAATTCAGAACGACTTATTTAAATTAGATTAAATAACAATTGCAAATGATTTTGATAACTGTTAATATCCTAGAAGACAATTAGAATGCAAATTACTATTTGCACTACACGAAGTTATTTTTAATGCGATCGCTAAACGGGTATAGGCGCCAGCTTCTTACCCAATTATGTAAATAGAATTAAAACATGGTAGGTTGAATTTAGTTTTCTCAAATAGGTACGTTATATTTGAAAAAAGCAGTATAATGCTTCGTAGAGAAATATTTTTAACTTTAGGAAGAAGGGACCGAGAACGTCCCTGTTCAAAGTGGAGGACAATAAGAAGAAGAAATATCATTGCAACTTAGACTGGATCATTGGTTTATGCATGATGGATCACCGCCTTGTTTTAGTCTTATAGTTAAAGACTTTTTAAATTTCTGGTAAACAAATTGATAGGGAAGAGGAAATGACTGTCCTCCAAATTGGTCACCACGATCTCCTGGTATCAACAAATGCGATTAGTGAGACAATCTCAGATATAAATGTTTTAATGGTTTTTGTATTGATGGTTTAAAGGCTATTATGGGTACTTTCATTATTTGTATTTGTGTAATTTTAGTATTAAATTTTTTCTGTACAAAAGCATGAAGTTGTCAATTAATATTATTAATATTATTAATATTATTAATATTATTAATATTATTAATATTATTAATATTATTAATATTATTAATATTATTAATATTATTAATATTATTAATATTATTAATATTATTAATATTATTAATATTATTAATATTATTAATATTATTAATATTATTAATATTATTAATATTATTAATATTATTAATATTATTAATATTATTAATATTATTAATATTATTAATATTATTAATATTATTAATATTATTAATATTATTAATATTATTAACATTATTAATATTAGTAATATCATTAATATTATTATTATTATTGGGCTAAATATTTATTATGATTTCGAAAAACATACAGAATGGATCACCCTGTATTTAAATCAATACGCTTTCAGATAAATAACGTGCGGCGTATTTTTCCGAATAACTTTTACATTCATAAACTAGCATTTTATTTTCGCTCCGAGTATTTAATTGAAAACATTTCAACCTGCTCATATTAACCATCCGAGCAAAAATCATCAAATTTACATTAATTTCGCGGTGGAGAGACTTTTGACGTTTGATAAAAATAAATGTTTGTTTTTTACCCATAAACAATTATATGAGAATAATATTTTATAATTTTGAATAAAAATAATAACATTCTGATTTTGATTTTTGTTATATCATGTCTATTAAAATTTATGTTTGGGTCAAATAATAATCGCATTTTATTTTTTTTTTAATTCAAATTGGAATTTACCTGATAAATAAAAATATTTATATTTATATAAATATATTTATTGCGACAAATATGATGTTTTTGAATGAAATTTTCTTACACATCACATATTATTTGCGGATTGTAAAAACATAGTCGAAAACAATCAAAATTCAAAGTGGCATAGATCATGTGTGCAGCACATCTTCAAAAACATTTTAAAAGGTTTGGAGCGACTAAAAAATGTTTTTCCATTTTTCGCAAGGTCCATCAATGACTGAACTAATGGGGGATTTCCAGAATAAATAAAAATAACACTACTTTTACTACACATATTTTTTAATACTAATCATAATTAATTACCTATCTTCATGAGAAGATTAAAATATTAGAAACCAAGCTTATTTTCAGTCGTGAGTTAAATATAAATCCAATTCTAAAATGTAAAATCTAAAATTAATGTTTTGAATCTTATTAACGACAAACGTTTTTCAGACAGAGTATTTATTAAAGCATCTATAAAATGTTTAAGATCTTTAATATTTTTGAATGTAAATCCTGACTGGCTTAAATTTTAAAACTGTGACACTGAAACAACAGAACTAATTTTTTTGAAGTCTGCCAAGTTCTATAAATAATTTAAGAGTTTAATGTTTTTTTGTTGAAAAACACTATTTACAAACACAAAAATCGTAGACAAAATAGCAAGTAGAGAGAAAAAAACACATACTTATCATGATCAGGATTCGCATTTTTTAAAATTTTTAAACGTCAAATGTGGGGCGTGTTTATATCAAAAGAAATAAATTTTATTATATTATTATAAAATACACTTTTCACGCAATAATAATTTATTGCTCGATAAAATTCTAATTCTTCCTTATTCATTCCTTATTTTATATAATCGAGACGTAAATAAACGGTTGATAATTAAAACCAAAGAAAGCCATTCAATTCTATAGAACATGTTTTATGAATGTAATAAAATTTAATACGTTTTTAGTTATGTGAATTATATGTTTTTCATAAATTATCTTCAATAGTATTTAGAATAATTAGAATAAAATATATGAGCAGTTGAGTTATTGCCAGTAAAGATTATTACTTTGCAAGAAAACAATAAATTAGTAAAACAAAAATACATTTTTTCATAATAATTATAATAGTTAGATAAAGTATCAATTAATAAAATTAAAATATATAAATACAAGACTTACAAACTAATTAGAATTTGACTAATCACAGACATCAGCATTTTTCAAAACAATAGCGGCTGTGGTTAAATTATTGCTGCACCGATGCAGTAAATATTTTTTTTTGCATTTACAAATTTTGCTTCCACTATCTAGAACGGAATAATTTTGTTAAAATTGTGTAGATCTATGAAAATTATCGGTATATGATGCCAGAGTCAAAAAGCGCAGGTAAATTTTTATAAGTAACTCCTTTTAGTTCTGAAATATTTCGGCTACTTCACGCAGAAACACAGTAACTGACATGTTTAATAAAATTGAGATTATAGTGTACGCGTATTTAGTGTGTTTTGCCCTAAATTTTTGTATTAATAATTAAAATCGGTTTAAAATGGATAAGTTATGACCTTCCCCCAACACAGTAATGATGAGAAACCCATAAAAAACACAGAAAGTGTGTAACCACCCCTGGGGAAACATAGTAAATGTAGCAGAGTTACTGTGTTTTCCGTAAGATATGTTGTTACTGTGTTTTAAAACAGTAACATAGGTATTAATCTAACCGACTCCAATTTTTATTAATTTATGTAATTTATTTCACACTTAAATCATAACTAAGGTTCTACTGAACAGTAATCTCAAAGTTTCATGATAAAAAATACAGGAAGGCCATTAAAAATTATTAAAAACTCCTTTTTCTCGATTTTACTGTGTTTTACGTGGAACAAACAAACACTTTTCCAATGAACTCTTATTTGTGGAGGTGAAGAGATACCCATTTACTGTTAGAAATATCGAAAAAACTGTTAGATCAAACTTAAATAATTCAGTATAATTAATGCTTCTACCCATGCAAAGATTGAAAAGTTGGGGAATTTATTGTTGATCATTCTTTGTATTTTCTATAATGGAGTATCTACAATATGAACAATTAGTAATATAAAAAATTCATATGTTGAGTTTTGTATTTGTTAATAATTAATTTCCTTTGGGTGGACAAACGAAAGTAAGGCCTGGACAAGCCGGAGAGGCTAGCTGCGAGCTTAGTGTGCATCAACGTACTCGCAACAGTTAAGCAGTGATCTCTCCGGTTACGTCGTGGATGGGTGACAGCTGGGAGGCTCCACCATGGGCCGTGTCACCATGGGATTTATCCAACTAGCGTTTAACCATCCACGACGTGGAATGAATGAGGGTGTGAATGGGAAAGTAGTAGGACCTTCAAATGGTAGTACAATAAGCCGCAGGCTGCAGAACTGCCAGACTACAGACGGATTAGGGTGTAGCACGGGAGGTCTGAAGGGTGTAAAACAAAAAAAAAAAGGCCTGGACAAACGAAAATAATGTGTGGACCAACAATTGCAATAGTTAGTTTTAATAAATTGCAATAAGAACTTATTTGGTCTTATTTTGAGTTCTTTATTTGTTAATAATTAATTTCCGTTGGGTGGACAAACGAAAATAATGTGTGAACAAACGATTACAGTAGTTTTAATAAATTGCATTTAGAAGAACTTATATTAATAATTATTCATATTTTGAGTTCTTTATTTGTTAATAACTAATTTCCGTTTGAAAATAAGGTCTGGATAAACGAAAATAAGGCCTAAACAAATGAAAATAATGTGTGAACAAACGATTCCAATAGCTAGTTTTAATAAATTGGAATTAGAAGTACTTAAATTAATAATTGTTCATATTTTGAATTCTATATTTAGGAATAACTAATTTCCCTTTGGTGTACAAACGAAAATAAAGTCTAGACAAACGAAAATAATGTGTGGACAAATGATTGCAGTAATAAGTTTTAATAAATTGCAATTAGAAGAACTTATATCAATAATAATATCATATTTTGAGTTCTTAATTTGTTAATAACTAATTTCCTTTGAGTGGACCATCGAAAATAAGGCTTGGACAAACGATTGAAGCAGTTAGTTTTAATAAATTGCAATCAGAACTAACTATATTAATAATATTGTTTATATTTTGAGTTCGTTATTAGTAAATATTTAATTTCCGTTTGATGGATAAACGAAAATAATGTGTGAACAAACGATTGCAGTAATCAGTTTTAATAAATTGCTATTAGAAGAAAGTATATCAATAATTGTTCATATTTTGAGTTCTTAATTTGTTAATAACTAATTTCCGTTGGGTGGACCAATGAAAATAATTTTGAAAGAGTAAAACCAAATTTGGTAGATTTTCACACTTTTATTTTAAAAATAAAAATTTTTAAAAAAACACTAACATGACATATGTTTCGAAGTACAACTTCTTTTTCAAATGTGACTATTTACAATTCGGTATCCAATATATATACGAAATAATTTAACAAAACAAAGTACTTAAGAAAACATCATTAACATTACAAAATAAACTAACTATTTAAAGTAAATAAGGGTACTTAGGTAATTATAATATCCATCAAATAACAATAAGATAGCCCATTACCGGGATTATCTCACAGAAAACTGGGAAAGAGATTTAATAAGGGTGAATTATTAATATCTAATTGATCATTTAGTAAGTTATCTGAATTTTTAAATCTATTTATTTCAAGTGTTTCTAAATGGTTTAATTTAAGGCTCTTATTTTCTACATGTAAAATTTCAAAGTTGTCTGTAAAAGAATGATTTTCAGCTAAAATATGATTTGAGTAAGTAGAATTATTTTTGTTTTTTGTATAGCTATTATAATGTTCGGAATAGCGTTTTTTGAAAGTACGGCCTGTTTGACCAATATACAATTTTGGACAACTACCACAATTTAATTTATATACCCCCGATTTATTATTAGGATTAATTTTACCCTTATTGTTTTTAATATACTTCCCAAGCGTATTATTGGTTTTAAAAGCTACGTTAATATTTTGGTTTTTTAATATCATTAAACAAATCGCAGTAAATAATAATTTTAATTCAAAGTTAGTAGACAACATTTTAGAGAAAAAACTTTTTAAACAGGCTATTCAACAAGTTTATCCCATAATTAAAGATCCAAATTGCAGATATAAGAGTCTTACATATATAGGAGCTCCTAGTGAAAAGGTATCATCATATTTAAAAAACCAAAATATTAACGTAGCTTTTAAAACCAATAATACGCTTGGGAAGTATATTAAAAACAATAAGGGTAAAATTAATCCTAATAATAAATCGGGGGTATATAAATTAAATTGTGGTAGTTGTCCAAAATTGTATATTGGTCAAACAGGCCGTACTTTCAAAAAACGCTATTCCGAACATTATAATAGCTATACAAAAAACAAAAATAATTCTACTTACTCAAATCATATTTTAGCTGAAAATCATTCTTTTACAGACAACTTTGAAATTTTACATGTAGAAAATAAGAGCCTTAAATTAAACCATTTAGAAACACTTGAAATAAATAGATTTAAAAATTCAGATAACTTACTAAATGATCAATTAGATATTAATAATTCACCCTTATTAAATCTCTTTCCCAGTTTTCTGTGAGATAATCCCGGTAATGGGCTATCTTATTGTTATCTGATGGATATTATAATTACCTAAGTACCCTTATTTACTTTAAATAGTTAGTTTATTTTGTAATGTTATTGATGTTTTCTTAAGTACTTTGTTTTGTTAAATTATTTCGTATATATATTGGATACCGAATTGTAAATAGTCACATTTGAAAAAGAAGTTGTACTTCGAAACATATGTCATGTTAGTGTTTTTTTTTAAATTTATTTTTAAAATAAAAGTGTGAAAATCTACCAAATTTGGTTTTACTCTTTCAAAATTAAATGGATTTTCATCAAGTAAAGGCCGAAACAATAAATAACAATGAAAATAAGGCTTGTACAAATGAAAATAAGGCTTGGGCAAACGAAAATAAGGCCTCGACAAACGAAAATAATGTGTGAACAAACGATTGAAGTAGTTAGTTTTAAAAAATTGCAATTAGAAGAACTATATTAATAATATTGTTCATATTTTGAGTTCGTTATTAGTTAATAATTAATTTCCGTTTGATGGATAAACAAAAATAATCTATGGACAAATGATTGCAGTAATTAGTTTCAAGAAATTGCAATTAAAAGACTTTATATCAATAATTGCTCAAATTTCGAGTTCTTAATTTGTTAATAACTAATTTCCGTTGGGTGGACCATCGAAAATAAGGCTTGGACAAACGAAAATAAGGCCTGGACAAACGAAAATAATGTGTAAACAAACGATTGAACTACTAAGTTTTAATAAATTGCAATCAGAAGAACTACCTATATTAATAATATTGTTCATATTTTGAGTTCTTAATTTGTTAATAACTAATTTCCGTTGGGTGGACCATCGAAAATAAGGCTTGGACAAACGAAAATAAGGCCTGGGCAAACGAAAATAATGTGGAGACAAACGATTGAACTACTTAGTTTTAATAAATTGCAATCAGAAGAACTACCTATATTAATAATATTGTTCATATTTTGAGTTCGTTATTAGTTAATAATTAATTTCCGTTTGATGGATAAACAAAAATAATGTGTGGACAAAAGATTGCAGTAATTAATTTTAATAAATTGCAATTAGAAGAATGTATATCAATAATTGTTCATATTTTGAGTTCTTAATTTGTTAATACGTCTAACTAATTTCCGTTGGGTGGACTATCGAAAATAAGGCTTGTACAAATGAAAATAGGGCCTGGATAAAGAAGAATAATGTGTGGACAAACGATTGAAGTAGTTAGTTTTAAAAAATTGCAATCAGAAGAATTATATTAATAATATTGTTCATATTTTGAGTTCGTTATTAGTTAATAATTAATTTCCGTTTGATGGATAAACAAAAATAATGTATGGACAAACGATTTCAGTAGTTAGTCTTAATAAATTGTTATTAAAAGTAATTAGGTTAACAATTGTTTATATTTTGGGTGCTTTATTTTGTTAATAAATAATTTCTTTTGGAAGAACAAACGAAAATAATGAGTCGACAAACAATAATTGCCGTATTTAATTCGAATGAAATGTATTAAGATTGTCCCTAAGAACCAAGCGAATAATTTTTTGTTTTTTATTTAAATATATCGGTTTTGAGTGATGGACAAATGAAACTTCGAGTTGCACAAACGAAACTTTAGGTTGGACAAACGTGGACAAATCATGAACAATCGAATCGAATGCCACTGTGAAATTAATAAAAAAAGTTTTTTTATGAAAGGTGAACAAACGAAAATTTTTGTTGGTTAACTTCACGGACAGTGTTGGCAGGCACAGGTTTTTTTGTTTTTTTTTTTATTCAGGAAAAAGGGTGCAAAAATTAATGTATTTAAAAACAAATGCAAATATATTATCAAACGTTATACCCAGTGTTGCCAGAATATATTTTTGTAATGTACCAGATTTATTTAAAAAATGTACCAGATTTCATAAAAATGTACTAGATTCTATAAAATTACCAGATTTTTCTAATTATGAAGTATGGTCATTAAAGAGCAAAAAAAGATTTATAGAGAACACGAACACAACAATTTTAAACAATATTTTATCTCTCGACAAATTTCTGACACTATTTTATCTCTCGAGCAGTTTTTGAATAAGATTTTAATACCTTTTGATACTCTTTTATCTCTCGAACAGTTTTTAAATCTTTTTTTATCTCTTGAGCTATTTTGAAACAATATTTTATCTCTCGATAAATTTCTAACAGTATTCTATCTCTCGAGCAATTTTTAACAACTTTTTTTTATCCCTCGAGCAATGTTTGTACAATTTTTTTTTAAATTTTTAACACTATTTAATCACTCGAGCAATTTTTAACAGTTTTTCATCTTTCAAGCAAACAATATTTGATCTCTCGTGCAATTTTTGAGCAAAATTTTAACAATTTCTAACACTATTTTATCTCTCGAGCAATTTTTGAAAAAGATTTTACACCTTTTGATAATATTTTATCTCTTGAACAGTTTTTAAACAATTTTAAACAAATATCTAACAGTATTTTATCTCTCGAGCAATTTTTAACAACTTCTTTTATCTCTCGAGCAATATTTGTACAATATTTTTTTTTAACACTATTTAATCACTCTAGCAATTTTTAACAGCCTTTTTTACCTTTCAAGCTATTTTTGAACCATATTTGATCTCATGTGCAATTTTTGAGCAACATTTTAACAATTTCTAACACTATTTTATCTCTCGAGCAATTTTTGAAAAAGATTTTAATACCTTTTAATGTTATTTTATCTCTCGAACAGTTTTTAAAAAACCTTTTTATATCTCGAGCTATTTTTAAAAAATATTTTATCTCTCGATAAATTTCCAACAGTATTCTATCTCTCGAGCAATCTTTAACAACTTTTTTTTATGCCTCGAGCAATGTTTGTACAATTTTTAACACAATTTAATCACTCGAACAATTTTTAACAGTTTTTTTACCTTTCAAGCTATTTTTGAACAATATTTGATCTCTTGTGCAATTTTTGAGTAAAATTTTAACAATTTCTAACACTATTTTATCTCTCGAGCAATTTTTGAAAAAGATTTTACACCTTTTGATAATATTTTATCTCTTGAACAGTTTTTAAACAATTTTAAACAAATTTCTAACAGTATTTTATCTCTCGAGAAATTTTTGTACAAATTTTTTTGTACAAGTTTTAACACTTTTTAATCACTCAAGCAATTTTTAACAGCTTTTTTACCTTTCAAGCTATTTTTGAACAATATTTGATCTCTCGTGCAATTTTTGAGCAAAATTTTAATAATTTATAACACTATTTAATCTCTCGAGCAATATTTATTAACATTTTTTATCTTTCTAACAATTTTTAAACAATGTTTTATCGCTCGAGAAATGTTTAACAGTATTTTTTAATTCTCGAGTAATTTTTGAATAAGATTTTAATAACTTATGATACTATTTTACCTCTCGAACAGTTTTTAAACCTTTTTTTATCTGTTGAGCTATATTTAAACAATATTTTATCTTTCGATAAATTTCTAACATTTATTCTATCTCTCGAGCAATTTTTAACAACTTCTTTATCTCTTTAGCAAACTGCACAATATTTTAACTCTTGACAAATTTATAAAAATATATTAACTCTCGATAAATGTTTAACAATGTTTTATATCTCGAGCAATGTTTGTACAATATATTATCTCTTGAGCATTTTCTAATAGTATTTTATTGTTCGAGGAATTTTTAAACAATGTTTTATCGCTCGAGAAATGTTTAACAGTATTTTTTAATTCTCGAGTTATTTTTGAATAAGATTTTAATAACTTATGATACTATTTTACCTCTCGAACAATTTTTAAACCTTTTTTTATCTCTTGAGATATATTTAAACAATATTTTATCTTTCGATAAATTTCTAACATTATTCTATCTCTCGAGCAAGTTTTAACAACTTTTTTATCTCTTTTAACTCTCGATAAATTTATAAAAATATTTTAACTCTCGATAAATTTTTGACAATGTTTTATATCTCGAGCAATGTTTGTAAAATTATCTCTCGAGCATTTTTTAATAGTACTTTATCGTTCGAGGAATTGTTAAACAATGTTTTATCTCTCGAGAAATTTCTAATAGTAGGTATGTCTTGAATCAATTTTAAACAATATTTTATTTCTCAACAAATTTTTCAATAGTATTTTATCCGTCAAGCAATTTTTGAACAAGGGTTTAACATTTTGTAATACTATTTTACCTCGAGCAATTTTTGAACACGATTTTAACAATTTATAATACTATTTAATCTCTGGAAAAATTATTAAATATTTTTATCTCTCATTAAATTTCTAACAGTATTTTTATCCCTAGAGCAATTTTTGAACAATATTTTACCTCTCAAGCAATTTCTAATACTATTTTATACTTCGACCATTTTTTAACACCCTTTTTTACCTCTCAAGCCATTTTTGAACAATATTTAATCTCTCGTGTAATTTTTAAACAATGTTTTATCTCTCGAGAAATGTCTACTATTTTTTCTCTGAAGTAATTTTTAACAACTATTTTAATTTCTCTTGCAATTTTTGACCAATATATTTTACCCTTCAAATGGAAACATACGCTGAAAAAGTACTAGATATTGTTTCGAGTGTACTAGGGTACAAGATTCTCAGAGAATGTACTAGATCTAGTACAATTGTACTAGACTGGCAACACTGGTTATACCTACCACTGGAACTTTTTGATATTGATATTAATGATAGTGACAATTTAAAAAAAATATAATTTTTTTATTTTTTTTTTTAATATAATAAAATTCTATTTTTAGTTTTGTTTGTATTTTTTGCTTAACTTTTGACATATATGAACTAAAAAACCTTAAAAAATATATATAACCTCAACAAAACTTATATATTTTTTAATTTTTAGGTTTTTCCAACCCTGTATAGAGGTATTTTAAAAATACATACATGTGTTGTTTCAAGTATGAAGCTCTTTTTCTGTTTTTTTATTTTTATTTTTACTCGACATATTTTTAATATATTTTAGTACTTTAAAATTCTAAATTTATATAGAAAAAAATTAATTTCTTTATCCAAATAAATATATTTTGATATGTTTCATATTTATTATTTTTGGATTTCCTACATTCTATTAAACAGAATGGCTTTCTTTTATTTTAAATCAACTTTCAAAAACGATTAGATCATATTAAAACAACATTACCAAACCTACGTACAATATCCAAGCTAACAGAGCAGCTAAATCACAACACACAACTTTTCCAAAAACGAAAACACAACCCTCGCAAAACTTAAACTTTCACGTTATCACAGCACATCACTTTTACGAACTTTACAGTTTGGTTTCTTATTATGTCAAAGCTTATCGGAAATTAAGTTCACTTAGCAAAAACAAACGGTTCCCAGATTAGGAATGCCGCTAAATGATTTAAGCTCTTATAAATAGAACGAATTCCACAATTCCTTCGTTCACTTGGCACTAGATCACTCACAAACAATACTATCGCAAACTGAAAACTAAATTCTTAACATGTAATGAAAGAGATAAAAATTGGTGGTTAGCGAAGAGTATGCCGGGTGCAGTTGCAAGTAAGCGCGAGCATAATCGACTGAAATGGTTTTTGAGTCACTTGCACTTACTTGCACCGTATCCGTTGGGTAATGACATGACAATTTTGTGTTTGTGTTGAGTCTGTCGCGCTTGCTGCCTCGACTTGATTTAAAATAGACTCCGTGGATCATAAATAATTCGTCCTCGTGTTTATAGTCGCGGTGCATCATGTAAATATTGCTCTCTAACCATGGGCGTCGCTACGAAGGCGAAAGGGGCAGTTGCCGCCTTTTTCCGAAAAAGATGGACGTGTTAAATCTCGTGCGAAATATTGATATGCGCTTTTATGTGTATTGAGCTAAAATAACTTGTTTTCACTGCCTCATTTTATAATGACTTAATAGTGTTTAAAGCAGTCATATAAAACGATGATCAAATATTGTTTTATTACTTTTAGCCTGTGCCAAAAGTTTATATACTAGTGCAAAAACATACCACGTATTGCTTGGACCAAAATAAGCCGATTTAAATATACTTACCTCATTATATAGTCCAGTGGTCGCCAACCTCTCAATGTGTTGAGCTACTTTGTTAATTTTGGAATAAACAACGAACTACCCACACGGAAGCCACGTAACGCAACGCAAATGAAATAATCTACAGTTCAATTATCATTATATGTATTTATTTTACTATTTAACTGGTAATACATAATACACAGGTACTAATAATAAACTAATTACAAAATAACTAATATTACTAGTACGTACTTGTTCATAGCTACATTCCCACCTACCAAACGAAGGTGTTTAAAAAATAAACACAAACTTTTATCCAGCCACAACGGCATGTCACGTAAGATTTAAAAATAGCTAATAATAACAACAAAAAAGTAACGCACTATCATGAACATAAACATTGAAAAATAAAAAAGCACGTTCAATGGGAAGGCTGACACTCAGACTCATCGATAATTTTTTTAATGTTTGCAGTATAATTTGATACAGCCATTCGAATACAATTATCCAAATGTTCATCTGTAAGTCGATTGCGATATTTGTTCTTAATAAACTTCATATTGGAAAAAGAAGATTCACACAAATAGGTTGAACTGAATAATGCTTTCACTTTCAAGGCAACACGGCATAGAACTGAATATTTGTCTTTACTTACAATATACAGATACATTTGGTACTTGAGACTAACGATTTTAAGGCTAAATCATTTTGAAACTCAATTACTTCCATTTCTGTTGCAGCGATGTCTTCGCCAAAGTTCTGTATAACATAAGTTGCAAACTGTTGGATATCAATTTCCATAAAGGGTGAAACAACAAACTGCGCTACTAAAACCATTTCGTTGAAATCCTTAAAACGATTTTTGAAGTTATTCTTCAGGGTAGAAACTATTTCTACATGATATTTGCTGTCACCAATTATGGGATCTTTTAACTTTGTGGATCCCATGTTATAAATAATATAGCGGTTGTAAAAGGGCATATATTAATATAATAAAATAGACAATTCCGTCATGACAGAAAATTATATATATGACATTTCTTTTTTAATAAAATAAAATGCTTGGCAACCGAGGTCGTCAAGTAGATAGATAGGGTGCACTTAAATCCTGCCTCCCACTAAGCTGCCTTAATAGGTAATATTGATATGTGTGGCATGGGTGTGACATGTATCAATATATTATGAGTTGGAGTTAGTATGTAGTGCTTCCAAGGCGCTACAATAGGGTTCTAATGGATTTTGAGATAATTTTTCTGAAAGAATAGGAAAATGCTTGGCATCGCTGTTAATTAGGTTTTGTTCCCAAAACTCCAGCTTTTTGATAAATGCTTTTATATCAGAAATCATTTCCGCTAGTTTTTTGTCTCTCCCCTGAAGCTGCAAATTAAGTTCGTTTAATTTCTCTGTAATGTCCACGAGAAAACCAAAATCTCTAAGCCAGATTGAATTTTCTAGTTCCGAAGTCGGTTCATCGCGTTGTTTGAAAAATTGAGCTATGTCAGATAGGACATCATTAAAACGTTTCAGCACCCGTCCTCTACTTAAGCATCGGACTTCAGAGTGAAGGAGTAGGGCCCCGTATTGACAGTCAACTTCATCGGCCAAGGTTTTGAATAATCTTCTTTGTAACGCTTGAGCTCTAATCTTGTTCACAATTTTTACCACCAGTTTCATAACCTTTTTTAGTTTCAGGAAAATTCCACATAATGCTTGCTGATGGATAATGCAGTGGTAACAGAGAAATTGCGGAAAAGTTTCATCTTTACGACATAACGCCACCAGACCCTTATCACAACCCACCATAGCTGGAGCGCCATCGGTTGTCAAGCCTACCATTTTCGATATTGGAATTTTCTCGGAAGAAATAATATTTTTTAAATGAGAAAACAACTCCTGTCCAGTAGTGTGTCCTTTCAGTGGAATAAACTTCAAAAGATCTTCTTTAATCGTAAAATCACTAAAAACCATCCTGACGAACACGGCCATTTGGGCAGTGTCAACGACATCTGTTGATTCATCCAGTTGAAGTGAAAAATAAACACAGTTATCTAAGTCAGTTCTTAACTGTAAAAAAATATCATTGCTCATTACTTCTACACGTCTCATCACTGTATTAGCAGAAAGTTGCATAGATTTTATAGCTGATACTATCTCGTCTTTATTTCTAAAGTTGGCAAATAACGAATCAGCAGCTTCTAAAAACGCCTGTTTTATCTTTTCCCCGTCTTCATAAGGTTTCTTTTTTTGTGCAATTATCTGGGACACACGGTACGATGCTTCAGTTGCAGCCTTATTTTTGTCGACTGTTCTTAAAAATATTGATTGTTGTCCAATTAACTTCTTTTTTAACTGTTTCAGTTTCTCCTTTCTGGCGGCAGAATGTAGTGGGAATTTTTTAAAATTAAAATGTACAGTTTTATGATGTCTCTCAATATTTCCTTTTTTTTTGCCAATGGAAGAAAAAGGGGTTTGATTATGAAATTTGGATTGTGTATTTCATTTACTACAAAAAAGATACAATATTTGATAACACTCGATCTTTCTCATGGTTTTGGCCAAATTTGTAATTTAATAATTTGTAGAGGTTTTACAAAAACATGAATTTTACTAAAATTATAAGATTAATAGTTATTTCTTTTGTAGTAAATGAGTTGAGCAATTCAAATTTCATATTCGACCCAGCAACTATTGAAAATATTAAATTCTGGTATGGTTTGGTTATGAGCTATCAAAATTTAATTTGATACATAATTTATTAAGTAATAATTTATATTCTTTATTTTTTTAGTTCTGCGTCAATAGGTTTATAATAGTCACAATTTTAATACATAATTTTTTTTATTATTTTTTAAATAAAAATTATAAAAGTACCCCAATTGTACTTTAATTCAAGTTAAGTATTCTCTATACCTAAAATTAATAGTTTTAAAAGATTTTAAGGTAGGTTCACAAATTTGTCTCGTTCTGGAAAAAATATGACGGCGCCCATACTTCTAACGGTATTTTTAAGTTTGACTAATCGTATAATTTTTTTGCTGCTACTTCTTTCTATAGATACACTAAGTTTTTTTTGAGTGGGAAGTTTTACAGATTTTGAATAATTATAGTCTGAATATTAGACAAAATTTGACTGTAATTATTATGGATCTGCATGATACCAAAAGAAGAATCACCAATTTTGATCACTTCTGTGTACGACGTCACTCGATGAGTCTAAAATCATCCGCGATATTTTTTTAATGGGAATTTATTTGTTTAAATAGAAGAATTCATTAAAATACATATTTTTTTTAAATAACTTTTTCAAAAAAACTTAAAAATACGAAACTTACATTAATTTATTCCAAAATATACACAATACGGTCATTTATAAAGGTTCATCAAAAATAGGATGATTACATTCATGCCGTTGTAAGAAACATTAAAAAAAATTAAGTTGAACGTAAAGACGATTAATTTACAAAAATTGGTACACGTGAATTGTGATTTATATTTACAAGAAAAACCAAAAAAATAGACAAAAACAGAAACAGACTTATTAATAAGTTTAATTTTTCGTACTCAAATCCAGGTCCGGATTTAGATTTTTATTTACTCCAATTGGATGTGTTACTTTTATATCTAAAAGAAACACTCTTTTCCAATTTTATAAAATAGTTGCAAAACCGATTTAATATCTATACTAAGTCTACTTACATTAGAATCGTGTTTGGAAGAATTCAAATTTACCTGAAAAAGAAGAAAAATCTTTATTAATGTCTTCTTCTACACTACACATTTTAGAAATTCACAGAAATTTATAGAAATTTATAGAAATTTATAGAAATTCATAGAAATTCATAGAAATTCATAGAAATTCATAGAAATTCATAGAAATTCATAGAAATTCATAGAATTTCTTAGAAGTTCATAGTAAATTCATAGAAATTCGTAGAAATTCATAAAAATTCATAGAAATTCAAAGAAATCCACAAAAAAATTATCGAAATATCACAAAAATTCATAGAAATTTAAAGAAAATTATTAGAAATTCATAGAAGTTCATAGAAAATCATATAAATTCACAAAAATTTATAGAAAATAACAAAAAATCATAAAAAATCGTAGAAATTCGTAAAAGTCCATAAAAATTTATAGAAAATCATAGAAATTCAAAGAAAATTCATAAAACTTCCATAGAAATTCATAGAAATTCGTAGAAATTCACAGAAATTTAAAAAAATATTTATAAAAATTCCTAGAAATTCCCAGAAATTCATATAAGTTCAAAGAAAATTCATAGAAATTCACAACAATTAATAGAAAATCATAGAAATTTACAGATATTTACAGAAATTTGTATAAATTCATAGAAAATCATAAAAATTCATAGAAATCACAAAAATTCATATAAGTTCAAAGAAAATTCATAGAAATTCACAAAAATTAATAGAAAATCATAGAAATTTACAAATATTTAGAGAAATTGTTATAAAAATTCTTAGAAATTCATAGATATTTATAGAAATTCAAAGAAATTCACAAAAAATCACAGAAATTCGTAGAAATTAAAAGAAAATTCTTAGAAATTCATAGAAGTTCATAGAAAATCATATAAATTCACAAAAATTTATAGAAAATAATAAAAAATCATAGAAAATCGTAGAAATTCGTAAAAATTCATAGAAAATAATAAAAATCATAGAAATTCGTAAAAATTCATAGAAATTTAAAGAAAATTCATAAAACTTCCATAGAAATTCACAGAAATTCGTAGAAAGTCCTAGAAAATCATAAAAAAACAGAAATTCATTGAAAATCAAAAAATTCATAGAAATTTATGGAAATATATAAAAATTATTCATACAAATTCACAGAAATTCATGGAAATTCAAAGAAAATTCATATAAATTCACAGAAATTAATAGAAATTCGCAAAAAAATCATAAAAACTCATAGAAATTCATAGATAGTCATAGAACTTTATAGAAATTCATAGAAACTCGTAAAAAATCATAAAAAATCATAGATATTCATAAAAATTCAAAGAAAATTCTTAGAAATCCATAGAAATTCATAGAACTTCATAAAAATTCGTAGAAATTCATAGAAATTAGTAGTAATTCATAGAAACTCACAGAACTAGAAAAGAGTAATTTTATTGGCTAATATTCATATAACTTTGGTATAGATTTCAGGGCATTTCGGAATTATGGTAAACCATAAATCTGACTAAATAGAAATTATGGAAAAATCCTTAAAATGTAAGTAGATATTAAACTTAATAAGTCTTTTACATATAATCATAGAAATTTATAGAAATTCATAGAAATTCGTAGAGATTTAAAAAAAAATTCATAAAAATTCATAGAAATTCATATAGGTTCAAAGAAAATTCATAAAAATTCACAATTAATAGAAAATCATAGAAATTTACAGATATTTACAGAAATTTGTAGAAATTCATAGAAAATCATAAAAATTCATGGAAATCACAGAAATTCATATAAGTTCAAAGAAAATTCATAGAAATTCACAAAAATTAATAAAAAAACATAAAAATTTACAAATATTTAGAGAAATTGTTATAAAAATTCTTAGAAATACATAGAACTTCATAGAAATTCGTAGAAAATCATAAAAATTCAAAGAAAATTAATAGAAAATCATAAAAATTCATAGAAATTCGTAGAAATTCATAGAAATTCGTAGTTATTCATAGAAATTCGTAGAAATTCAAAAAATATTCATAAAAATTTATAGAAATTCATATAAATTCAAAGAAAATTTATAGAAGTTCACAGAAATTCCCAAAAATTAATAGAAAATCATGGAAATTTACAAATATTTACAGAAATTTGTAGAAATTCATAGAAAATCATAAAAATTCAAAGAAAATTCATAGAAAATTCATTTTATTAGCTAATATTCATATAACTTTGGTATAGATATCAGGGCATTTCGGGATTATGGTAAACCATAAATCTGACTAAATGGAAAATAAGGGAAAAATCCTTAAAATGTATGTAGATATTAAACTTAATAAGTCTAAGTCTAACTTTTTACATTCTATCAAAAAAAAGTTTGGAATAAATGGCATCAACAGTGGATTTCACATTATTATTCATTCAAAATGTTTGTTAAAAAAAACTAAATTATTCATAAAGTATGCATAAACTAAACTTTTAATAAAATATGTATAAAACAAATTTGTTAAAATATTTATACAATATTCATAAAATAAATATTCATAAGATAATCATAAAAAAATATTCATATATAAGATAATCATAAAATTCTTAATAAATGCGAGTTTTTATTCTATAGGTGCAAATCCTAGGTTTTCGGTAACTGTTTTAAATGTAAAAATGTATATCAAGTATATTTATTTTAGCAAAATTTTACCACATTTACGACGATGTTATGAAACTGGTTTTTTTAATAAAATAAAGTCTATTTCTACGTCTTGCATGTAAATCTATCTGATATTAATTTATAGAAAAATTCAATGGATATGGATACCTAGAAAGGCTTGTTTTATTTGCAGTTTTTTTGTCACTCGTCAAAACATCCAAAATTAACCCGAAAAAGAAATTAAAACAGTAGCGATGAAAAACGTAGAGACTAAAAGCAAGCTGAAAGAAATTCATGACATGTTAGTTTCGGTTTTGTTGGTAATTGGCCGCGAATGGGCTACGAGAAAAACATTTGCATACCAAATTAGTTTCGGATTACAACCGGTCGACGTTCTGGTAACTTTTTGATATTGCCGTATTATATACCTAATTGAGTTGTTAAACGAACACGTGAATGTGGCTATTTAAATATAAAAAAAACTGAATTGAATATATATTGATATGAAAATCTTAATCTATTACATTTCCAAATCCCTTGTCCAAGATTCTCAAAAGGGCTGGTTCGTTTTTTAAAATTTCTCAAATACTAAACACAAAATTCAATTTAGTACAAATAAACAAAAAATTTTATTATTATGACTAGTATTCCTGACAAGTCGATATTAATTGTGCTACTTATCATATTAACTTTGAATAATTTATATAGAACGGACGATTTCAAAGGGAGAACTTCGGCAAATAGGTAAGTGCAATAGTAATTTTTCAATGATAATTGCTTCAGCAAACATCTAAAAAAAAATGATTGGTATTTATCTCATTGCATACGGCTTTTTATTAGATATTTATCGTTGAAAAAATTATAAAAATGATGGACATTTTTCTGTAAATAGGATGTCTTTACTGATTGGCCTATTATTCCGGTGACACTTTAGAGGTAAAATAGTTTGAATAGTGGAAATTGTAATTCTTAATCTCTAGTTTTAAATGGCAAAGGTTGTCCACAAATCGTTCTGTGGATAAGTAAGATATTCTTAAAAATAAAGTTTCAAAAGTAAACATGCTCCTTAAGATTATATAATCAAGTTTGTCTCTATCTACATCTTGTTAGGCATTATTTTATTATAGTTAGGCACTTATATTTTAAAAATACAAAATTTTCTAACAAATGTTTTACTAAAACAATAGAATAAGTTTTATATTACTTAGCTGTCTTCCATACAATTTTTAATCCTTTCGAGAACGAACTTATTTAGAATAGAAAACGTACGTTTTTCCAATGATAACGAAATAAATCCTGGATTGACCTAGAATCGTTATTATTACGTTTATTTGAAGTGCACGTCTAAAACGATTGCACGCTTGCCCGCTTGTAACTCTGTCTAGCTAACTTTCCTTCGTAGTATAGACTGTAGAAAATAATTGAAAACAATAGAAGGCACATTCGCGACCGACACTTCCTGCCACATTTCTCTTCGGTGCACCGAAGTTTATTAAAAAGTAACCGCGTGCCGGGAGCCTGCCAGCCGTTCGTCAAATTAAACCCAGAGAACAAACATGGAATCATTTTACACGGATCGGTCGTCTGCAATACAGCGGATGGAGTTTTCTTAAACTATTATCGATAGTTGAAAATTATTTTTAATTCTTATACTTTTTTTCTACATTTTCTGATCCTACGTTATCAAAAAATTGTCTTTAGACATTGATTAACATACTCAGTAAATGCATAATAATATTGACTAAATGTGTATACATTCACTAAAGAAGGTACGTCTTCTTTACTACCCTTTCTCTTATCCCATGATATGCTTATAACTTTGAAATCTTTAAGAGAAAAGTTTATTAAGAAGCAAGTGTTTAATGACTGTATTCTCATTATGGGCCTTATGGAACTTCCTGATATTGCTGTAAAAAAATGCATTTTTATTAAATTATAAAAAAGCAAAAGTAGCAGCTTTATATCAGTTCGTTTACATTAAAGAAATATGTACCTGTAGAATTAAAGAATAAACCGCTGCTAAAAATAAAAATTCATAGAAATTCACAGAAATTCAAACAAATTTATAGAGATTTACAGAAATACTAGAAATTCATAGAAAATCATAGAAGATCATAGAAATACATAGAAATTGATAAAAATTCATAGAAAATCATAGAAATTTCAAGATATGCATAGAAAATTATGGAAACTCAAAGAAATTTAAAGAAAATTCATAGACATTCATAGAAGTTTATAGAAATTCAAAGAAAATTCATAGAAATTCGCAGAAATTTATAGAAGTTTATAGGAAATCATAGAAATTTAAAGAAAATTTATAAAAATTCATAGTAACTCATAGATATTCACAGAAATTCATAGAAATTCCCAGATATTCATAGATATTCATAGAAATTCCCAGATATTCATAGAAATTTACAGAAATTTATATAAGTCCATAGAAAATCAAAGAAAAGTCATAGAAAATCCCAGATATTCACAGAAATTCATAGAAATTCCCAGATATTCATAGAAAATCATAGAAATTTATAAAAATTCATAGGAAAATTCATAAAAAATTACAGATATTTACAATTCATAGAAATTCACAAAAAATCATAAAAATTAATAGAAATTATGGAAGATATTCGTTATGTTACTGTGCATATTTTCATAGATATTCATAGAAAATCATGGAAATTCATATAAATTCATAGACATTCATAAAAATTCATAGAAGTTTATAGAAATTCGAAAAAAATTCATAAACTCACAGATACTCACAGAAATTCATAGATGTTCACAGAAATTCCCAGCTATTCACAGAAATTCATAGAACTTCCCAGATATTCATAGAAATTCCCAGTTATTCACAGAAATTCATAGAAATTCACAGAAATTCATAGAAGTTCATAGAAAATCAAAGAAAATTCATAGAAATTCCCAGATATTTACAGAAATTCATAGAAATTCCCAGATATTCATAGAAAATCATAGAAATTTATAAAAATTCATAGGAAAATTCATAAAAAATTACAGATATTTACAATTCATAGAAATTCACAAAAAATCATAAAAATTAATAGAAATTATGGAAGATATTCGTTTATGCCATTTTGGCAATGTTACTGTGCATATTTTCATAGATATTCATAGAAAATCATGGAAATTCATAAAAATTCATAGACATTCATAAAAATTCATAGAAGTTTATGGAAATTCGAAAAAAATTCATAAACTCACAGATACTCACAGAAATGCATAGATGTTCAAGGAAATTCCCAGTTATTCACAGAAATTCATAGAACTTCCCAGATATTCATAGAAATTCCCAGTTATTCACAGAAATTCATAGAAATTCACAGAAATTTATAGAAATTCATAGAAAATCAAAGAAAATTCATAGAAATTCCCAGATATTTACAGAAATTCCCAGATATTCACCGAAAATCATAGAAATTTATAAAAATTCATAGAAATTCGTAGGAAAATTCATAAAAAATTACAAATATTTACAATTCATAGAAATTCACAAAAAATCATAAAAATTAATAGAAATTCAATTGAAATTCATAAAAAAAAATAATGAAATTTATATAAATAATGGAAGATATTCGTTTATGCCATTTTGGCAATGTTACGCGCATGTTTTCATAGATATTCATAGAAAATCATGGAAATTCATATAAATTCATGGACATTCATAAAATTTCATAGAAGTTTACATAAATTCGAAGAAAATTCATAAAAACTCACAGAAATTCATAGATGTTTACAGAAATTCCCAGATATTCATAGAAATTCTCAGATATTATAGAAATTTCCAGTTAATCACAGAAATTCATAGAAATTCACAGAAATTTATAGAAATTCATAGAAGTCCATAGAAAATCAAAGAAAATTCATAGAAATTCCCAGATATTCACAGAAAATCAGAAATTTATAAAAGTTCATAGGAAAATTAATAAAAAATTACAGATATTTACAATTAATAGAAATTCACAAAAAATCATAAAAATTAATTGAAATTCATAAAAAAAATTAATGAAATTTATAGAAATAATGGAAGATATTCGTTTATGCCATTTTCGCAATGTTACTGCGCATGTTTTCAAAGATATTCATAGAAAATTATGGAAATTCATAAAAATTCATAAAAGTTTATAGAAATTCAAAGAAAATTCATAAAAACTCACAGATATCCATAGATATTCACAGAAATTCCCAGATATTCACAGAAATTCCTAGATATTCATAGAAATTCCCAGATATTCACAGATTTTCATAAAAATTCACAGAAGTATATAGAAAATCAAAGAAAATTCATAGAAATTCCCCGATATTCACAGAAATTCATAGAAATTTATAGAAATTCAGTAGAAATTCATAGAAAATTTATTGAAATTTATAGAAAAAATGGAAATATTCGTTTATGCCTTTTTGGCAATGTTACTGCGCATATTTTTTTCAATGTAAATCACATCTAAATGATATTTATAATTAATAACCATTCTAATGCTGTATTCATGATAGCATTTTTCTAAAACAAATGTAAACCATTTACATTATCAATATTCATGAATTTACTTCTCAGTTTCGTCATCAAAAAATTGATTAATGTAAAACGAGCTTAATTATAATCATTAATTAGTAGATTAATTAATTAGTAGGTTCAAAATGTATTATTCGCCTAACTAATTGAAGGCTCCATAATTTCGGTATCCATTTTTACGTAAACGAAGTATAAGTACATTTTTATGATGCGGATGATAAATTATCCGTCTGATCCGTTTTTCAATTAATTATATACCTCGCCAGAACTTTGTTGGGTATATTTTCTTGATAACTAAAAAAGTTGCTGGTATAAAGAAAAAAAATTACTTTATTTATGAGGCTAAACTTTCTTAAATATTGTTGTAGAATTTGAAAATGTATATGTATGGGTTTGAACAAATAAATAAATAAAATAAAAACAAAATTCAAGTAATTGGTTTTTCAATTTTTTATAGGCACCATTGTTTATACAATTACTGTCAAATTTTCAGGACGATGACGAAATAACATTTGTTGTTATCAATAAATCGTTCATTTTCATGATCTAAAATAAAACAAAATTAAGAACAATTTATTTTTTATAGGAGCAATTTTTCGTACAACTGCAGTCAAATTTTTCAAAATTTTGAGCTATCGAGATATTTATAAATGAAATTTTGTAGAGTTCAACCAGATAAGTACAATGTCGCAAACCGCATAATGGTTGCTCTAACGGTTGCCTAATTATTTAATTTTAAAGTTATTGGATTCTGTAGTACAAATTAACCCAAATTGGAGTCAAAATTCCATTCTGCCCTTACTTAATAATATCACCATGTGCACTAATGTTCTATATAATTCGTAGAAATTCAAAACAAATTCATGGAAATTCATAGAAATTCAAAACAAATTCATGGAAATTCATAGAAATTCGTAGAAATTCATAAAAATTCATAGAAATTCGTAGAAATTCATAGAAATTTATTGAAATTCATAGAAATTCATAGAAAGTCATAGAAATTCATAGAAGTTCATAGAAATTCATAGAAATTCATAGAAATTCATAGAAATTCATAGAAATTCATAGAAATTCATAGAAATTCATAGAAATTCATAGAAATTCATAGAAATTCATAGAAATTCATAGAAATTCATAGAAATTCATAGAAATTCCTAGAAACTCCCGGATATTCATATATATTTACAGAACATATATTCATAGAAAATCATAGATATTAACAGAAATTCAAAGAAAATTCATAAAAATTCATATATTCATAGACATTCTATTCTGCCCTTACTAATAATACCACCGTGATATCCCTGTGTACTAACGTTGTATATCCGCTTGCGCAGAATGCATATCGCGTCGGTATTAGATGACCCCCCTGGAGACGGTTTAAAAAAAGTAATTTTTCTCGCTTTTCTGCGTAGGAGGACAGAGTGGTCCACATTCCTACAATATCTAATCAACATATTTATAGCCTACCTTTTTGTTACACCTTAATTTCAATTTGACCGCGTTTTTCCCATATTTATTGTCAAATCCTCGTACAGCGTTAGATGTAGAGAAACTTTATAAGAAGCTTTTGTTTACGGTTACTTCCCGGCCTGGATGGCATTCCCCCTTTCACCATTATTATGGTATCGGCAAAGTGTACAGCCAAGTGAGATATGAAGTAGCTGCGGCAAGGCAAGAAGGACCATTGTATACCACTCGACTCCATTTATCAAAATTTCTCGCTCTGAACTCTCTCCCATAAACAAGGCGAAACGATAATTGAATTTTTCGGACATTTCGGTTCCGTAGATACGGTTCGCATGGCGAACCGGAAGTTGCATTTACGCGCCCATGTTTCATGCTAGAACGGATAGAATCAATACTTATCGTATGTGTGTCACTGTGCATACACATTTTTCTATGTATCGGTACGTAGTCTCCAGAAACGATAGGTAATATTTTAATATTCACCAGACTCTTCATTACTAATTCTTTTTAGCTCCCACTTGATCTGTATTTATCAATTGATCTATTTTAATCATTATTTTCTCAAATATATTGAAATGAAAAATTTATATCTACAAATTTTGTGAATTTTTATGAATTTTCTTTGAATTTCTATTATTTTCTATGATTTCCTATGATTTTCTATTATTTATTTTCCATGATTTTCTATGATTTGATTTTCTATGATTTTTTATGATTTCTATGATGTTCTATGATTTTCTATAATTTTCTATAATTTTCTATAATTTTCTATAATTTTCTATAATTTTCTATAATTTTCTATAATTTTCTATAATTTTCTATAATTTTCTATAATTTTCTATAATTTTCTATAATTTTCTATAATTTTCTATAATTTTCTATAATTTTCTATAATTTTCTATAATTTTCTATAATTTTCTATAATTTTCTATAATTTTCTATAATTTTCTATAATTTTCTATGATTTTCTATAATTTTCTATGATTTTCTATGATTTTCTATGATTTTCTATGATTTTCTATGATTTTCTATGATTTTCTATGATTTTCTATGATTTTCTATGATTTTCTATGATTTTCTATTATTTTCTATGATTTTCTATGATTTTTCTATGATTTTCCTATGTTTTTCTATGTTTTTCTATGTTTTTCTATGTTTTTCTATGTTTTTCTATGATTTTCTATGATTTTCTATGATTTTCTATGATTTTCTATGATTTTCTATGATTTTCTATGATTTTCTATGATTTTCTATGATTTTCTATGATTTTCTATGATTTTCTATGATTTTCTATGATTTTCTATGATTTTCTATGATTTTCTATGATTTTCTATGATTTTCTATGATTTTCTATGATTTTCTATGATTTTCTATGTTTTTTTATGATTTTCTATGATTTTCTATGATTTTCTATGATTTTCTATGATTTTCTATGATTTTCTATGATTTTCTATGATTTTCTATGATTTTCTATGATTTTCTATGATTTTCTATGATTTTCTATGATTTTCTATGATTTTCTATGATTTTCTATGATTTTCTATGATTTTCTATGATTTTCTATGATTTTCTATGATTTTCTATGATTTTCTATGATTTTCTATGATTTTCTATGATTTTCTATGATTTTCTATGATTTTCTATGATTTTCTATGATTTTCTATGATTTTCTATGATTTTCTACGAATATCCACGAATTTCTATAAATTTCTATGAATTTCTATAAATTTCTATAATTTTCTATAAATTTTTATAAATTTCTGTAAATTTTTACGAATTTTTATAAATTTTTCGAAATTTCTATGAATTTCCATAAATTTTTATGAATTTCTAAGAATTTCTATGAATTTCTATGAATTTCTATAAATTTTTATGAATTATTATGAATTATTATGAATTTTTATGAATTTTTATGAATTTTTATGAATTTTTATGAATTTCTAAGAATTTCTATGAATTTCTATGAATTTTTATGAATTTCTATGAATTTCTATGAATTTCTATGAATTTCTATGAATTTCTATGAATTTCTATGAATTTCTATGAATTTCTATGAATTTCTATGAATTTCTATGAATTTCTATGAATTTCTATGAATTTCTATGAATTTCTATGAATTTCTATGAATTTCTATGAATTTCTATGAATTTCTATGAATTTCTATGAATTTCTATGAATTTCTATGAATTTCTATGAATTTATATGAATTTCTATGAATTTCTATGAATTTCTATGAATTTCTATGAATTTCTATGAATTTCTATGAATTTCTATGAATTTCTATGAATTTCTATGAATTTCTATGAATTTCTATGAATTTCTATGAATTTCTATGAATTTCTATGAATTTCTATGAATTTCTATGAATTTCTATGAATTTCTATGAATTTCTATGAATTTCTATGAATTTCTATGAATTTCTATGAATTTCTATGAATTTCTATGAATTTCTATGAATTTCTATGAATTTCTATGAATTTCTATGAATTTCTATGAATTTCTATGAATTTCTATGAATTTCTATGAATTTCTATGAATTTCTATGAATTTCTATGAATTTCTATGAATTTCTATGAATTTCTATAAATTTTTACGAATTTCTATAAATTTATGCAAATTTCTATGAATTTCCATGAATTTTTATGAATTTCTATGAATTTCTATGAATTTCTATGAATTTCTATGAATTTCTATAAATTTTTACGAATTTCTATAAATTTATGCAAATTTCTATGAATTTCCATGAATTTTTATGAATTTTTACGAATTTCTATGAATTTCTACGAATTTCTATGAATATCTACGAATTTCTACGAATTTATATTCAATTCAATGTAAGGCACGTGTAAATAATGCTAAAAGAACTGCCTTCTTGTCTCCGAAACCTCTGAAAATTTCTCCAAACACAATGACATATAACAGCATTTTTCACGGAACAAATTATCTACTATCATTTTCGTACTCAACTTTAGCTGATCTACTCCGAGCGGTAATAACTGTCACACCCTGTATCCAATTTTAATTATTTTCCAGATAATTTGGTTGGTTACTATTCAACTGACAACCAGTCAATAATAAATGTTTATAATATTTCAAGTTCAAATCCGAATCCGAGAAACGTGAAATTAATGTCTGTCATTTACGCGGCATCGAATCTGGAGCGGGCATAATTGACATGACGAAACCGTCAAACATTTGATTAGTAATCCGTCTCAGAGGGCAAAGCCGCCGGATATACATAGAAACGTGCAGCCACTACGAAACCAACGCAAGCAGAAAATTCCCTGCATTCTGAATTAATACGTCGAAATCTTAGAGGTTCAAGTAACGCCTAAAGTTTGGTTAATATGTGTAATATCTGGATTGTTGCTGATAAAATAATAAGAAAAGAAGAACATCTCAGGATGGACTATCTACAAAGTTATAGCGAAAAATGTAGAAGAGCCAGAAGTGGCAGACATTAAATCCTAAAGTATTAAATTATTATAGCCCAAATTTAATTTTAAACCCCTCAACCTTAAATTTATATCTCCACAAACGGTTCTAAAACAAAGCTCAAGGTGTGAAATGTACTCAAGATCTTTAAACCTAAACTTAAAATGCGGTATAAGCAATAATTAAGCTCATGGGGTGTCCCAAACTAGCAAAATAAATTACCAGAAATAATATAACTGGATGGAACAGCAGACAAGCACTACTCACCCTGGGCAGACCTTGAGAGGTACCCGACTGGCCTTCATCGATACAAAACATACTGAAACTATACTGGAGCAAGAACAGGAAGACTTGGTACAAAAGGCATTGGTGGAACAGCTGTACACTCCCATTATTAAGCAGTGAAAGCGCACCCTAATTTCTCAAACCATTGTACAGTGCAGGGACCATCTGGATGACCTGCGCTATTCCAATACCAACGGACTCGTTCAGAGAAACGATTGTCACTCACGGAAGACTCTGATGAGGAGGTAATAAGGAACCAAAAAGAGCCGATAGTACACTTTTTGGACAATTCCAGGTTGATGCAAGGACCTACAGAAGAATACACTCTATCAAGGACTTGTACAAGGGACCAAGGTGACAGAGTGGGTACTATTAATTAATATGGGTCAAATACAATAATCCATTAGGTTTCAGTGTAATCGGAGACTAAATAAAATGAGCCCAAGAAAAGAAAAAGGTTACTTATATCAGATTTTAAATTAAGATTTAAAATAAAGTAAAAATAAAAGTCTCGTCAATTAAATATGGCTGTATTGGGATCTAAAATTAAGATCGCAGCGCCGTCTGTACTTAACATTTAAACTAATTGTTATGGCTTGTTATTGTTTACATTTTTGAGTTTGTAAACAAACAACCCATAAAAAGTATTTGGTTTATATTGTGCTATTTTAAGGAAAACATGAGGGAAAACATATTGTTGTTAATTTTTAGTGATTAGATACTTTTATTTCAATAGTTTTTAGGTTAAAGTAGAATATATATTTTTATTTGGTAAGTAACCCCCTATTAATTTTGTTTTTAAATTACATTCATTCATTTATGTTAATTTAAGATATATTTGTGTTATCTTTTAATAAAATATTAATATATTTATTTTATTTTTAGTGAGATGTCTGAAATAAGGCTAAGTTTAATAGAACTTATGAAGTATATTGATGCAGGTGGAAATTCCAGGACTGTTATTAAAGAAGATGCTATTTTAAATGCGGGCCACATAGTTTTTATGTGGAAAGAATGAATTTAGTGATAAACACGTTTTTGCAGTTGTTCTCCAAACTAGTGCATTGAATTCAGGTCCCCATATTGTTGTAGGCCAGTGCAAGATGTTTAAAATTAGTGAATGGCAGTGTTTGTTTTAAGATGGGAACAGTGGACAGTGCAAACATATTTCAGGAGTCTTAATAAAGTGTTCTAGGTTATACTGTTTCAAATAATAAAAGAACTATCAAGCTAATTCGATCGAATACCTTTTGATTTTGTTCTACACCCACATGTATATTATATATTTTACGCACTGATTAAAGAACGAAAAAGTAGCCCATTGAACGAATATATTTATCCATTCTATGAACACTGTACAGATATGAAATCCACCAATATTTGGTCACCAGGATACCATTATTTTTTTAAATTTTAAATGAGTAACAGTTCTGTCAAACTAATTTTCAGCATAGTTTTTAGTTATTGAGATTAAATATAAATTACAAATGATTATTGTGAAGAATCGATAAATAATGGCACTACACAAGATATTCTTTTATATTTTCAAATAAATCTAAAATCAGTTTATGATTATTACAAAAACTATGTGTCCTTGGTACAGAAGCAGAATATTTATGGCTTCACTTTTATGTTTGCATAAACTATTTGATAATCAAATTATTATTTCAATGTTCCATAATTTTATTTAACAAGATGTTTTAAAACATAGAATAATTATTCTTTTAAAATCATCTATTAACACAAGTAGGTACTATTTTGTTTGTTTGTTAGTTTTGATGTAAAATTTACTTAGTCATAATTTTAATTTGTAGTTTGTATTAGTTTTTAGTCTTAATACTTTTATAATATATTATTTAATCCATGTTACTTATTATCTTACAAACAATTGTATGACACTTTGCAAGTGTTCTTATTCTTACCTTTTTAACACACTGATGTTTGTAATGTTTGGATATTGTGTGAATAATTATGATATTAATAACATAAGTAATTCATGTGATCTTGTCTTTAATACAATAAATGAAAATGTACAGCTTGAAATTTATGATTGATTTTGTACTTGAGAGAATACTCTTTTTAATAATTATTTTTATTCTCAAGTTTACTAGTCATCGTGTACAGTTACATTTTCTAATGAGTGATTGTACATTGATAATGTATTTTTGTACATTTTTTATATTATTCTGTAATGGAATAGTTCGACACATGCAACGAAGACTATAGTAACTCATTATTTCCAGTCTAATCTAAGATAATATAGTATTCAAAGTATTTTATGGCCTAAAATGATTTACTATATTTGATGGTAGTATTTCTGGTTGCTTAACCTCTTCGTTTAGATAGGTATAAGATACTTATTTAGATCAAAGCTTTTGGCAAATATATGTGCTGGATAAAGGTAACTAAAAACTCTCAAAAATGAGTCTTCTTTGCATGGGTCGAGTTGATTCTGTTGGTAAAAAGGCTATTATTATAAGCAATAAATATAAAAATCAAATATTTTTTATTTTTCATGTTAACAAAATATACCAATGTTTACATAATAATAAACATTCTTTATTGAGTTACAATACCCAATAGGCCATCTTCCGAAGTACTTCAGCTGATTTGACTGTATTTTCTAGTACAGTATGTTAAAGTTGTTAATACCAGTGAATGAACACAACTCTTTGTCAGATTTTAAAAGATCTGAAATTGTTTTAATTTTTGGGGTATGCGCACTTGTACACTAATGGCAATATACTTGAAAAAGAGTATTTGCAACCTCTGTCTTGTTTGGCGTGAGTAGCTAGGTTATCTTGAAACAAATCACTCTCAACTATGACTTTGTTTAATCTCACTATCACATTTAACACTCATTGAACTTTTTTTAGTTTGGTCACAAAATCTTTATTCTGTGGTTTGGATCTTCTTTTTGTTCTCTCAATATTTGATTTTGAAGTTTATTGAACAGAATCGTCAAACATTTACTTAAAAACTGGCAGGAAGACACAGCGATTTTTTTTCACTTTGGATGAGGCATCTACAACACAAAAAAAGGTAAAATAAAAACATTCAATCGAAAAATAAATCTATATTACCTCTAGGCAAATCATCTTTAAAATGCTTCTCAATTTTTAATTTTTGTAACTATGCATTTCTTGCAGAATTTCCACTTGCAATTTATAAAAATTACCCTACATTTACCAACTTTAGGAAGCAAATGAAATGTAAAAGAAGGTCCATTTTTTTAGGGCTGCATCCAGGCACCCAACAAGTGTGTTTTTCACTGATATTCCACTTATAGTTCAAATAAAATAATATTTTAATATATATGATATAAATTTAAAGCATTAGCTTATTATTAAATAAGATATTTCAAACAAAATACTTGTTAAATTTTAAAATATTGAAATGACCTGATAAACAATAAACAAACCTTGACAGAACACAGACGGTCAAGTGTCAAATGGCATAACTTTTAGTTCACAGTAGAGGGCGTATCGCTTATCTTCAGATCCCAATACCTCTTTAGATAGTTTACAGAGACAATAGTCACAAAACAAACTCAATATCTAAAATGAAGTTTACTTACATAAGAATCACGATGAGAAGTATTCAAACTTACCTGAAATAGAAAAATTTACATAAAAATTTAATTTAAAACGTATATATAATAACAACATCAACAAATATTCAATAGGTACTGAAGTAGCTCACAATCCTTGTGAATTGATTTAAATCCAAAATTCCAGTGTTACTATTTTCCAAGGTCCAATCAGTAATACTAATAAATCATGTCCTATTTATCCATATAGTCGAAGTACCGTCTAAATTCTGAAACTAGCACGACTAATATACCAGTAATTGACGAACTAATTGGAAAATCGAAATTCTTTACGTACGCTACCAAGTTTAACATCAATTTTCATTAAGAGGGTAAAGGGTCTAAATGCACTTGATTAATTAAATATTCGACCGGGAAGGTATCATAACTAAACGGAATGTTTTACATTATACAATTAATAGCGAACCGAGTCAGGAAATTAAGGATAGTGACTGGCCGCCTTAGTTTTATTGTGGAGTGAATTGTCTTATACCTATTTCTTTATTAAAATAAAATAGTTTCGGATACTGCCATTTACTCATTCGACGATACCCTTTGTCGAAGTAATTCAATTTCACTAGTAGAACAATCATAAAATAGAGATGAGACAATCAACAATACAGAAAGGACCACGCACTTTTCTTATGCAAATGTCTAAATTTTTGATATGTTAAATAACTTGATGTCCCCATTAAAAGTGTCCATGGGCCCAATCGTATCCTATGACTAGATTTTGAGATACAGGGTGTTGAAGTTAAAAATCCCTAATTCTTTAAAATGGACACCATAAATCACCCTTAAATATTTTTGGAAGTTTTTTGCTCATTCTGTGTAGTCAAAATACATACTTAACTACTATAATTAAAATATTGTACCTTACAGGGTGAATAATGATTCGGCAAATCTTTTTTGGTCAAAGTAGGTATTCCCACCAAACAAAAAAAATATATCACCGTCAAAGTCTGAATATTTGATATCGTATAGTACTCGATGTACTCGTTCAAAATTCTTATTGGTAAATTTAGATCCAATGACTAGTTTTCCAAATATAACTTAATATGTACTAAATATATGAATTTTAAACAATAAATATATACTGACAAAATAGATATTTTCAAGAGAAATATCTTATATTAAATATTTTGATATACTGTTTTAGATTAAGAATATACCCCTTGTACTATTTTCAAAGAGACAAAAAATCGTACTTACAGGGTGATTGCGGTTGAATATGTTAAAGGAAAAAATTAACAAAAATAGAAAATAATTGCCTTTTAACTTGCGAGTTGTTTATTAAAAAAATCTTATTAGTTTACATACAGGGTCATACATCATTGCATTACAAAAATAGTTCATTATACGGTAGATATAAGTAGGATCTAGAGAAATATATAATGATCGGATTAAATGTTTATTTATATCAGATTGGGATCTCCTTTCCGCGTAAAGTGTTAGCCCCTGTAGGAATAGTGCACTGCTTGTATAATAGGGCAGGTCAAAAATTACCAAAAAAACATTAATTTAGGCTAGTGTGAAAAAATTGTGTTTTATGTGGTTTACACCCTATATAAAAATTAGTGAGAAAATAAAATACTTAGCTGGGACCTTAGGGGTGAGAAATTAAAAAACTAAAAAAATTCAGCTTTGTGCAGCTCTTCGCTTGATTTAAAACTCAAGGGGTTTAGGGCAGCTACAAGATAATAAAACCGGTCTTGAATGTTAAATCAACCCAGAACTCACCACGAGGAGGTGGTCGCACTTCGAGTTTGTTTAAAATTTCAACTGCTATGTCCATTGTACCTAGTAGGTTTTTAAGAGGATGAAACTTATTTAACAACGCACCTGCAATCTGATAAAAACCACTCAAATTAACTGCATGATGCGTGGATATGCGGCCTTTAAAAAATTTAAAAATGGATTTAAAATGTCCATTTCTGGCTTCTACAACCCAACGAGTTTTAGTTATTAGTCTCGCTCTATTAGCTTCACTATAAGTAATTAACCCAAGTTCTTCTAATCTAGGAATAACATTTCTGTAGCCTCTATCTACTATTACTATATCTCCTTCTGTAATCCAGTTTCTAAATTCATTATTATCATTAACCAATTGTTACCGTAAGATTGCTGCATCATTATTAGATGCATCAGAAAAATAGGGACCATTGATTGATAAAATATATCCGTCAGGAGCTACTGTAATTTCTGGCTTAACTAAATGTTCCTTCTTAAAATAGCAATAGGACTGACGTAATATTCTAAAATTACTACTTTTTTCATTTGAGTTATATGTACAATCGACATAAAATATGGCCTTTGGAATGTTTGCTATAGGATTGTAAAGCGCGTTTAAGAATTCAGGGACATGATTTATGATATAGTTTTCTCTGGTTATTGATCTAAATCCAATATTACTAGGTACAAATCTTTGAAGCAGGGACATACGGACATTAGATATGACTATACTAGTGACTTGTCGGGATGAATAATTAAAAAGTAATTTTATGAACTCATCTGACAATCCATGTCTTAGTTTAACAAGGAAAGCAAGTAAATCTTTTTGAGCAATGCTTCTTAAGTTACCATATTGTTCTATTGGTTCACAAAATTCATATAATTCTTGAAAATTCTCTTTAGAAATTGAAGTTAAATATTTAAATTCTTCTAAACTAAAAATAGTTATGTCTTCCGAATTTTTTAAATTATTATTAGCATTAGCAGCCGCTCTTAAACTAGACAAAAATTGCTGAATATTACGAGGAGCAATGGTCTATTAACAAAACGCAAACCAGCATGTAAATTAATCATTAGTAAACCCGAATGATTTAGATGAAAGTCACAAATCTTCAGATATTCGGATACATAAATATTTGAGACTAAAAAAATATTTGCTCTGCATACTGCCGATAGTTTTCTTACATTTACTTGTGCGTTACAAATTATACAACCACGAACTGAGTGGGGTGTTAAAACATTAAGTCTTAGGCAATTTGGATCATTTTCAATATTTCTAAGTTCCTGTGTAATTGCGTGATAACAGTTTAAACATAATCTTACTTCTTGTAGATTATCGACTGCAGGATGTCCGGCAGCTTGTCTTCTAAAATTAGCAATGTTAAGCACATCTATATTATTGTACTCGTCTAAACGAATAGTGAGTCGAAGTTGAGAGTGTCTATTGCAAACATAACAGCTAATCCTATTTGCAACAATATTTATTTAAAATACTAATACAGAACGGTCTAATGCTTGCTTAAAATACAAACGTCATTTATCATAAAAGTCAACAATATGTTCAATTATTCGGAAAATATTTAATCATAGCCTTTTCTAGATCAATATAAATAAATCAATTGTAAGCATGTTTATATATCCTATAAGGTTGTTGGGATATTCACCACTATTTAGAATTTACTAATAAAATCTATCAATCGTCTAAAACTCATAGGTTACAAAATATACAGGGTAATCAATTTTTGTGAAAATCTTCGGAAAAATTATGTATTATCATAGTAGATATAAAAAAGCAAAACTTCAGGCATGCAGACAGTCTTTAGCTTTATATTTTATCATTACGAGTATACAGGGAGATTCTTAACACGGTATCAGACCCAAGTCGATTTAAAATGCCTTGGTTGTGTCGATTACAACAAGCTTAACGTCTGAAGTGAAAAATTACGGAGTTACAGGATGTTTAAGATGCCCTTGAAAATCAAGAGAGGAACAGGTAAGCTGTAAACTATAAAAATATCAACAAATGTTTCGTGAAAATTAAATTACAATAATATGTCTGCTCGACTTATGTTAAATATTTGAAACCAATAACATGAAAATACTATTTCTTATATGAATGAGTACCAATAAGTAGATATGACATTTATACTTCATTGTGTGCATAACTATTACTCAATGGATTTCCTAGAAGAAAACTCGCAATGAAACAGTAGTTAATAAATGGATAATTTCCCAGATTTTTCTGCTCATTGACTACTTCATTCTGAGGCTCCATTAAATGTTTTTAATTTCTAGTTATTCCAAAAACTATGTCAGTTTGACAAAGTTTGGTATTGGCTATTTAAAATATTAATGTATGTATATTTATAATCTTTTTCAATAAAGAACTCACAAGCAATTTATTTTCTAATATTTGGCAATAATTTTATATATTGTTGATTTTTCCACCTTGCAAGTTCAACTGTAACCATCCTTCAAGGGATGCGACTTAAAACAAAATGTATTGGGAGCTTTACCTCATTGGTGGCGTGAATGGAGCTCATAATCTTATTTAAATATACAATACAAAGAGGCACTTATGACAATACTCGAGCCAAATAAACCTGTAATCCGATCATAAATCATTTCTGCTCATCCTACTGAGACCTACCATATCGGTATATAAACTTAAAGGAAAGCATATCTTTCTCAATTTTGATCTGACACGTAAACAAATGGAATCAGAAAAACTTGTCAAAGAAGAACTATACAAACGACGTGAAAAAGGAGAAAATAATCTTATTATCAAATTTATAAATGGATGTCCAAAAATAATTAGTTTGAATCCAAAAAACTAACCAATCAGAGCCCACCTTCTATTAAGTTCTCTCCTAGCTCCATTTACTACCAAAACGTTAGAGGATTAAGAACAAAGCTAAGTAAACTTATTTCTGATGTAGCAACTGTATCCCACGAAATCATTGTTTTCACCGAAACTTGGCTGACAGAAAACTTTAGTGATGCCGAACTTGGATTTGAAAATTTCAACATTTACCGCAAGGACAGATCTGCACAAACCAGCTCATCCTCCAGAGGAGGTGGAGTTCTTATAGCAGTTTCCAAATCTATACGAAGTAGTTTGCTCAACTCTACACAAGAAATTGAACAGTTATTTGTCCTCATAGGCAATGGTAAAAGTACTCTTATTTTAGGAGCTGCTTACTTTCCTCCAATGTCACCAAACGATAAATATGTTTCGTTCACTGAAAACTTGGATAATTTGTCAGAGATGTATCCTCATGCACAATTTTGCATTTTGGGCGACTTCAATTTACCTAAGGCCATATGGATGTCAAATAATCTATGCTCAACTGCTACCTCTTCCTTGGGACCTGGAACTAGAGCTGATGAAACTGTTGCGATTAATACTATCTCCAATATGTGTGCTTTTCACAACTTCTTTCAGAACAATGCAGTTCGGAATGATTACAATACTACTTTAGATTTAGTTTTTTCTTATCAATCTTCAACAACCACCTCTCTCGCTAGTGATGCTCTAATTAATGTCGATAAATATCATCCCCCATTACTTATACACTTGAACCTTGCTGTAAATTATTGTAACTCGTCACATGTACCTAATGAGTATTACTATGATTACAAATTCGCAGATTTTCGATCCATTGAACATCATCTGGGATTAATTCAGTGGGATTCACTATTCTTAAATAAATCACTTGATGAAATGGTAAATATTTTTTACGATTTTGTGTATTCTGTCATTCATTCCTTTGTACCATTGAAAAAATTATCCATTCGACGATTTCCCAGATGGTTTTCACCTGAATTGAAAAATCTCATAATTCTAAAGAAGGAGGCACACCTTAGATTTAAATTTAGTGGATCTTCTAACGACTACATGGTATTCTCTAACTTGCGCTCTCAATGTAAACTTAAGTCTAAACAGAATTACAATGATTACATTAAACTTACTGAATCATCTGTTGGTAATGATATTAAAACATTTTGGAATTTTGTCAATTCAAATAGAAAAAGTAATGAGTTACCCAACGAAATGTACTATAACAACACTAGATGCTCTATGGGTACAGATTTAGCTAATATGTTTCAGGATTACTTTAGCTCAGTCTATAGCAATCAACCATGCCATAATTATGATAAACCATATTCAACCCATTTAAATGTTGCAAATTATCAAATATCTATTTCAGAAATATTTGAACATCTGAGCTGTTTAGATATGAGTAAGGGATCAGGTCCTGATGGCTTGCCACCTTCCTTATTGAAAACTTGTTGTTATGTTATATCCCGTCCACTGCATATTATCTTTAATGTTTCACTTCATAATGGAATGTTTCCTAATTACTGGAAATCAAGTTTTACTGTACCGATTTACAAATCAAGCGACAAATCAAATGTAACTAATTACAGGCCAATATGCATTCAAAGTGTGATTCCTAAACTCTTTGATAGTATTATTACAAAGTATTTATCGAAACTGCTTGATCCTTTCATCATAGATCAGCAGTTTGGTTTCCGCTCCAAAAAGTCCACTGAACTTAACTTGTTGTCTTATGTTGATTACTTATCGAATGCCTTGGATTCTAATGATCAAGTTCATGCTATATACACTGATTTTTCAAAGGCATTCGACAGAGTTAACCACAATTGCTTGATTGGAAAGCTTAGTAACATTGGCATTGGTGGTAATCTTCTGAAATGGATCGAATGCTTTATAACAAACCGCATTCAAATTGTTCGTGTTTCTGGTTTCTTATCCTCTGGCTTTACCACTACATCTGGTGTCCCTCAAGGTTCACATTTGGGACCTCTACTTTTTAATATATATAACAATGACATCCAAAATTGTTTTAAGAATTCTCAGTTCCTTTGCTTTGCTGATGATTTAAAATTATTCATGCGTGTAAATTCCTTACGTGATTGTATTTGCCTTCAAAAAGACTTGGAAAACTTGGTCCAATGGTGTAGTACTAATGGAATGGAATTAAATACAAGTAAATGTCATGCAATCAATTTCAACAGAAAACATAGTCCTATTGAATATATCTATAAATCAATGACATAACACTGGATACTATTACAGAGGTAAAAGATTTGGGTGTGATATTAGACTCCACCCTTTCTTTTCAAACTCATATAACAGCCTCAGTTAATAAAGCATTAAGAATGTTGGGTTTCCTTAGAAGAACTACTTCTGATTTTCATAATGTGATGTGTTTAAAGATTCTTTATTGTGCCTTAGTTAGACCTTATATTGAATATGCTTCTTCTGTATGGAATCCTTTTTATGTATATCTAATCCATAATATAGAACAGGTTCAAAGAAAATTTTTACGCATTGTTGCATTTAAATCGGATATTGTCCCGGTCAACTTCAGATACAATTATGACGAATTACACACACTTTGTCATCTTGAGACCCTTCTGAGCAGAAGAAACCAAAGGTATCTTAAAATATTGTTTAACATTATTAACTCATCTGCCGATTGTCCATACTTGTTATCCCAAATTGGATTTTCTGTACCCTCTAGAGTAACTAGGAATATTAATACATTCTCTCAACCTTTTCATAGAACAAATTATGGTTCTCACTCTTTTATTCCTAGAGCAACAAGATCTGCTAACAGACTAAATGTAGAATGGATTACTTCTCCATCAGATTTTTCTATCCATTTATGTATATGTGAGGAGTAATTTTTAATTGTTTTTAATATTTATGTATTTAAATTAATTTTTTATTATTATTATTTAGGATTTTATTACTATTTAATGTATGTAATATGTATTATCTGTAATTGTATTGTTTTAATGGGCTCTGACCCGTAAATAAATAAATAAATAAATAAATAATCAACTTTTTGTTCCGAAATAAAGTATGACCCTGTATATGGACTTATACTATTTTTTTGATGAACAACAATTATTTTCTATTTTTTGGCAACAATTTCAACATTTTGTTGATTTAACTTACATATTCAACCGCGATCACCCTGTAAGTACGAATTTTTTTTCCCTTTGCAAATAGTACAAGGGGAATATTCTTAATCTAAAACAGTATGTCAAAATATTAATTATAAGATATTTCTCTTGAAAATATCTAATGTCAGTATATATTTATTGTTTAAAATTCATATATTTGGTACATATTAAGTTATATTTGGAAAACTAGTCATAGGATCTAATTTTACCAATAAGAATTTTTAACGAGAACATCGAGTACTATACGATATCAAATATTGAGAAATTTTGACGGTGATATTTTTTTTCTCGGTATTTTAGCTATTTTTGTTCGGTGGGAATACCTACTTTGACCAAAAAAGATTTGCCGAATCATTAATATACAATATTTTAATTATAGTAGTTAAGTATCTATTTTGACTACACAGAATGAGCAAAAAACTTCCAAAAATATTTAAGGGTTATTTATGGTGTTCATTTTAAAGAATTAGGGATTTCTAACTTCAACACCCTGTATCTCAAAATCTAGTCATAGGATATGATTGGGCTCATGGACACTTTTGATGGGGACATCAAGTTATTTAACATATCAAAAATTCAGACATTTTGACGGTACTCCCGTTTGCATAAGAAAAGTGCGTGATCTTTTATAATTTTTTTGTATCATATTAACCAACAAAATGTTTCGACATAACATCAGAGATCCTGTACTTTACACTCATCCCCTGAACACCTACTAAAACCCTGTCCGCAAGCAACAATCCCAGCTTTCCATAAAGATTATGTTGTGACACGAGCTGATATCCTGTCAACCGAGAAAGAAGGGATTAGTGTCGCAGCCACCTCAACCAGTAACCTCGCGAAGTGCTCTTCTTGGAGACTTTTCGATGGCTTTCCTTCTTATCGACGATGCCGTAACATTCGGAAAATTGGAAAAAGAATTTTCGTGTTCCGTCGTGAACTTTTCACTTAGAGGTTGAAAATTTAGATCGTGTAAAGATTACTTATTTCGACAAAACAAAACGAATAAGAATATTGTCCTTAATTTCCTGACTCGGTTCGCTATTAATTGTATAATGTAAAACATTTCGTTTAGTTATGATACCTTCCCGGTCGAATATTTAATTAATCAAGTGCATTTAGTCCCTTTACCCTCTTAATGAAAATTGATGTTAAACTTGGTAGTGTACGTAGAAAATTTCGATTTTCCAATTAGTTCGTCAATTACTGGTATATTAGTCGTGCTAGTTTCAGAATTTAGACTGTACTTCAAATATATGGATAAATAGGACATGATTTGTAATTATTACTGATTGGGCCTTGGAAAATAGTAACACTGGAGTTTTGGATTTTAATTAATTCACAATGATTCTAACATTTCTGTTTTCCTAGATGCTGAAGTAATACTTTTTTCAGTTTTCACATTGTGGTAAGAAGCATTATATAAACATGGAAAAACGTAGAAAAACATGGATAAATTTATAGAAAATCATATAAATTGATAGAAAATTATAGAATTTCATGGAAAGTCTTAGAAATTCATGAAAATTCATAGAAATTCCTAAAAATCTTAGAAATTCATAGAAAATCATAAAAATTCATTGAAACTCATAGAAATTTATAGAAATTCATGGAAATTCCTAGAAATTCGTAGACGTTTATATAAATTCACAGAACATTATAAAAATTCATAGAAAATTATAGAAATTTATAGAAAAACATGGAAAAACGTAAAAAAACATGGAAAAACGTAGAAAAACATGGATAAATTTATAGAAAATCATATAAATTGATAGAAAATTATAGAAATTCATGAAAAGTCTTAGAAATTCATGAAAATTCATAGAAATTCCTAAAAATCTTAGAAATTCATAGAAAATCATAAAAATTCATTGAAACTCATAGAAATTTATGGAAATTCCTAGAAATTCGTAGACGTTTATATAAATTCACAGAACATTACAAAATTCATAGAAAATTATAGAAATTTATAGAAAAACATGGAAAAACGTAAACAAACATGGAAAAACGTAGAAAAACATGGATAAATTTATAGAAAATCATATAAATTGACAGAAAATCATAGAAATTCATGGAAAGTCTTAAAAATTCATGAAAATTCATAGAAATTCCTAAAAATCTTAGAAATTCATAAAAATTCATTGAAACATAGAAATTTATAGAAATTTATGGAAATTCCTAGAAATTCGTAGACGTTTATATAAATTCACAGAACATTATAAAAATTCATAGAAAATTATAGAAATTTATAGAAAAACATGGAAAAACGTAAAAAAACATGGAAAAACGTAGAAAAACATGGATAAATTTATAGAAAATCATATAAATTGATAGAAAATCATAGAAATTCCTGAAAATCTTAGAAATTCATAGAAAATCATAAAAATTCATTGAAACTCATAGAAATTTATAGAAATTCATGGAAATTCGTAGACGTTTATAGAAATTCATAGAATATTATAAAAATTCATAGAAAATTATAAAACTTATAGAAAAACATGGAAAAACGTAGAAAATCATAGAAATTCATAGAAAATCTTGAAAAATCATAGAAAATAATAGAAACGTTTATATAAATTCATAGAAAATTATAAAAATTCATAGAAAACTATAGAAATTTATAGAAAAACATGGAAAAACGTAGAAAAACATGGGATAAATTTATAGAAAATCATATAAATTGACAGAAAATCATAGAAATTCATGGAAAGTCTTAAAAATTCATGAAAATTCATAGAAATTCCTAAAAATCTTAGAAATTCATAGAAAATCATGAAAATTCATTGAAACTCATAGAAATTCATGGCAATTCGTAGACGTTTATATAAATTCATAGAATATTATAAAAATTCATAGAAAATTATAAAACTTATAGAAAAACATGGAAAAACGTAGAAAATCATGAAAAATCATAGAAACGTTTATATAAATTCATAGAAAATTATAAAAATTCATAGAAAACTATAGAAATTTATAGAAAAACATGGAAAAACGTAGAAAAACATGGGATAAATTTATAGAAAATTATATAAATTGATAAAAAATCATAGAAAATCATGGAAAATCATAGAAAATCATAGAAAATCATAAAGAAACATAGAAAATGGCAGCTACTTCGTATCTCACTTCGCTGTACACTTTACCGATGCCATATTAATGGAGAAAGAGGGAATCCCATCCAGGCGGGGTAGTAACCGTAAACAAAAGCTTCTTATAAAGTTGCTCTAGATCTAACGCTGTCAAGGTTCAGTCAATATGAAATATGGGAAAAAAACGCAGTAAAATTCAAAGTAAGGTATAACAAAAAGGAAGACTAGGTTGATTAGGAATGTGGATCATTCTGTCTACGCCAAAAACCGATATCTCACTTAAAGTGAGTTTCGAGAAAAATCCCTTTTTTTAAAAATCGTCTTTCAGTTCACCGAATACCGACGCGATATGCATTCTGCGAAAGCGGACGAATTATATAGACTGTTAGTGCACAGGGATATCACGGTGGCATTATTAGTAAGGGCAGAATGGAATTTTGGCACCAATTTGGGTTAATTTGTACTACAGAATAACTTCAATGCAAATCATATGTTTGCGTTCACACTTCCCTAATTATTAGTCGCGTCAAAGTAGGACTAAAAACGCAGAAACTTCGAACTTTGGTCGGAAAGGTCCGATTGGGCTATTTTTTCTGCAAAATGTTCATTGATACATGATATTCAAAGTTCACCAAAATCTAGATGCCGCATGGCCTCCCTCCCGCCCCAAATTCACCCCAATTGGGGGGAATTCTCGGCTTTTTTCAACAAGCCACATACTCTCTAAAACTGCAGTCCCAAGCGGGGCAAATGTTCCACTCGGGGGGTTTGAAGTGCCCTCAATCCATTATTTGGATTAGGTCGCCTTTGCGACCTTCCCAGGGGTGTGTGACAGGGCGTCTGGGGGTCCAAAATATGAGATGTCCGTGGAAATGTGTTTGGGCTGCCAAGTTGCGTCAGGGGGGTTAAGAAGGGCGGAGATCTCAATTTCATCGAGAATTAAGCTTTTTCAAGCCATCAGCCGTATACACAGGGGCCCATGGGGTCTCAAATTTCATGATTACGCGGGATTGAATTTCAGGACACAGAATTGGTACGCGATAGTGTTATAAAACTACAAACTCTATATTGGGCAGCATCCTGTGAGCCAACCAGAGGTGTCCAAAAGGGGTGCCGGGGCCCAAAATATGAGATTTGATTTTATTTGATATGAAACAGATACTTTAAAACCTCCAGAGTGGAACATTTACCCCGCTTGGGACTGCAGTTTTATGAAGTATGCGCCTTTTGTTGAAAAAAGCCGAGAATTCCCCCAATTGGGGTGAATTTGGGGGGAGGGAGGCCGAGCGGCATCTATATTTTAGTGAACTTTGGTGAATTTGTCTAAATGAACATTTTGCAAAAAAAATTAGCCCGATTGGACCTTTCCGACCAAAGTTCGAAGGGAAAACCTAATTTGACGCGACTATATGTGATTCTGTATCTATATTTCTCCATTATTAAAGGGAAAGAATCATAAAAAATTAATAAAAACATGTAAAACATTTTATTATATAAAATGGCGAGAGCGCTGTATAACATTATATTAAGTTCCTCCTCCAAAAATTTAAGTAATTGATACGAACATAAATATTTTTTGCATTTTTTTTCAAAATAATCGGTTATGTAAAATCATACGTCAAGTCAGGCATTGACGTTCTATTAAATTTTAATGAAGGTTTAGAATAATATAATCTGTCTTTATGATACTTCAAATCGATTCCAGTATAAACGTTTGTTGAATAAGACGTTCTGAAGAACTTAAAATTTAATTGAAAAATTTTATCCATGTTCTATATCCATGCGACACCAAGAGCAAATTCAGGTTTAGAACACACTGACAATTTTTAGTGCATCTGAACGCACTTTGGCAACGTTGCTCTATTCCCAGACTTACGCTCTCTTCAATTTATTACTTATAAACTATAGATGATTTAAAATATAAAAAAGGCCAATAAATCGCAGGTCCGGTCTAACAAAGAGTATTTCTGTTTTGTTTTCTCGTTTCAAATATTTTTTAAAGGTATAACCTGGTGTAACATTTTCGAAACTCTTTTTTCTAACTAAATAATTTATTTACGAAATATATTTTTAAATATACATATGTATTTCCTATGATTATTTCGGAAACATATCTACCTTTTTTCTATATCAAGGGTGTTTGTTGGTAAGTGTGAATGATTTTAGGGAATGTTTGCCGAAGTTATTATATAAAAAAAAACATAGATCAAAAAAGTGGCATTCTCGCACAAACGCAACTGATGCAAGTAGAAAAATACACATTTGTCCCTTCAAAGTTTTTTTTGCAAATTTAGAGTAAATATCTTTAAAACTATTTAAAATAATTAATAAAATTTAATAAATTACAATTTAAACATTCTGTATCCTGGAACTTTTAGAGGAACTTTTTTTAACAAAATAATTTTGATAACAATTTGCAAAAATCTTTCGTACTTATTTACAAATACCCTGTATAAAAATACGCTTTTTAAATAATAATCCATTTAATACTAGTTTGTGCAACAACAGTGGACAATCCACTGGAGTTGTACAGTATGTTTTTTCTACGCCCACTAACGAAAATCTACAAATTTAAAGTATTATTTTAGGAAAAGACAAAATAACTAATTTTAATATAATTTATGACTACTAATTTGTGAAATAAAATAAACATGAAAAATATTTCATTTTATTAGTCCCCAGTCCAGATTTGAACTCAGGCCTCTCGCGTATCCTCATTTTCACCTCCACATTTAGAATTTTAGTTCTAATAGTAGTAATTAAATTAGTTTCATATAGTTTGATTCAAATATAAGATTTTTTAAAATGTGGTCCAAATAAAAATAAAAATAAAATTATTTATGGATTCTACACAAAAATAACTCATTTTAATGTATATTTAATCTCAAAACCTAAAAAAGATACTGACAATTAGTTTGACAGAATTGTCACCTATTTAAAATTTTAAAAATAATAATAGTTGGTGTCCAATATATAAACTGTAATTGGTGGATTTCATTTTTTTTGCAGTGTTCTCACTACCTAGAATGGATATGAAATATATTCGTTGAGTTGAACGCAATAGTATATTTTTTCGTTTTGTAGTCTGTGCGTGAATAGTAGTTTGTGCAACAAAATTGGATATGATGGCCATATTGCACGAAGACGAAGTTTGAGAACAATGCCGTAGACGGAGTGCTTAATCGTCTGAGTGCGATACGGACAGTAAGTTGTACAGTAATTTGTTTCTACGACACACTAACGAAATTCTACAAATTTAAAAAAGTATTTCATTTAGACAGAATAAATCATTTTAAAATAATGTATGACTTTACTAATTTATAAAATAAAATAATCATACAAAAAGATTTAATTTAATTAGTCCCCAGCCCTGATTTGAACTCGGGACTCTCGCTTGGAGACAAACTCCGTGTCTCACGCCATCGCCACATTTGTCATTTTAGTTCTAATACTTGTAATTAAATTAGTTTCATATAGTTTGATTAAAATTTAAGATTTGTTTGTAAATTTGGACGAAATAAAAATAGAAATGCCATTATTTATCGATTATACATAAGAAATATGCATTTTTACGTATATTTAATCTCAATAATTCAAAAATATACTGACAGTTAATTTTACAGAATTGTTACTTACATAAAATTTAAAAAATAATAGTAACCAGGTGACAAAAATATAACCGATTGGTGGATTTAACTGTTTTGCAGTGTTCTTACTAGGTAGAATAGATATGAAATATATTCGTTCAGTTGAACGCAATGGAATACTTTTTTGTTTTGTAGTATGTGCGTAGATTAGCTAATATCCATGTGGGTATAGAAAAAATTATATCCATGTGGGTGTAGAAAATAGTAGTTCGTGTAAGAAGAGTGAATATAAATCAAATGTATTTCATATAGTTTTATTAAAATTTATAATTATTTATTTCTAAATATAGATTAAATAGAAATAGAAATGCTATTATTTATCGATTCTACACAAGTATAACTCATTTTACGAAATAGCATATTTTTTCGTTTTGTAGTCTGTACGTAGATAAGCTAATATCCATTTGGGTGTATAAAAAATTGTTTTCTAGTACATACTAAAAATATATAAAAATAACATTGAGTAAAATTATTTATTATTAGTAAAAGAAGAAATAAAAATAATCAATTTTATTGACTATTGGTCGGATTTCTACTGAGATTTCTAATATCTAATCCTCTAGTGAAACGTGGATTTAATATCTCTGGAAGTATACAATCTAAATAAAATTACTTTAGTTTGGTTTCCATATACACCAAAATCATCTTTTTTTATTTTTTTCTACTAACATACCTAAAGGTATCAAAATAATAAAAAAACAAATATTTCGTTTAGTTACGTGAAGTTGCCCCTGAATCTGGTAATAATAACAATTATGATTTCGGTTTAATTGCATTTTGTCGTTATCATTAATAATTGCAAATTTTATTATGTTGCAAACCATTGCTTTTTCCGTAGCAGGATATTTAATTTCGATAATACTGTCGGTTCCTAATAAACCGTCGGGACCTAAAAAATCAAATATAGAATCCACAAATAAACCACATTTATTGGACATCTGCTTTAAATTTGTGAATATTGCTTTAAACCTAAAGGTTCTTTTTCTATTCCATACTTAGTATATTAATTTCCCATATATTTGGACTTTTATGCTTAGAACTGAACTGGATTGGAATAAGAGGTGATAGTGTGTGTCTTTTTCTAAGTAATCTTGCACGATATTTTATAGATTTCCGTCGAAATGGAAATATCATTTTCGACATTTCCGAAAGTTTTCCCATTTTTACGACAAACTATTATAACTCAGCTTACACACAAAAGTTCATATAAACACATTAACTAAATACAAAACGAAAACACCTACACTTGAACTAAAAAGAATAAGGTTTTTTAATAATTTCATCCTAAGCGACTTAAATGACTACCTAAATACTTTTATCCTAATTTTTCGGTACTGCATGCACCGCCAACGTCCGCCGCCTTGTTGCCAAATCAATTAATATGGATTTAAATCTTGACAGATTTTCTCAGATTTCGTAATTCAAGGTTTTCAAAAAATATACGCTTTGGACAAAAAAGTGTATTGGAAAGAATTAGCTGATTTTTATGTAACAATTCCCGGTAAAGACTCCTTTTTGCAATAATTTTCATAATTTGTATAGAAATAATTAAAAAATAAGTTTTTCTGAATTCGGGTTCTACAGCGGGGTTCTCTATCATTTGCTTAGTAGGTGTACCAAATTTTATAAAAAAATATTTAAAACTGACAAAGAGAACCTTGAAGTCGTTTTAAGCCAGTTTCAAACCATGGATATCGCCCTTAAGAACCGTTGGCATTACATTTAATAATAGTTTGTTGTATTATATTATTCAATATTAAATTAGATCAAATTCCTAGTTGAGAAGCTTTCAAATATTCACATCTTTTTACATTTAGCAAGCACCCAACACAAAAACCTACTTCATTTTTTATTTATGTTCCAGTTTTGAATCGGACTCTATTTAGTTTTACTACGTTCGAGATTCTCGGGCGACAACTGCTTTCTGCAATTTGGCGAAGACTTGTACTCAGAAATTTCCATCACTTTCAATGCTGTAGTGTAAATTATACAACGGGAAACTCAACCGGGAATAAATTTTCTATCCCGGAAACTGAAATCAGACCGATTTAAACGTATTTTTTTTTTGTTAGTCACAAATACGTGTTCAACGTTTTGTAAATAAAAGCCGGAGTAATAAGTGAAGCTGTTGTTAAAGATGTGAACATTCACATAGTGATTTATAGTATTCATATTCTAGAATCTAGATGGTTTTATTTAAAAAATTTCACGACGTAGAGGCAGTATGGACGAATTAAAAAATACATTTATACTTCAAAACTATCGTTTAAACTAACTAGGAAGAAGTGCATGGGCGTCGTTACACAATTCTATAGGGGGGGGGGGGGGGCAAAATTTTTAAAAAATTAGAATGTGTATTAGTTGAAAAACAGAGAAATTGAAAACTAAAAGAGCAATACAAATTAACAAAAGTTTTTAATAAATAAAGTAACCCAACAAAAAAGACAAAAACTAAAATAAAAAAAACAAGAAACTTAAAACACATATTTCTAAAAAACAAATAGAAGGTGTGAGATAAAAGAAAAATATCAACAAGGAGACAGAGCCATACATAATATATAAAAAAAAAATAAAATATTTATAGAAACACAAAAACAAAAAAAACTCACTCAAACTCGTCGACGCTAGTGTTCGTCAATTTTTAATTTCTTCTTCCTCTACCTAAAATAATCGATAACAGAAAACATGATTTCTTTTTAGTTTTTTGCGATTATTTTTGGTTGTACGTTCATCATGCAAAGCGCAGGCAGCCTATTTTCATTCAATATTCGCTCTGTGCGTGACAGCAGCGCCAACTAATTTATGAACTAACGGACGATATTTGCGTATACTGACAATACAATTTTTAATGGAATTAAAAAATACATATGTTGATTTTAATAAAAGTATATAGATTTGGAAAACAAGTGAAAAAATTAATTATTATATATTTTTATTAGGTACTTCAGCTAAAATAAAAGAAGTATAATCAATAATAAAACATAGGCAGGCTACGGTGGTGTAGGCTTCATTTGTCAGCCAATTTTCTGGTAAAACGAGACACGGTTTCAGATCATACGGAAGACCATGTGAATTTATTTGCATGGTTCTCTATAGGATTTGATGGATGCCATATTAGCAGAAATTTAATTTCTGTTGATATGACATCCAGATTATTAAAATAAAATCACCATGATTTACCGTTTTCGATGATGGTAGGTGGGGTTTTCCTCACCTGTAAGTCAAATGTCACCATTAATCATTTTTAAGTCGTCCCGGAGCGCCACGGCACAAGCTCAGCTTTTGGAGTTAAAATTCACTCATAAGGGGGTGAATTAGGGAGAGAATTATTATTATAAGATTATATATTTACGAGAAAATGTATATGTTGCCTAAGCCTAATAAGTTAACATTGAAGAAAAGGTTAAATAATGTGAAAACAAAAACATTACAATTATATAATAACGTAGTCTCAAAACGTATTAACAAAAATAATTGGTAAATTTGCGTCTGTAATTCATATTTTCTTTATTTTTAGTTCGAAAGAACCCATAGAAATTAATGAATAAAATTGGTTTTCTATCAATAAGTAACAAGATTGAATTTCAGCCACATACAATATTCAAAGGCAGAAATCTAATCCTTGCTCAACATTTAAGAGTTAAGGGATGTTGAACAACATTGTAAAATAATAATTTCTTGTTTATTTAAAATCTTTCAATTTTCTGATGTCTACTATTTCCAGTATTACTGTTATTATTACAAAAATAAAGGTTTTTTCTTCTTATTGTACAGCTATCCATTTATTTCTTTGATTTAATTTCCATTTTGCTACTAAAAATTTATATAATTTACACTGTTTTTTACAATTTACAACACAGCAACTGTTATTGCTTTATCGCCTTGGACAAATTTCGCTTGTGTTTGATTTTGTAGGTTTTTTCGTGGTTTTTAGTAGCATTGCTGCATTTAGTTATTGTCAAGTTAATTAGTGTCAAAGTCATAATAAATACATCTTAATTTTCTTCTCTCATTTACAAAGAATATTTAATTTCTGTGCTATTTTCACGTAATAATACGTCAATACGCGTGCGCCCATACTTAATTTAGTACTAAAAATTGATATCGTTGCAAAAGGAAAAAAATATTTTTAGTTCTAAATTTAGTACTAAATTAATAACTTGATATTTAGGGCTAAATTTAGTATTGTGACATACAGCCATTACGCGTTGTATAGTCGTAAAAGCCAGGGGGGGCAACTGCCCCCCCCCCCCCCCCCCCCCAAACGACGCCCATGAAGAAGTGGTTTGCATCGTTGAATTTCTCTTTAAATGCTCAACAAACTGGTTTTCAAAAAGTCACTGCTAATTTGTCCGTAAAGCCAGAAAATGGGATTTTCAGATCAAATTTGGGGTAATTTGAACAAAAACATAAGTGTTTTTGTTAAGAGCAATCCAGTCCCTTCTGACGTCACACCGCACGAATATCACGACCTACTGGGGGTTAGTGACTTGTTCATATACGAGTAGGAATACTATTTTTAAACCGAACATCTCAAATATTTTTTATTTATTGATAGTTATAGATGATATACAGGGTGTCCCGAAATTAGACGGTCATATTTTAACAGCGTAATCTACATCCTAAAATAGTAGTAAAAGTTCATATAAACATAGGTCCAAAAAATTTTCTTTTCCGAGATACAGGGTGTTAAAGGTGAAGTCCTGATATCACACTTTTGTAAATATTTTCTAAACGTTTAAAGATAATTAGGTAAAATTTGTTACCAATACTTACCTTTTTACGCTTCATTTATTGGACTAAACCCCAGTTATTGATCATCTTCTTAGGTGGGTAAATTAGGGGGAGCTTAGGGTAAAATGGCCGTGTGTGTCTGTGTGTCTATATCCACCATAACTCATGAACCGATACACAGAAAAACACTAAATTTTAAACTTAAGTTTTATTTCGGCCTGACGTGAAATAATTAGATTTTGGACAAAATCGGAACATCTGGGGGGGTACTTTATGGGAGGCCGTTTTTATATTTTATTGAATATATTTATGTTTGGAGAAGAAAATTATTCAAATAAAAGTTACTTCTAATATTATTATCTATAATTTTTGCTTTATGTCAAAATTTCCTGAAATGGTCCGTATTCGAGAAATTTAACAAAATGTGCAAAATTCTAAACTAAACTAAAAGTTGTTTGCGATATCGATCTCTATAATTTTTGTTTATACATGATTTTTCTAAAATGGACCGTAATGGAAAAATTGTAGGAAAATTGCTAAATTTAAATTTTTCAGTATTTTCGTTTTCAATGAATAACTATAGAAAAATGTTTCGAGGTAGATAGATGTATGTGGAAAATGTATATATTTAGTTTATCCTCTAAACATTTATAGAGGTACTGCAATAAGTTCTACAAAATAACCAGAAAAAGCCTATAATAACTAGATAGGAAAGTCATGTGTTGGACACATCAGATTTTTTGACTATAAAATTTGGAAAACCAATATTTTCTGTATAATAAAGCTACATTTGTTGCATCTCGTTAGGACGCGCCATTTTCAAGAGAAAAGCATGTTACCTTATTCGAAAGTGTAAACAATAATTAGTAGGTCTGTAGAATTAGAAATTTTTTTTTTTTTTAACTTTGAAAAACCGGCAACTAAAGAAATTTTAGAAAATATTTCATCTGGACTTCACTTGTAACACCCTGTATCTCGAAAACGAAACGTTTTCGGACCTATGTTTATATAAACTTTTACTCCTATTTTTAACCGACTTCATAAAAGGAGGAGGGAGGTTCTCAATTCGTCGCAATATTTTTTAAATTTTTTTTTTATGTATGTTCAGCGATAATTTTTTAACACGGTGTCCGATTTTAATGATTCTTTTTTTGTTAGAAAGGGGGTACCTCAGGAATGGTTCCATATAAATTTGGTTAAGATGTGATGACGGCATCTGCACATTTTTGAAGTCGGTTTTTTTAAATTTTTAATTTCTAATACTTGTTTTTTTTATTTATTATAGATACAAACTAGCTACAGCATTGAATATTTTATAAATAATTATCATATACATAAATAATTGGATAATTGCAAATAAGTAAAGTTCTTTTTAGCTAAATGATTTTAGATTTTAGTTATATTTAAATTAATAAAATCTTAAAATATTTATCCTTGTTTAGTTAATATCCATTATTGCAATTTAGATCTATAAAGACCTATCGAATTTAGGTTTTTAAATTCCACCGGAAGTGCGTTAAATATTTTAGGACCGAGGTATAAAACAGTATTAGTTTCGAAAGCAAATATAATTATTATCACAGTATAACACTGATTCGTGATTCGTATCCTTGATCCGAAAAAAAGGATTCGAATCACTTGATTCGAATTTTTTTTTTTTTTTTGAAAAAGGATTCGAACATTGGATCCGTGATTCGAATCACATCTCGTGATTCGGATTCGTGATTCGAATCCATTTTTTCGAGGATTCGTCCCAGCTCTGGGTGACGGCATCTGCACGTTTTTAAATTCGGTTTTTTTTAATTTTTAATTTCTAATACTTGTAGGATGTAGATTACGCTGTTAAAATATGACCGTCTAATTTCGGGACACCCTGTATATTGGAAATTCGAAATAATAGTTATGACGTAGCGGTGTTTTTCTAATTGTAATCGGACCCTAGGTATATGGATACGGAAAGTGATGAATTGGAGATAGGTAAATTGTATTTATTGTATTAAAGGAACAACAAATATAAGTACAATTAAATAAGTATATTAATATAACAATTTTTTAAAGTCTGTATTAAAAAAATTTTTATCACATACATTATTAAATTAAAAAAATAACTATTAAAACACGAAATGTTAATTTTTTCTCTTTTAAAACACAAAATATACAATACTGTTGAATCAAAATTTTCTCTTGGCAGCAGGTGGTTTTTGTGACGCGACAATTATGATGCTTTGCATCTCATGAATTAAAGTTAATTCTCTTTCAATCTTAAGGTGTTCAAGTATCGGACAAGAATATCTCAAAACATTTAAATTTTGGCAAAATAAATTAGGCAATAATATTTATAATATGGATATATTTTAATGTTTTAATTCCTTCCAGTTTCCCAAAAAAACTAAAAGGGCTTTAATTTTGAAATATCATAATGAAAATAAATGCATTCCTCGACGGCACTATTCTTAATATAATCCCCAAATTTAAGCCTCTAATGTCTTTCTTAAAATTCGCCAAAATTAGTGGCTAAAACGCTTCGTTAAGTGCTATCTTCTGGTGTAAACTGGTGTAAATTATTGCAAGAAACGAATAATGACAGAGTGTACGATACGATAGTTACAAGCCCGTTACACTGTTTTCCACTCAATTTATTAAAAAAAAATAATAATAAATTAGGGTGTTAATTTTTTTTCTCTGAAGCTATTGGTTTTGGGAAAAAAATTTAAAAATAAAAAAAAATTAAATAAATCAAGGATTTCATAAAAGTTCATCTCGAAAAAAAGTTTTGATATGAAATAAAGTAAGTGTTGCTAATTTCACCCCCCTATAATGTAACAGAAATATTGAAAAAATACCCGTGGTTAGTCCTTTGCGATTACAGAATTTCAAGTTTCTAGCTTTACTGAAATTTTAGAAAAAAAAATAAAAACTTAATTTTAGTCACCACTTTTTAAGGGTGATATCTCGAAAAGGGGTGGGCTGAGGAAATTTTGTTATAGAAAAGACCCATCTTAATTTCATACGAGCACTCAGTTCCTGAATTTTGTCGCATGCATTTAGAAACACCTTGTATATTACACATTTTTTTAAGCGTGCAAAATTCTTGACAATCTCTTTTCCCTAATTGGCACATGTCGTATTTTTCTAGGATTTACTCGCTAACTCTGGCAGCAAACAAATAAAATAGAAATTTGTCAGCTGTGCATTTTTGCCTTTCAGAATTTTTCATTTCATAAATTAACTAAAAACTAAATTAAACAAAAACCTAACAAAATTAACTAAAAACTAAATTAAACAAAAACCTAACAACGCCTCAACAACAAACTAAGACGATCACAATAATTTCGCACCTCTTCAAAAACAACTACCTATTTTTCGACACATTTAACAAATTTAACTAAACGGCAGCTACCCTTTTAACCACGGGCTTCAAAGACTAGCAGCGTTGCCATATTCACTGGTATCATTGTTTTAATAGAATTAGTATCGGAATGAAAACTATATTAATCTTCGGTCCTGTTTAAAATTGGTAATCTTTTTGAAAAAAAGTTATTTAGAAAATAGTTAAGATATTTGTTATAGAATGCCGGTAAAGAGCCAAAAAATTAAATTTATTAAAAAGTTGAAATTTTTGTTGTTTTTCTTTAAAAATATAAGTTTTTCGCGGTTTAGCGAAATTCTTGGTTCATTTTTACAACGATTGGCCTGAACCATTTTTTTTTACAATTTTTTTTAACTGCCTCAAATGTAAAATTGATTTTTGGTGGAGGAGCGCCCGTCATGTTTGCTCTTAAATAACATGACTATCGTTTAAACTAGGAAGAAAAGTGGTTTGCATCATTACATTTCTCTTTAAAAGCTCTACAAAACAGTTTTTAAAAAGTCCCCGCTGAAACAAAAACTAAAGAATTATGTTATATGAAATATGAAACATAAAATGATAATTAATAATTTAGCAATTTTTTAGATCGATAAATGTCCCCATTAAGACATTCTACAGGAATTGATGTTATCTGTAACCAGACATACATGATAATATTCCAATGGAATTCGACTAAATGTCGCAAAAAATATAATACGATTTGAAAAATCGTTCTAAAAAAAATATTTTTATTTAAACAAGTACAATATTTGTATGACTTTATTAATTACAAGCTAACATCAGACTGAAAGTAAATAAAAAAATGTTAAACAATTGTTCAGAGATTACAAGTAACTTGAACTGCCGGCTGGTGGAATTCTCGGAACTTCTCGACATGCAGGTCAGCGGTTTCTTATGTAATTCGCAATGCAATATTTTCTACAGGAACATGTTCTTTTTGAATATTTATATAGTACTAAATTTTCATTAATCAAAATCAAGTTATTTAAACTATAATTCTTACAATTTTAATAATTTTAGACCAAAAAATTACTTAATTTTATGTCTTAGACTGTATGTTCTATTAAAATATCTTCGACTTTGGCGCACATTTAGGTCTGTTTTGTATAATTTGTCCAGTAAAAACAACATTTTCTATTACTTTATCACAAAGTTACCAAAAAGCAATAATCTATTAAACAAATCTGACCCACATTATTAAATCCTCTTGTTTTATAAATTACATACTTAAGTTTGGATTTAATGGCTTCGAGTAAGTACACTTCTTGTTATTCCCAGTTTCTGCATATATGTACGAGTCAATTTTTCATTCGTTTCGAACACCAGATGCACCTTATCGATCAGTAAGTGCATTTCTCTCTTATACTCGTACGTAGAGTCCCTCGCACTTCGCTTTTAGTAAACCTAATTATTATTGACAAGACATATTAGGCACACTTTGGCTACGATGGAATTGAAGTGTATTATTGGAAATGAACGTTGCCAGTGTAGGAAAACTGGATCAATACCGGATAGGTTTCTTTTAATTGGTGTATTTTTTCTATTCCTTCATATATTAGCTTCGATTCGTAGCACCAGGATAGGGCCAAGGTACCAAGGTAGATTTGAATCTAATATTCAGACATCTAATGTCCTGATAATCGACATTAATCCAGGAAGGGGTACAACACAAACTTTAAGTGAAAGATGACGTGGTTCATATACCACGTCATCTTTGGTAACATGTTCATCCAGTTATTGGGCTAAGAAATGTTGAAGAAGCTTCTGGATAATAGAATACATCAAGGAGTGACTTAGAATCCTCTGGAGACTTGAAGACGAAGAAGGTGAGCTGAAGAAGTGACGTAGAACCAGGGAAGACGTTCAAGAAGTCTTTGAAAACTCGCAATTAAGACAACTCATGATAGATGACATTACCAGTGACTTGACAGAAGGTTTTCTACGATAATATGAATAATCGGTCAGATTCGTGCGGTGAAATATATAGAAACAGATAAAGCAATTGGTAGAGAAAGCTCGTTTCCAAAAGGACACAAGTGTGTAAAATTCATATCAAAAAACATGATGAGAGGGAAAGATATTTTAACATGTTGGGAACAATGTACATGTTATTTTTAATCCTCATTACCATGGAAAACAATTTGCATGTACCACTCTGTTATTTAATAACAATCATCGATACATATACCTTTTTGTTGAATGAACATTTTCGTTTATTAGTATTGGTCACAGAAAAATATAGTATCCTAATAGAGTTTGATAAATAAAAACTTACATTGGTCTTGGTCGAAGAAAAAATAAAATATCTTAGTAGAGTTTGTCGAATGAAAATTTACATTAGCATTGATCGTAGCAAAAATATAGTAATCCTGATTTAATATTCTGTTAGAAAGTGGCGTTATTTTTTTTTTTAGCTGGTATGTCAACAAAACTTGTCTCTCATCTAGACTTTGTAACGAAATACCTAAATTATTACACGTATTGCATCATGATAATGGTACTCAAATTTAAATATTTTCGATATTCCTACGTTTCTTCCTCCTTTTCAACTTCAATCCAGAGGCTTCTTCATTGGCTCTTCTTTGTTTCGTCTTCGCGTCTTTCTAAACGGTTCAATGTCGTAGTACATTTCTGATATGAAGTATACTATCACACCGTTGGTAATAATTTCTATGAATGTCTATGAATTTCTATGAATTTCTATGAATTTCTATGAATTTCTATAAATTTCTATAAATTTCTATAAATTTCTATAAATTTCTATAAATTTCTATAAATTTCTATAAATTTCTATAAATTTCTATAAATTTCTATAAATTTCTATAAATTTCTATAAATTTCTATAAATTTCTATAAATTTCTATAAATTTCTATAAATTTCTATAAATTTCTATGAATTTCTATAAATTTCTATAAATTTCTATGAATTTCTATGAATTTCTATGAATTTCTATGAATTTCTCTGAATTTCTATGAATTTCTATGAATTTCTATAAATTTCTATAAATTTCTATGAATTTCTATGAATTTCTATGAATTTCTATGAATTTCTATGAATTTCTATGAATTTCTATGAATTTCTATGAATTTCTATGAATTTCTATGAATTTCTATGAATTTCTATGAATTTCTATGAATTTCTATGAATTTCTATGAATTTCTATGAATTTCTATGAATTTCTATGAATTTCTATGAATTTCTATGAATTTCTATGAATTTCTATGAATTTCTATGAATTTCTATGAATTTCTATGAATTTCTATGAATTTCTATGAATTTCTATGAATTTCTATGAATTTCTATGAATTTCTATGAATTTCTATGAATTTCTATGAATTTCTATGAATTTCTATGAATTTCTATGAATTTCTATGAATTTCTATGAATTTCTATGAATTTCTATGAATTTCTATGAATTTCTATGAATTTCTATGAATTTCTATGAATTTCTATGAATTTCTATGAATTTCTATGAATTTCTATGAATTTCTATGAATTTCTATGAATTTCTATGAATTTCTATGAATTTCTATGAATTTCTATGAATTTCTATGAATTTCTATAAATTTCTATAAATTTCTATGAATTTCTATGAATTTCTATGAATTTCTATGAATTTCTATGAATTTCTATGAATTTCTATGAATTTCTATGAATTTCTATGAATTTCTATGAATTTCTATGAATTTCTATGAATTTCTATGAATTTCTATGAATTTCTATGAATTTCTATGAATTTCTATGAATTTCTATGAATTTCTGTGAATTTCTATAAATTTCTGTAAATTTCTATAAATTTCTATAAATTTCTATAAATTTCTATAAATTTCTATAAATTTCTATAAATTTCTATAAATTTCTATAAATTTCTATAAATTTCTATAAATTTCTATAAATTTCTATAAATTTCTATAAATTTCTATGAATTTTTTATGAATTTCTATGAATTTCTATGAATTTCTATGAATTTCTATGAATTTCTATGAATTTCTATGAATTTCTATGAATTTCTATGAATTTCTATGAATTTCTATGAATTTCTATGAATTTCTATGAATTTCTATGAATTTCTATGAATTTCTATGAATTTCTATGAATTTCTATGAATTTCTATGAATTTCTGTGAATTTCTATAAATTTCTATAAATTTCTATAAATTTCTATAAATTTCTATAAATTTCTATGAATTTCTATGAATTTCTATGAATTTCTATGAATTTCTATGAATTTCTATGAATTTCTATAAATTTCTATGAATTTCTATGAATTTCTATGAATTTCTATAAATTTCTATGAATTTCTATGAATTTCTATAAATTTCTATGAATTTCTATGAATTTCTATGAATTTCTATGAATTTCTATGAATTTCTATGAATTTCTATGAATTTCTATGAATTTCTATGAATTTCTATGAATTTCTATGAATTTCTATGAATTTCTATGAATTTCTATGAATTTCTATGAATTTCTATGAATTTCTATGAATTTCTATGAATTTCTATGAATTTCTATGAATTTCTATGAATTTCTATGAATTTCTATGAATTTCTATGAATTTCTATGAATTTCTGTAATTTTTTTATGATTTTCTATCAATTTCTATGAATTTCTACGAATTTCTAGGAATTTCTAGAAATTTCGACGAATTTCTTCGAATTTTTATGAAAGATGATGTTACGAATTTCTATTAATTTGTAAAAATGTTAATGAATGAATTTCTAAGAATTTCAATGAATTTCTAGGAAATTCTAAAAATTTCAATGAATTTCTAGGAAATTCTAAAAATTTCAATGAAGTTCTAGGAAATTCTAAGAATATTCATGAATTTCCACGAATTTCTATGCATTTCTAAGAATTTCTACGAATTTATAAGAATTTCTACGAATTTTTACGAATTTCTACGAATTTCTACGAATTTCTACGAATTTCTACGAATTTCTACGAATTTCTACGAATTTCTACGAATTTATATAAATTTCTACTACACAATTAACGTTTTTTAATAAAAATGTCCCAAACACAAAATTATCATTTGTTTTAATCTAGTTTTTATGAACAAAACTTAGTTATTTCAACTAAAACTTGCGAGGAATAAATTTTAATAACCCTTTTTTAGAAATTTTATTAAAAAAGTTTTTCTGATAGTTGCCGCGCTGTCTCGAATCAAAAGCAGAAACTTAATTTGCTTTGTCGAAGATAATTAAGTTTAGTGATGCGAGAGGAGTTGGCCGCGATTCTAAAACTTTACGTGTAGCTACAATGCATCTGATCGATAAATTGTTACTTCGCTTGAGCGGTCCATCGTTCAACAAACTTGTAAATACAACGAAATTCGAATAGTTACCCAGACCATAACACAATTGGGTTAAATATTATTAAAACAGTCATTATTTATTCAAAATAAAAGTAATAGTTGACTCGAAAAGTCAATGCAGATGGCTCATTTCATTTTATTATCAAAAATCTATATTTTTTTATCCAAATATGAGGTATTCTAAATAATGTTAATGCATGTATTAGCACCAAGTCATTTGTATGACTGCTGGAATGCGACGAGGCCACCATTTTTGGTATTATTAACTTTATAATAGTTAATTTGTTAGAAATGTTTCATATTTAAAGGGGCTGAAGAATTCGGAAAAAGAGCGTTATCGAAACATTTCCGTAACTTTGTCGCACGTCCTTTTCATATCAATAAAACACCACTGGCATCAACATCGACAAATAACCTATATACATATATAAAGCAAAATGACACAACAAGGAAGACACAAAGGCAGGGCCTAACATATTTCGGCGTAGCCTATTTACCTTCACGGCGATCCGTGCTGAATAACTTACATCAAAACTATTTCAGCTTCGGACGTAAATTCGGTCGATAATTTCAGCAATTTGCGGTATCCGCTTGACTGGAAATGAACGTGAAGCGTTTCTCAAGTCGTCAGGAAGGTGACGAAATTTTTAACGCAGAAGTTTCGCTCTGAGAGTCGTTTCAGTTTGCTACCGATAAAGTTTTATGGCAGAGTAAGTGTTAACGTATAGCGCAAAATTATGGGGTATTAATTTAGAGAAATACGGTCGCAGCGTTGCAGAAATGGTCGTTATACCGAAATTTATACATGTTCTTTTACTTACATAAAATTCAGTATGTATCAAATTTGAAATTGGCAGCAAATATAAAAATATGTTATTTTATATTAGCTATTAAGAATTTAAAAAAAATTTGGAGTCAGCAACACAAAGAAATCTTTTTCTATCAAGTTTCGCGCAATATTGTGAAAAATTTATAATTATTGTCCGCCATTTTGTATCAGTCATTTCAAATTCTGAATTTTTTACATCAAATTTGTAGTTAGCAGCCCGAATATCCCTCCTGTAGAAAGTTACATACAAATTTAAGAACAATTTACAATTTTTGTCCACCATTTTGAATTTCTTAAATCAGATCTGAAATCAGCAGGCCCAAACCATACTAAGTTTAAAGCATATACAGGAATGTTCAAATGTGTTGAATAATTAATCCACCATTATAATCATAAACTAACCTCTTTCAAGATCTGATGTAAAAAAGAAAGTAACAATTTTAAAAAAAAGTTGGCCCCTTTGGGGTTCCGTATTTTTTTTCTTAAGTTGGCAACGTTACCATAAAATTTCAAATGAACCTCAAAACAATTTTTATTAAAACTATGTTTTAACATTTTCGACATTTTGAAAGTTGCACTCATTATTCCACGCATTTGAGCCACCCTGTATGAATTTCGAATTTCGGCCACCTTAAAGTGCTTCCTGGCCCACCGTGCATCTAAAATATTTTACCGATAAAATTTTAATTTTCTTAATTCAAACGCCTTTACCAAAGGAAAAATTAATCAAACTAACTGAATTTGCATTTACATTCGTATTGTATTTATACAGGGTGTTTAAAAAATTTATTGGATAGCATTAAACCAGGTTTTTCGATTTAAATTTTAAAATATAAATCGATTTTTCCAAATTCTAAAAGTCAGTTATTTTATAACCATTTAATTCGTATTAGTTGTTCCCACCTCTAATTGGCAAAATAAAATACTATGTAGTCTATCTTATCAATGTTAAAAATTGTGAAAGTAGAGAAATTTTTCCTTACATTCGAAAGAGATACAAAATATTTTCTAGAATGTTCAAGTTATTTTTATTTTGATTAGAGGTAGGAACAACTAATATATATATCTTGTTATAAAATAACGAATTCTATGAAAAGGTAAAATTTATCGAGAAGGAAAAATTGCTTTTTTTGAGCTTTAAGTTGGAAAAATAAAAAATATGTGTAAACCAATTTTTTTGGCTTTTATTGTTTATATAAATTTCTCTCAATTTCTTTCAATTTCTCTCAATTTCTCTCAATTTCTCTCAATTTCTATAAATTTCCATAAATTTCTATAATTTTTTTATAAATTTCTATAAATTTCTAACAGTTTCTATCAGTTTCTATCAATTTCTATCAATTTATATCAATTTCTATCAATTTCTATCAACTTCTATCAATTTCTATCAATTTCTATCAATTTCTATCAATTTATATCAATTTCTATCAGTTTCTGTCAGTTTCTATTAGTTTCTATTAATTTCTATAAATTTCTATAAATTTCTATAAATTTCTATAAATTTCTATCAATTTCAATTTCTATGAATTTATTTCTATGAATTTCTATGAATTTTTATGAATTTCTATGAATTTCTATGAATTTCTATGAATTTCTATGAATTTCTATGAATTTCTATGAATTTCTATAAATTCCTATAAATTTCTATGAATTTCTATCAATTTCTATCAATTTCTATCAATTTCTAGGAATTTCTACGAATTTCTACGAATTTCTATGAATTTCTATGAATTTCTATGAATTTCTATGAATTTCTATGAATTTCTATGAATTTCTATGAATTTCTATGAATTTCTATGAATTTCTATGAATTTCTATGCATTTCTATGAATTTCTATGAATTTCTATGAATTTCTATGAATTTCTATGAATTTCTATGAATTTCTATGAATTTCTATGAATTTCTATGAATTTCTATAAATTTCTATGAATTTCTATGAATTTCTACGAACTTCTATCAATATATATAATTTTCTATAAATTTCTATGAATTTCTATGAATTTCTATGAATTTCTATGAATTTCTATGAATTTCTATGAATTTCTATGAATTTCTATGAATTTCTATGAATTTCTATGAATTTCTATGAATTTCTATGAATTTCTATGAATTTCTACGAATTTCTATCAATATATATAATTTTCTATAAATTTCTCTCAATTTCTCTCAATTTCTCTCAATTTCTATAAATTTCCATAAATTTCTATAATTTTTTTATAAATTTCTATAAATTTCTATCAGTTTCTATCAGTTTCTATCAGTTTCTATCAGTTTCTATCAGTTTCTATCAGTTTCTATCAATTTCTATCAATTTCTATCAATTTCTATCAATTTCTATCAATTTCTATCAATTTATATCAATTTCTATCAGTTTCTGTCAGTTTCTATTAGTTTCTATAAATTTCTATTAGTTTCTATAAATTTCTATAAATTTCTATAAATTTCTATAAATTTCTATAAATTTCTATAAATTTCTATAAATTTCTATAAATTTCTATAAATTTTTATCAATTTATATCAATTTCTATCAATTTTTATTAACTTTTATCAATTTCTATCAATTTCTATAAATTTCTATCAATTTCAATTTCTATGAATTTCTATGAATTTCTATGAATTTCTATAAATTTCTATAAATTTCTATGAATTTCTATGAATTTCTATGAATTTCTATGAATTTCTATGAATTTCTATGAATTTCTATGAATTTCTATGAATTTCTATGAATTTCTATGAATTTCTATGAATTTCTATGAATTTCTATGAATTTCTATGAATTTCTATGAATTTCTATGAATTTCTATGAATTTCTATGAATTTCTATGAATTTCTATGAATTTCTATGAATTTCTATGAATTTCTATGAATTTCTATGAATTTCTATGAATTTCTATGAATTTCTATGAATTTCTATGAATTTCTATGAATTTCTATGAATTTCTATGAATTTCTATGAATTTCTATGAATTTCTATGAATTTCTATGAATTTCTATGAATTTCTATGAATTTCTATGAATTTCTATGAATTTCTATGAATTTCTATGAATTTCTATGAAAGATGAAAGACAAAGTCTTTCGTCTAAGCAAAACCAAAAAGCCAACTAACTATATACACTGCAATACCTGCTTCCAAAACACATTGTTAGTACCAGCTCAAACCTCGCACATGATTAATATTAAAAAAAAAGTCTAGCAACTAACCCGTACATCGTCAATAACCACTTCAGCCACTGCTTGCACTTCCTGTTCATTCTTCTCCCTTTTCTCCAACAAAGAATTCCTCGGCAGCGGCTTGGGAGGTCTGCACGCCCCCAGCGTAGGGGACGGGGCACGACAAACAAATTCCGACGAGACTAAAGCCGGCGTCACACTGAAACCCGATACCGAGTCTTTGTTTCCGGATTTTCGGTGTCCTTCTCGATGTAAACGCGGATGCTGCACCAGGATGCAACGGTGGGGCGGTAACGGGTTGGCGGCTGGAATTTTTTTTTTTAAAGTCGTTTAGAAAGGGGTTCATTAAAGTTTAGTTAGTTTTGCAAAGCGGTTTAGGTTAAAGTAATATGCGGACGAGTAAACGGTGTTGTTGGCTGTTTTTACGATCAGTGGGGGTCATTATTTTTTTCTTAATTTTAATTCAATAATTTTTAAGGTTTGTATAGTTAATTTCATTGAAATGGCGACAAAATTCTATAAAGAATCAAATTATCCATAGTCCGTTATTGGAACTAAGTCAACTGATGAAAGATTGGATCAGCGTGGAAAACTTCTCCCATTTTTATCAATCTTAGCGACACCATTGTCCAAAAGGAAATTACTTTATATCTTCGCGCAGGGTCTAGCAGTCTAGCACGTGGCTGTACCAATCTCATCTTGGGCCGGATCTAGCACTAACCTGATAAAAATACTCAAGATAGTGAAACCTTTTGAGTTAGCCAAGTGATTGAGTTAGTTACAAAAAGAGCATTGTACTCTTTAGAGTTATATGTTAGCTTAGAGTACTCCAGCCAGTAAAACTTTAGTTTTTAAGATTGCTACCTTAGTTAAGTTAGATATGCAGTGTTTTTTTCATACAAAACTTAGTTACTGAATAGCAAAAATAAATCATCTTCAACAACCAATTGTTAACCACGATGTCCAGGCTATATTTCTCTCTCTACTATGTTAAAGCACCATGTACAAAATCCCCAAAGGGTTGTTCAAAGAACATTCAGATACACGAAACGACTAAAGAATTCCAACGATAATGGATTGCCGGTACGTTTAGCGAGACAGTTAAAGTTTTTTTTTTGTTTCTATCCGGAGTTTCATTCATTTTTACCAGCAGAATCTTTATTAGGAATTCCGCATTATAAGATGAGTGCACATTTAGCTTATATCGATTTGTGGCGTCAACCGTGGAATGCATTTTAATTTTTGAAAGCTAGGTTTTTAACAAAACTCTCGGGGTTAGACGAATTATATCTAAAAACTTATATTCATGGAAGCGCATAGTTGGGTATTTTTTTGAAACGGTAGAGATTATGCATCAAATGTACCATGGGCCTTTAGAAAGAATCTGTGATGGTAAAGTCAATGAAAATTAAATATAACCTTACATAAAATGTTATCGGGTAGGTTCACAGATTTGGATAGAGGAGATAGGAAAAGGTCGTTTTCCCCCGGTGTTTCAAAATAATCACACCATGTAGGCCGCCATGTTGGCAATTTAAGCGTACAACGCACATGCGCAGTTGTTGTAGTGTTTTGACAGAAGTGTCATTTATGTCAACTATTCTTGGTTTCTTTCGAAATTCGCTATTTTAGTGAATTTAAAAGAATTTTAGAAGTTTTTACTATAGACAATTAATAAAATGGGAAAGACTTGCTTTGTTTTTGGTTGTTTAAACAACGAGGATTCAGAAAACATTACATTGCACAAGTAAGACATCATTTCTACCAGAACCGTATTCTACACCACAGTTTCATTTTCTAGAAAACGAAATATCATAGTACAATAACAAACTGTATGTAGGTATCTAACGTTGATATTACTATAATTTTTTTAGATTGAGGAAAAGGCGTATGCTTCTTGGTTAATAGCTATTGGAAGAAATCATTGGAAAATATAAGTGCAAATAACGCTATTTGTTCCTCCCATTGTCATAAAGATGATTTAATCGTTTCAAAACGAATAGATACAATAAAACAATAATGCAATACCTTCCATAAATATGCCTAAAATTGAAGATTTTTATAACATTAGTGTTATGAGGTAAATATATACATAAAATTATTAATTTGTTTCTTTTTATACTTTTTAAGAAAGTGATAAAAAATTGTTAATTATCCCTATTATTTTTAGAAATTTACAACCTTCAGCTTGAAAGAATTTTATTAATTCAGAATCTAACGAGGAATTATAGAAGTTACCAGTTGGTTATTTTTTATTAACGGTTTAGATGATAATGAAAGAAGAAATGTGGAGTTATAGGCTCTTCTAAAATTGCATGAATATGGAGTTATCATCACCTAATTTTCATTTGATGGATAACATTAGGTGTAAACCTATACAACTTTGATATTGACACTGCGACTCCATATTTCTTGCATTCACCATAGATAAAAGTACATTTTTTATAATTTTTGATGCATGTCACATACTTAAGTTGGCTTGGAATAACTGGGATAACCTTACTAAATTTGTCGAAACTAATGGCGAAATTATTGATTTTAATTATATAAAATTGTTGCATTATATTTAACAAACAGAAGGTTTACGTTTGGGTAGCAAATTAAGAGTGCCCCATATGGATTGGAGAAAGACATGAAGGTTTGTACACTTAAACGAATTTAGAAATTACAAATACTAAGTAACATTACTTTTAATTGTATAAGGAAATTTGAGAAACTGTTCTATTTACTAAATTCTCGAAATCTTTTTAGATTTCAATGGAAAATGCCTTTGTCTCAAAAAACGGAGACTATATGGATGTCTGAAATATAAGCTGCAACAGAATGTATAAAGAAACTTAAAACCTTTGACAGCAGTTATGTTATTCAGTGACCGAAGAAGAATAGTGGTGTTCTAGACTTTGTTTTATAAAGTTTGTAATAAGTTTATATGACAAATATGTAAACTGTTAATATATAAACTTAGTACAGATCACTTAGAGCTATTTTTCTGCAGTATATGGAATAGTATTAGTTTAATTGTATGATGCAATTACATTTTATTTCTAGGGCTAGGTATGGATGGAACAATAATCCTTTATCTGTAAAAATTTTTCATTCATATAGACTACGATTACTTCTGTACCATGACATTAAGAATCTTAATGGCTATTGTATTCTTTAGGACCCCATCAACATTTTACAAATGACACTAAAAAGTATAACAACAGTGCTTATAATTTATTACTACTCTTACTAAATATAACTGAGAGAAACTTCAGAAGATTCAAAATTCTTGTATAAGATGTACTTGTAATATTCCTTATAGAAATCATGTTTCTCCGTACATTCGCAGGTTAAATAAATATAAAATTTAGGAAAGCGTAAAATATCTTTTTTTAATCTTTAAAATTCCACGATATCTTACTAAAAAGATCAACTTCACACAATGTAAATTTAAGAGTGAACACTTTTACAACCCCAATGCATAGAACTTCAAAATTCCAAGGTTGTTTTAGATACGTAGCACCATTACTGTTAAATTCAGAACTTAATAATTTGAATTTTAATCATTTTGTTATTAGGCAAGTTCTTATTTCAAGACAATGATTTAATTTAAAATAATTATTTTGTGAACATTTTTTCAGTTATAATGAGGATCAATTGAAAAACGGCTCAGCCGAATTCATTAATTTTGAGACACTAATGTATTTATAGTTGCTCAATAAACATTATTTATTTATTTAAATATAGTCAAAAAATGTACGGTATCTTAAGCCGACGCATCAGGCGTAATAAAGATGAGACGCTTAATTGTATTTGGATGTGAGAGCGATAAAGATAGTAATTGATTTTACCATACCCTTTCGATGGCAAGCATGGGCTCGGTCCACACTCATTCGTATTATTTTATTTCTCTCTATTCAATGGCATTGTGTTCCATACCTTTTTCCTGGAGCCAGGATTCAAAAGTTAAATTATTGTATTGTATTATAGAGAATGTAATTAAGTTGTTAGATATTTCAGAAAACATTGTTTATATTGCAAAAAAAAATGATAAAATATTCTACTTTCTAGCGTAACAGCTAATAAAAATTATTGAAAATAATTTTTTAGGACAAAATAGGGTAATATAAAACAGTTTCGGCTGTAAGTACTAGTGTAAAACTGTCGAATTATCTTAAAACAAAGTATTTTTAATCACATAATCAATTGCCTGCTAAAAAATGTTCATTTTCAATTAGTTTAAAATAAAAACTTGTTTCGAGAAATCAATAATTATAATTATCTAAAGAGTATCTACCCTTATAGGAAAATCACATATCAAGATTAATAAAAACATTAAAGACATTGTTCAAACCCCAATGAAAATTTAAAAAACTAAATTTGTATTTTTTGTTCCTCAATAACTTTTATTAAATAGTTTTTTTTTATTTATAATTTATTAGTGCCATTTTCTAATGTAATATAAATGTTTTATGTTTAACAACCCAATATTAACATATATTTACTGTAGTATTTATTACACAAGATAAAAAAACCCTTCGCACTTGGCAAAATCGAAGTTTTGTTACTACTTATTCTCTCACAACCTCCGTCTATGTAAGCGGGTGAATTTACCGCCTTTTCAGATTCCTTTAGTGACCGAAATCGAGAATGTCTATTTCTTGCTGATGAGTCCTAATAAGGACAAAACCGGTCCAAGAATAACGTTATCTATGGTAAGCAAGAACAAAGTTTGAATATTTAAATATGAATTTTTTAACTTTGTTGTTTTCTTTGGATATAATTCAATGTCTGCTGCGGAATTAGCCAAAGAAGTAGTTGTTTTTTGAAGGAAAACGTTAAAATATTTGACTAGATGCTTCTTATAATACCTAGTTTTAAATTTACTCTATTCATTAGTAGGAATATGCCCATAATCTCTTATTTATTTTGATTGATGATTCTTAATGTATGCTCAAGTGCATGTTATAGTACTGTGAAACGATATTACAAATATTTTTGAATTCCTTAGTTTTGTAGTTTTTATATAAAATGAAATACTTTCAAGATCTGAGCAATCCCATGTAATAATTACATACAAAATTACAGTTTTTAATATGAAAGTTTTGTTTAAATCACGTGATTCCAGATTTATTTGCTACAAAATGTATGACGGCCTTAGATTGTTGTATTAATTTCATATAAAATTGTATTTTAAATATATTCTATGTTTTTATTTAATTTAAAATAAAGTTTCAAAAAAGACTATGATGTTTTTTATTTTTAGAAATCTCTTAAAATCACAAAAAAAGAAAATTACAATTCTATTACGAGTTTTTAAGGTTATTAGTTCTACTGTGTAAGTAAATCCTTAATATTTTCGAATTATGTTTAAATGTGTTAGTCCTATCCTGTACACTTCAATATGCAATCAATGCGCAAGTGCGTAGGTCGCTTTTTTTGTAAAGATGGCCGCCTTCAATTCTACGTGCCTGATGAAAATGACATTTCCTATCTCCTTTATCGATATCTGTGGGTAGGTTAAATAAATTCAAAATACTTTTACTCTAAACCTTTTCTGATAAATAAGCATATGCAGATTGGATAGTTAAAGCTTCTAAACTAGGTTAGAAAAACTATATCCACACACTGAACAAATTAAATTCTATAAAATTAAACACAGTTTTTACCTTGCACTACATCAGGAGCTTGATTGGTATAATACCCTACTTCGCCATATGAGTACCTTAAATTAGGATAATCAGTACTAATCCCCACGTTTTGCTCTATATAATAAGGACCTGGATAGTAAGGTTTAGGATACCAATGCAAATTCTCGACTAAATCTTGAGGAGGCGCAGACGGCAAGTATTTTGGAGGCAAAGGAGGAGTTTCCAAATCAGTATTCGTATTAGTGAAAGTGTTGCTGCCTCTTTTAGCGTCCAGGCTGTATCTCCTCATAGGTGGCGCTGGTGGGACAAAGGGTGGTGGTGGAAAATCGCGTTTTTCCACCACTACATCCCAACCTTTGATGGAATGCTGATGAGTGCTCTGTTGGAATTTCCGACGAATAGGAGGAGTAGGTGTTGGTTTTAAACGAAGCAAGAAAGTAACCTCATCTTCTTCTTCGGAAGTAGAGTTTGAAGATGCATCGCTGCAATCCATGGCGTCATGGGCGAGATTTTAATTGATTTATCGCTATAGGAAAAAGAAAACAGTTCCGTACAGTGTGTTGCAAAAAGAAAACTTGTTTATTGTTGATTTCTCAAAACATATTATTCTTGATACAGGTTTGTGTATGAACTAAAACCCAAACATAAACGTTATTAATAATAGAAAAAATGTTACTTGAAAAACTTGTTTAGAATTAATATTAATAGGCAAATAAGAGACCATAGCCAAATTTCTATAAACGAATTTGACATTTTAATTTTGAAAATACGCACCTCTAGTCAATTTAACTAACTTTGTTTTAAAGCTTATCAAAATCCTCATATAGTCCAGTAACTGAAGGGACCAACCTGTCATTAAGTCGGTCCAGATTTCCATTGTGGCTCAACTCTTAGGTCTCGGCGGTCGCTTCCAAGGTCGAAAACTTTTACCAACTCTGCTGCGTCGGAAAAGCCCCAAAATGGACCCTAAAACTGGTTTCCCGCCCATATCTTCTACAATATACAAATTAGAGAATTTTTGTTTAGATAAAAAAAGAAAGATCTTATCATTACCTACAAAAATGGTCCCTATCATTTTTGTCGGGAATTCCGCCAGGTTTCGAGATAACCGCAATCAAAAGTCCCCTCGTTCAGCTTTATCTCTATAGCAATGATGATTAGCTTGTAAACGGGTGGACAAATTGTTTCCGAACTCAGTCAAAAATTGATATTTTTCGATGATTTTTACGCTCTCCGCCCGAGATCCATGATAATCCATCATAACCTAACCACGTGTACCCACGCGCCACGCGCTCACCTTAATCGTCTGCTTTTGTTGGTATACAATCTCTGTTGTTTTTGAAGTCGTTATTGTCGGTATTATTGATAGTATTTTAGAAAAATATTGATAATATTTTATCATTATCAATTAAGTTGTTAAAAAAAAAAGAAGTTTTTAAAGTGAAAAATGCGACGTCATTCTTGAATTTTCAAGAATTTGTTTTTCGTTTGTGGGGAACAGAAAAGGTTTGGTTGATTAAAAAATAAAGTCTATAAATTTGTTGTAATTCTTATTACATTTCAATAATATATTTTTGTAAAGCTCTTGTTGCAGCAATGGAAAATTTATTTTTTAAAAGCTGCCGAAGGAAACAAGCCCGAACAGCTATTTTCTTCCGGGAGCCTTGATGATCAGCCTTTCATGAGAGATAACATTCTGTTTTTACATGCAATGACTGGGAGCGATACTATCTTCTGCTTTTTTCAGAAAAGGAAAAAGTCAGTAGTGGAAAATTTGTCTAAATTGGCAGAAGAAGGTCAGTCCAGTGAACTCAAAACAGCCATTGAATGCTCGCCTGTCTGTGGTTCGTGTCAGTCGACACAGTGTTTTAATTATAACAAAAATGAAGGTATTTTCCCGGAAGAATTAGAGATGGATCAAGACCCAGAAGGGGTTGAAAGGGAGGAGGATGAAATAGCTGTCGAGACAGCAATACAGGGGTTGGAAAAACAGGGGGAAGGGACGCGTGGAGGAGGGGAAGGAATAGAGCAAGAGCAAGACGATGAAGAGTATGATTCTGATGACATTGAATGGTTTAACGTATGATAAATTATAAACATTGCTATGTATTTCGAATTTTCAACATGTTTTTTATAATAAAAGAAATTTTTCAGAAACTTTCTTATTTTTCTGAAATCTGATATATTGTTCCGATAGAAGTTGGCGAAAATTTTGCAAAAGACGCAGAAAATATAAAGGGTCTTCTCGGGTCAATATTCATCACACTCTAAAACTAGTAACCCACTATTAGGCAAAGCGCCGGGATTTGAGACTGCCACATGAAAAAAAATTTTTTTTTCACTTTTCTATTAAATTTTGCAACGCAAATTACACAGAACATTCGGCAATATAGATGAGATACCCCAAGCGCTACTTTACAGAAAAAATCCCGTAGAATCCGCCAATAATTGTCGAAAGATCGATTGGTGCCCGGATTTCCATTCATAGGCCCCATAATTTAGTGAGCAGAGCTACGCCGCTGGCGCCATCTACAATTGGTCTCCAAAGTCCAAAACATAAAAATCAATGTATTCCCAACTCCCTCGAGCGAAAATTCAGTGAGAAACTAACATTTCTATTCAGTGCAAAAATTCGGGCTTTTTCCAAGGCCGTTTTTGCAAAAAATATTGGTCTTGCGAAAAAAATCGTAGGGACCATTTTTGTAGATAATGATACGATATTCATTTTTTATCTAGACAAAAATTGTCTAATTTGTATATTTTGGCAGATATTAGCGAGAAACCATTTTTTCGGACTTTAGGGGCCATTTTGAGTCCTTTCCGATCCAGCAGTGTTAGTAAAAGTTTTCGCCCTTGAAAGCAACCGTCAAGACCTAAGAATTGAGTCACAAAGGAAATCTGGACCGACTTAACATCTGACTGACAGCTTTGCATATTTTCAGGTCTTCAGTTACTGGACTAATAGTGGACCACACACATACAAATTTTCACAGAAACATCCATCACGCACACTATTTAATACGGTTTTAATTTAGAACATTAATTAAATCAGTGTCATACGGTTTTTCGCTCCGAGCAATTACTACTAGAGGGAGTCTTCCCCCCTTCCCCGCGCTAAATTTTGTTAGCAACATCTACTCCCCCCGAGGGGGAAAATACCTCTTCTGCAATTGGCTTATTTAATCAGCGTTGCCAAGTTTGACCATGTTCTGTGAGTTTGACAGCGCCAGTTCTGACACTTTCTAACACATGTCAATTTCTTATTTGTATTTTACGGAAAATATTATTATTTTATAACGTTGTAAAGTTGTAAATGTATATTTAAGATTTATTATCTCTAATAATATGGTGAAAACATGCTTTATGTGTAAAAGGCCTGTTGAAAATGCTTCTTCAAGATAATATCATAAGTAAGTACAGACACAACCTAATTATCAGAGGCGGTGCATTAAGCAATCACCTTTAATTTGCAATTAAACTTTCTTATTTTCTTATCGAAAAATTGAAATTAAGAGCAAGTAAACTCCAGCTAAGTTGGCCTTCATTCGTCTCATAATGATTATAGTAAAGGTTAATTACTTACTATTAGTTTAATATCACATCTTTGTAAAGTTTATTGTTATTTTTTTTTAGGTTTCCTTTTCTTGTTATGAGAAAGAAATACATGGTTCCAAAATATAGGAATTCAACAAGTGACCGACCACCTGAATTACTTTTTATGCTAATGAACATGTTTATTACAGACCTCAGGGGAGGAAAATATTAAAGAAAAATGAACTATATTATATAGTACAAAACTAAACAAGAATATCACATTATTCATGTTTTTTTAATTTCCTTAAAAAAGTCCCAAAAAAATGTGAATATTTATTATTGGAGTTTACATCGTTATGCTAAAACAATACTAGAACAACTTAAATAATGTGGATTTTGACTATTTTGAGTTATGCAGATCATTATGACCTAAAAAAATGTTTTTCTGGTGCTATAGTCAGGTATAACAACATTCATTTATTTAAACACAGTTGCAATATACATTTTATTTAGTTTTTAAGTTAAAACCTATTAAGACATCCTAAAATGACTTTTTTCGTTTGATGTGAGATTAATTATTCTACATTTTTGTTGGTGAAATAGGATATATTAAGATGTCTTACTGTTTTCTCTGATTATCTAGAAAGTTAGAACAATATACAAAGACTGTTATAACAAACTTAAACTTAAACTTAAACTTAAACACACATTTAGTCAGTTCAATTGTATGATAATTTAAAGCAGAAATCCAGAAAACTTTAAAAATGTGTTTTTACTATAACAAGGACATAATTATTAAAAAAATTTGGCACATTATCATTGACGATAGGTTTTTATAATATATATTATACAAATCATAACGAACTACACAAAATGACATTATTAATAATTTAGCAATAAAAAAGTTAAGTACAATGATGACATTAAGAGTTGAGTTTCTCGAAATACTTTTTTTAAATTGTCTCAGTACCTACCTAGTATTTTTCTAGCACAATGATATTATATAAATGTGCATTGTGTGATATCTCATATTTTAGGAATAAAATGATATATTTTTTGCAGGTTTCTGTTAACAACGATTCCAAGAACTTTTGAAAATATTATTAAAACGGCCTTTGCAAATATAATTCTCAATTAAGAGCTTTTGATCTAACATTAAATTTGTATTCTCCATAAGGTTACAGCTTCCTAAGAAGAAAGTTTAACAAGACTTACCAGACCCAAAATATCAAAATTTTACCAACCAATTGATGGTTCTACTGGTTTCCATAGTGATAATGCTATTAAAAGTTTTGAAGGTTTTTAGTATATAAACAATTTTTTTTTTTTGTTTTATTATGTTTGTATGAATGATTACAAAAAGGTAAATCAAACGAGGGTGGTCCTTAGATTTATAGAGAAAACGCCGTCCTCTTTAACATATCCAGACCTCCTTTGACGGGGACTATACCACTACATTATCAGCTTTATTTGTTATCCCAAGCAATTTAAATGCATCGTAATTGCTCATTCTAACCTCTTCTCTTGTAGATTCCGTACTAAGTTTTCTTATTTTTAGTTACGTTTGCACTGCTCTTTTATTTTCACGGCTTTAATTCTATAATGTTACTGTATAATGTAACGCTACAATATGGAACCATGTTTGTGGTTTATACTGTTTAATGTTATTCGTAAGTGACCAACCTATTATAATAATTAAAGATTATTGTATTACAGGCCTGAAGATGTTCCTGTAAGGCCGAAACTAGTCGCTCCTGTATTTATTTTTAATAAAATTGATTTTAAGGTTTTATTCTTCAATTGAAAAAAATTAGACCTCTACAGTGATTTTGTTTTCATTTCCTGCATTACACACATATAAGACGGTATTCATTTTAAAAATAGTAAAATTAGCAATTTTTTTAGTTTTTTTTTTTTAATTAAAACGTTTGGACAATGTGTGTTTTTATAGATAAATGATACGCCACTGCACAAGAAGGATGTTTACCTTCCCCCTTGTGCCCGCTTCCTCACTTCCTCTACAGATGTTGCTAACACAACAATCGCCTACAAACTCGTTTCCACGCTCCCTCTATATTAGTAATTGCTCGGAGGTTTTTCGGATGTAATTCTGTCACCGACTTTTACTCTAATTCTCCTGGCGGGTGAATCAAATCTCAAAATTAATGAATTATCACGCGTGGGCTGGGGATTATCGTTCTAAACGAAAGCATTTCGTTCTAGAAATGTAAATATAGGTATACAGGTTATAATTAGTAAAGTTTTTATTAATTTTACTTCACAATAAGCCGCGGGAACGAAACAAAAAGAAATAAGATTAATTTTCGGAGAGTGATAATGCTATTAAAAGTTTTGAAGGTTTTTAGTATATAAACAATTTTTTTTTTTCAAAAAGGTAAATCAAACGAGGGTGGTCCTTAGGATCTCACAAGAGTATTTTTAATACGACCGGTTTCGAGGATCAGATCCTCATCATCAGGTAAGGTCTAAAAATAGAGAGGAAAAACGAATGAGCTCATAACTAATAAAGTGGGTTTAAACATTTTAATATGAAAGTTGTCAAATATCAAGAACTCACCCGTAATTACATGTCTATTTAAGACTAAGCTAAGAGAGTTATCCCAGGGTCGGTGTAAAAACAAGTATGCGAGTATTTTTTTAAATACATAAAAAATATAAAAAACAATAGTTGCAACAAAAAGTTGATGTCAAAACACATAAACAAAAGTAGGTCTAAAACTATTAATTAAAATTATTAAAATATTTCCGAACGGACGAACAATTAAGACAAACAAATTTAAAAACTTTTTAAACCCTACAAGCACTAAAAAGGGTTCTTGGACAAGTGTTTATAATTCTACAGAAATTAAATTTTATTTAGATTAAATATACTGATTAACGCCCTCAAGATATAAATAGACGAATTAACCATTCTAATATTTAAGATAACAGTTTAGAGGTTGTCAAATTTAAATATTTTGACCATCGGCTAATAGATGGCGTTGGCGAAAAAATAAATGTTTCTTAACAATAATATAGGTTTATAAAATGAATTGTTTGAATTTGTACGTAATAAACAAAATGAAATAAATAAATTATTATTGTTAAAAGTAGAGTCTAGCATTAGCGTTGGAAAATAATTTTAGATGTACTAATATTCAAATTAAGAAGTTGGTAACAATCAACGGAAAAGGAAATGGTGTTAAAATGAAAAGAGAGAAAAAATATTGATTTGGTTAATTATTTTTTGAAGTAATGTGCTGAAAATGAAAATGGAAAAGGAGACAGAATAAAAATAAGGAATAAGATAAGTATAACTAATAGAATTTCATAGGGAAATTTTAAAGTAAAAGGGGGGGGGGTAATTTAAGGGAAACGTAGATTTTTAAAAAAGAACTGAGAACGTGGGTGTGGATTCGGAAAAAACTTGTGAGTTTAGTGATAATGCATTGTTACTTTTTCTTAATCTAAATATTTCTAGGTTCTCCAAATAATTCAATATCAACTTGTTGTGGCAAATGTGGAGTACCCTAAAGCCATCCCCTGAGTCAAAATCGTGATTGGACTCTACTAGATGGGTGGCAAAATGTGAGAAGCCGGTTGTGGCAGTATTCAAACATCTTAAATGTTCTTTAAGTCTAGTCCTAAAGTTACGAAAGGTTCTACCTACATATTTGGCTGGGCAAGACTTACAACTGAGTTCATATATGCCTGGTTGATCCATGATGTCCACTTTATCTTTATTCTTGATGAAAAAGTTACTAATTGAGTTGGAGGATTTAAAAGAAATTTTGAAGTGATTTTTGAGGATATTGGAGACTTTATAAGAAATATTTCCAATATAGGTAAGTGACATATACTTACTAATGCTAGCCTCTGCAGGTATAGGGTTAGTTATAAATGTTGTATTTTGAATAATTCTATTTTGTTTTATACTCAACATTTTATCGATTAAACTGTGATCATAATTGTGTAGATGAGCTATGTTTTTTATTGTGTTAAGTTCTCTATTGTAGTTTTCAATGGATAAAGGTACTCGTAATAGACGTTCTAAATAACAATTAAAAGAAGCTAATTTATGCGAGATGGGGTGATTAGACAAATTATCTATTACTACTCCTGTATGAGTGGGTTTTCTATAGATATCAAAACTTAATTTAGAGTCATTGTTATGGGATATTTTTAAATCTAAAAAGTTTATAGATTTATCTACTTCGGTTTCTAAAGTAAACTTAATGTTGGTATGTAGAGAGTTAACATGAGACAAGAAATCATTCAATGAGTCTTTGCTACCAGTCCATAGTATTAGAATATCATCCACAAATCTATAGTAAAATTTGATTGATTGGCAAAAATTATTGTTATCTAAGATATTGTCTTTTTCAAAGTTATGCATAAATATGTCTGCCAATATGGGACTCAAAGGGCAACCCATAGCTAAATCAGTTTTTTGTGAAAAAATTTCTCCATTGAACACAAAGAAATTTTGATCTAAGCAAATTTTAAGTAGATTGGTGAATTCAATTAGTTCTAAATCTGATAAAGTAGAATTTGACAAAAAAGAATTAATCAAAGACAAGACTTCTGGAATAGGGATGTTAGTAAAAAGGTTCGACACATCTAATGAGATTAGCATATCGGTCTCGTTGATATGAGTATCCTTGATATTATCTATTAACACTAGGCTATTTTTTACTGTGTGTGTAAAATGATCTTTATAATAACCTTTGAGTGAATCATTAAGCCATTTAGCTGTGAGGTAAGTTGGTGAATTCACGAATGATACTACTGGACGTATGGGCATATCTTTAAAATCATTTGATTTATGTATTTTTAGAAGACCATATAAACGTGGTATTAACTTATGATCTGGTTTAAATCTGTTAAATAAAGACTCTGTTATCAAGGATTTACTATTTTTGAGAACATTTTTAAATTTAAAATTATATTTATTGAGAGGGTTAGTAATTTTTTCAAAATCGTTATTATCCAAAAAAGTATATATTTTAGAAAGGTAATCAAATTTATTTAAAATCACTAAACAATTACCCTTATCTGCTTTAGTAAAAATTAGATCGTTATCTTTGATCTTTTTAGAAATGTTTTTTATCAACTTTAAATTTTTTTTTTTAAGTATAGGGAAAAATAGAGAGTGATGTATAAATAAAATGAGGTAAAAAAAATGTAGGATTTTTGTTTTTAAAATGACATTTAAAAACTAAAAGTTGAATTTACACAGTAAAAAGTTACTAGATATGATTTTAGCAAAAAATTTGAAACTGATGCAAGACTTTTGCTTTGACATCCGAAGTGAAATTTAACAATCTTTTGTTTTATGGGTTTTATTTTTACTGTCTGAGCAAAGAGTATATCATGGTCATTTCTTATAATTTAAAACACATTGTTTTGATTTTTCCCTAATCAGATTTCACCTATAATCCCAATTTAAATTTCTAGTTTCTTAACTGTCACTTTTTAATCCAATTGATCACAGAATTATTAGTAAGCAAACTAACTTATTTTGACAACAAAAAAATAACAAGTAATGTCACTTATTTTATTAAACATTCTTAAATCTTTCAGTATGTAGTTTCACAGGATAATATATTTAAAATTCAATTATAACCCTAATACTTTATCCTTTCTTTCAGTCCTAGGTGCTCCTTCTATTTACCGTTGGCAGTTTTCTGGTTGTGTTCAGCTTGGCGACTGCCCCCAAGTGAGAAAAGTTTTTATCCTGTGTTGTGACGTCTAAGTACTAACTTTGTATGCCCTTCTACGTATATAACTCAAGTAGTAACATTAATAAGCCTTTTACTTTGAAATATATAAATATATTAATTTAATAGAGGGTATCCAATTGCTGAGAGCTATAGTCTATTTTTATGTATGAGAGAGTATTAAAATAATAAAGCGTTCGTAATCCATAGGCGTAGCACTTCTTTTAGTAGACAGTTAAAATATTTTTTGAAGTTATTCCTCGAGTATACACTTATATTTTCACCTAATTAACCTGCTTATAACTTCTAAACAGCTGAAGGTAAAAAGTGCAATTTTTTCTAAAATGTTTTATTTTTCCACAAGGTATGTTAAGAACATTGTGTCAAACGGGTTATGTAGGTATAAGGGTTTAAACTTTGACTTTTAAATAACGTTACGTTCATAAATAATAATTTTAATATAAAAACTACTTCTTACCTACAAATCCAAATCAGAATCGAAATCAGAAGATGAACTGTCGCAACCAATATTTACAATGAGTGGCTTGATCATTTCATCAGTAATATTGTCCAACTTCCACATTTTCTCTTCTTCTTTAATCGTATGATTTACTGCCTTTTCCCAGTTTTCGGGCTTCACATTATTTACAGCCTCCAAAAACAACTGTTTAACATCACTCATTTTAAAAGAATTATTTTTTCTTGAAACTTCTCCCTTTATCTGTGCCCATATCAGTTCAATCGGGTTTACTTCGCAATGATATGGTGGTGATCTAACCACCGTCATCCCACGATTTTTTGCAATTTCATCAATTTCATATTTTTTAATTTCTCTTTATGAAGGGAACACAAATGATACAGTTCTTTTCTCACAGAAACGTGATGGAACTTAATATTCTTTGAATTTAGCCAATTCTGTAAATCTTTTTTTAACCACTTGGTTGTGGGCATTTTTTCTATAAGTCTCGAGTGATAACTTGCATTATCCATTACTATTATACAGTTCTGAAGAAGAAGATCTATAATTTGTTCGAACCACTCTTTAAAGACATCAGCATTCATGTCCTCATGGTAGTCACTGGTACGAGTAGATTCAAAAGTCAATAAACCACCTTTAACATAACCGTTTGAACTACCAATGTGTACTATTATTAGTGGATTTAAACCAGTAGGTATATAAATTATTTAAAAAAGCCTGTCTTCGACTTGTAACAGTTTCATCTTACCAAAATTTATTTGATTTATGTCCCTCGTTGATCCATGTTTCATCTAAATAAAATATATTTCTACTTTGGTTTCTCATTTCTTTTATAGTCCTTAGGTAATTTCTTCTCCATACTACAATATCACTTCTTTCTATTAAAATAGACTTTCTGGAATGCTTTTTCCATAGAAAACCTATTTCTTTTAAAAGTTTCCATAGTGTGCTTCGACTCATTTCAGGGTAATCCTTATCATCTCGAACCGTGGCAAGAACTTTGTCTACTGTCGGAAATTCTTTTCTAAAGAAGAACGCATGCACTTTCCTTCGAAGTCTTTCTTTCAAATGATTTTCTAATTGAAATTTTGGTTTTCCTGGAGCTTTACGTGCTGTTTGAAACTCGCCACATTTCTCTTCTTTAACAACTCTGTAAATCGTAGATTTCCCAACACCAAACGTACTACTGACTAATTCCACTGTGTCATCAACACTTTTACATAAATGTTTGTAAATGATTTAAAACAATTAAATATTAATGTTTTTTTCATTAACTGTTAAAGGACCGATTTTTTGTCGTTTACGCGGCCCTTCCAAATTTTCCATGATCACACTAGAATTCACACTGCACCTTGTAAGTTGCAACAAAACGACATTTAGTAAACTGCCAAGAATACACATTTTGGACCTCCTTACTAAATGGAAAACCTATAATCGCATTTTCGGTGAAATTTGTTGGGAAGGTATTTATCTACTTATAATTCGATTACTGTAGGAAATTCTTAGAATTAAAATAAAACAAAATTGGCAAATAGGTTCTTATTGAAAATAATCTTAAGATACGGCTATGCGATTTTTAATACACAGGGCTTTTGGCCTGTCCAAACCTTTTTCTATTGTTCTGTACAGCTTATGTTTATAAAGGACCAATAAAAGACCCAAAACTTGTAATAGCTCAGGTACATTTATTACAATTTTAGGAAATATTTAGATTATTCTGTAAAAATATTTTAAATGACCGTACTAAGTTTTGCATTAGAAATGCTGTTTTATTACTCTCTCATACATAAAAATATACATAAACAAGGATACTCTCCCCGTTGTTGCCTGGGTAAATTATCCTGTTCCTGTAGAATATAACCCAATAAAGTAAGAAGAAGAAACTGATGCAAAAAAAGGGAAAATGTTCATTTACATAAAAAATAATAGTTGTAACATTTACAAAAAAAAAACAGATACTTACACGACTAAGACACCAATGGGATTATATTAGTTAAGTACTCTAGCTTTAAGAATTTCTAATAAAATTGTATATTAATCGCTGACAACTAGTAACAATAACAAATATTTCCGAGAACACACTGTATATTATAAACCTCGTTATACTGTATAAACATCCTGAAAATTTGAACTTCTAATTCAAGTTAGTTTAGAAGATAAATTAAGTTTATTTGCTACACTCTGTATAGAAACGTTATTAAAAGTTTTGGACGTTTATTGTATGAACAGACGCTCAGCGCGTATCAGTTGTGGACTGGAATTAATTCCGGACATTTTTTGAAAGACTGGTAATGTAATTAATGGGCTTTTATAATAAAAAAAATAGTCACGTATCGCATGAAGCCTTCACAAATAACAAACTTTTTTTTTTCATTATATTAAATCTACATTCTACTTTATGAGGGTTGGATTCCTATGATCGAACCCTGACCTATTTACTAGACATCAAAATAGATGTTTTTGCTTCAATTGTTTTCTGATTCTAGTCATTTTTTATTTAAATTTAATTATTTAAAAAAATATATATATAAACATTTATGATACAAATAGAACAGGATCGTAGTTACAAAAATTTCTAAACTAGAATTTTTGTCAAAGCGTATTAAAAATATTTACATATGAAACTTAGTAGACAGACGTTTAGACTAAATCATTTGAAGTTCATACCATTTTAGACAGATCATAGTTTCTAGCTCTGTCAAAATTTATCAGATTCATAAATTTTAAGGAGAATTTTAATGTTGAAGCAGTAGTATTATTTATTTTTATTTAATTTTACTTACAATTTAGTGAAGTTATAACAATTTAAAATGTTTTCTTTAATTTTGCACGTAGACTTATTCGTCACACTCTGTACAGTTACTAATTAAGAATAAAGCGTCATAATGTCTGTATATCTGAAGTTTCCAGACCCATAAAAAGCCGTGAGAAGTGTTAGCTCAACCATTACAGAAAGAACTCTGAATGCAAAAAGAGAATGGATTGCTAAATAAATTGTGTCTGGAAGAAGCAGTTCATCTTGAACAAAGTTTTGCAATTAAATTCAAAAGTTCTAAACAATTTAATTTATCTACAAAGTGTTCGTTTCAAAACGTACATACATTTGACTGGAAAGTAATCTGACGTCCTTGGGTAAAAAAAGGGTATTCAAAAATGTTTATGAATCGAAAAAGAATGGAATTTTGTTTAGTTACTACCACAAAACGAAATATTTTGAAACTGTCTTTACCTAATCTTTGGCATTAAATTTCAATTAAAAAAGTAACCACTCTGTATTCAGTGCAAATCGCTTTTAAAATCATACAAATTCCCGTTGAATCGAAAACTAGGTCTGAGAAACCACGGAAATAAACATAATCATATTTTTTCCGCTCTAAAATAGTTCAACGACACATTTGGCACTCTTTATTACACACATTGGCAACCACACCACGTCTGATTACGACAAACGTGAATCAATTCGCCACTTTTACAGCCGCGGCCGAAAAACTACCCTTTGACTTCCATATTCGGGACGCAGATCGCGTTTCTGATAAATGCACTTATCACTTTTTCACGGAGATTCGAGGCGCGACGGTATCAGTCATGTTGTTGGTTAATTAAATTTTGAAAAGTTTCGAAAACACGCCCGGCTTCAGTTTTGAAACGATGAGCACGGTGAAGTTTGTCGCCGACTAGCGACACTAAATCCGTACGGGACTGATATAATATTTTTATTCAAACGGTGTTCCTGTTCTATCTTTATCTTTTCGTTGTGTTTCGATAGAGGGTGTGTGTAGCACCTGAAATAATTTTGATTATTGCTTAAAACGTTTTTGATTTTATTGGTTTGAGTAAAATTTTTACGTTGTCTGTATTATAATTCAATCTGGGCCAAACCTAACCCTACCTGCTTACAACCGATAAAGATAAAGATTATAATTCAAAGTATTCAACTGTAGTATGGGAAAAATTGAAGACACATGTCATATTTAAAAAAAAAAAAGATTTTTTTTGCCATAATTTACTTCGTATATGCTTTATTTTTTGTTTGTGATAGTTCTGATTTCCAATTTTGATAAATAACTGTTATTCATAAGATATTAAGGTATCATGAGCCATATTACATCATAATGCAATTATAAAACTTTAAATAAACTTGTTTTTCTCGAATTATTTTGTGACATGGCACCTTTATCCACTCATGTTTTTTATGGTACAGATCAAAATTATTTTACGTTTCGCAATTAAATTTCAATATTACTATCATACCTATAGTGTTCAGTAAAAAAATAGGCTAAACTTTGGAATAACGGTGAACTGGGACATGTACGTAGTTCGAGGGAGCAGCTTCGACCCCAAACCGTTCCAAAGACCCTCTCATACTGATAGCCTCTTTGAAATGTCGCGATGATAGTGTATACGTAGACGGCGTAGTAAATGGTAAAAAGTATACACTGTTGGTGGATACTGGAGCAACTAGGACCATTGTACGACCAACAACCATAAAGAACTGTAAGAGACTTCTACCAACAAGATTGTGACTGCGGCCTGCCACAGGTGAAAGTACCAACATCCATGGGGAAATCCAGGTTCAATTCAGAATTGGTACAGAAAAGTTTACTCATACTGTTATTGTCGCTGATATCGAAGATGTTATTCTTGGAATGAATGTAATGAACTTACATGGTCTTCAGTTGGTCTTTAAGAACAGAGTGATCAAAGTTGGTGTCGAAGAGGTATTCCTACATCTATATGGGGACAGTACCGTACCAGTTGCTGTACAGGAAGATACGGTGGTACCTGGCAGAAGTGAAACTGTTATAGTAACACGGCTTCAAGAAACCATGGAAGAAGGAACACCTGTCATGATGGAACCTTGGAACCACGATCAAGAGGTTGGACGAGGAATTCTGATCGGAAAGGGGTTGGTCACGACTGCTAGTCGAGATTCCAGTTCGTCTTATAAACATTAATGATCACCCAATTACCAACAAGAAAGAGACCAGAATCGGTACTTGTGTACCAGTAACTTCCATAATTGGTCAGACAACAACTTCTGATAATTCCAGCGACAAATTTGAGCAAATGATTGCAGTTGCTGGTCAATCTTTGAATCAGTTAGAGAAAAAGAAAATAAAGGAATTTCTTCGACGATATCGTGACATTTTTGTACCAAAAGGAGGAAAAACAGGAAGAACTTATGTTGTAAAACACAAAATTGACACTGGTGACGCCAGGCCGATTCGTCAATCAGCTCGAAGATTATCAAAGGCCAAGAGAGAGGAAGCTGAAAGGATTGTTCAGGAAATTAAAGAAGACAGGGTGATAGAACCTTCTATCAGCCCATGTGTCTCTCCGGTAGTCCTAGTTCAGAAAAAGGATGGAACTACGAGGTTGTGTGGATTACCGTCAGTTGAACAATGTTACCAAGAAAGACAGTTACCCTCTGCCTTGTATCTACCTTAGACTTGAAGTCTGGATACTGGCAGGTGGAAATGGACCCAGTCGATAAAGAAAAGACAGCTTTTACCACCGGATCTGGATTGTGACAATTTAATGTTATGCCATTTGGATTATGTAATGCCCCCGCGACATTTGAAATACTTATGGAAAATATATTGAGAGGATTATCCTGGAAAACATGCCTGGTGTATTTAGACGACATCATAGTCTTGAGGAAGACATTTGATGAACATCTAAAAAACTTGGAAGATGTTTTTCAAAGATTTCAAGCTGCCCAACTGATGCTAAACCCCAAGAAGTGCCAACTATTTCAAAATAAAGTTAATTACCTGGGTCATGTAGTCAGTAAGGATGGCGTGGCTGTAGATAAGAAAAAAGTCGCTTCTATTAAAGAGTGGCCACAACCAAAGGATAAACACCAAATAAAAAGTTTTCTCTCCACTAACGCAACTCACAGAAGAAGCTGGGACGAAGACTGCCAAACTGCCTTCGCAACTTTAAAGAAGCATTTAACAACAACGCCAATATTAGGCTACCCACTACCAGAGGGAGAATTTATCCTGGATACTGATGCCAGTAATGTGAGAATCGGAGGAGTGCTTTCACAGATTCAAGGGGGAAAAGAAAGAGTACTGGGTTATTTTAGTAAAGTGCTCTCGAAACCTGAGCGAAATTACTGCGTCACGAGAAGAGAACTCCTGGCAGTTGTTAAATGCCTGGAACACTTCTATCAATACCTATATGGAAGGAAATTCTTAATCCGTACCGATCATGCCGCCCTTAAGTGATTGATGCAGTTCAAAAACCCGGAGGGTAAAATCGCCAGATGGATTGGATGACTTCAAGAGTACGACTTTAAGATCGAACATAGGGCCGGAATAAGCCATAGAAATGCCGATTATCTTTCTAGAAGACCGTGTGTGTGCTTCCACTGCAACAAAGCGGAATCCAAAGAAAGTGGACTACTAAAAACAACTGTAGTCAACGATGAGTGGGCCCCTGCTAAAATTAGGGAAGAACAAGAGAATGATACCGTTTTAAAGAAGATGCGACAATGAAAAGAGGAAAATCGTCGACCTACTTGGCAAGAAAAAAGAAAGGCTCCGATGAATCAATACAACTTGGTATCCCATTTGAGAGGATCACAGCATTGCACCCACAATCTGATGGAATGATAGAGCGAATGAATAAGACCATTGGAAAATATCTGTCAAAAGTGGTTTCAAACCATCATCGAGATTGGGATCAGTATCTATGTTTAGGCGTGAGATGAGACTACCGTGCGACCTCGAGTTTAGATGCCGACCTGGAGAAGATGTAGCTGGTGAAGATTATGTGATCCAGTTACGAAGAAGAATGGACGACATGCATGAATTGGTCAGTTAGCATCTTCAAATTTCCAGTGACAGAATGAAGAAGCGATACGATACCCAAGCCACAGAAGAATGTTTCAAGGAAGGCGACAAAGTCTGGCTCCATAACCCAAAAAAACAAAAGGGTTATTCTCCGAAGCTTCAAAGGTCTTGGGAAGGTCCGTATCTCATCAAGAAAAAAATCAATGATGTCATTTACCGTATAAGTAAGATTCCGAACGGTAAACCAAAGGTAGTGCACCAAAACCGGCTGGCGCCATTTGAGGGTGACCATGAAGAGGAAGAAGTAAACCAGCTCTAAGAAACACCTGACCTTGTCTTTGAAGAATTTATGGGTGTATATGGAGGTACCGGAAAAGCAAGACATGGTGTTACAACCGAGCAACAACAAGACCTGCTCACGGTTTCAAAAGACTAATCGCTGGTCCATAGCACTTCCGCCAACATCTACGACGCTCGAGGTTTGGCATCTGTATTCCGTAAGAAGTTTGGTCGATTGCCAGAACTTCAGTTACCAGCTCTTGGAAAAGCATTAAAACTTCAAGATGGATCACGTTATCTTTTCTATTTGGCAACAAAAAACACCTTCCGAGATCGATCCACCTATCATGATGTATGGGAAGCATTACTCAGTCTGAGGGAGCATGTACTTGAGTCCAATGTACAGAAACTAGCTATGTCAAAGATAGATAGCAACCAGCTGAATTGGAGGATCATTAGAAACATGGTGGAAGTAATCTTTCAAGATACTCAGGTTGAAATACTGGTCTACAGCCATTCTCTCAGCGTTTAGGTTATAACGAAGACTGTCCCTTGTTACTTTCATGCAACTGGAAATTGTAAAAGAGGATCCAGTTGCAAATATAACCATTCAGTTTTAATTCCAGGAAGAACTATTTCTTAAGGAGGGGGCAATGTCATGAAATTCCTAAGCCGACCCTGTCTAAAGCATCGCCCTTCACGTCTGTGGCACATGACTCATGCTCGAAACGACGAAATCTTCTAGGTATGCCGCTGACGCTCGAGAAACGGGTAGAACCGGCGGAGATGGAATTTTCGGGAGCGTCTAGAGACTTCTCGTAGCAGAGTTGGACTTGGTATAAATAGCTAGTTTAGTATAGAGTATTGGACTGAACACATAAATTGTAATAAATAAATTAGAATTGTGAGATAGTGTCTAAGTATTATATAAATTAATAAGTACGTCATAAATAAATTGTAAATAGTGTGTTTTAAATAAATAAACTATAAATAAAAAAGACTATCGTTACAATATAAATAATAAAATATTTTTAACGATTGGTGTAACTGTGGTCAGCTTAAATTTATTTGGATTAATACCAGATTTTACCAATTTATTAAATATTATTAATAAATAATAGAATAAACATTCACTATAACCTTTAATAATAATAATTATATCTACCATAACTTTTATTATGTGCTTAATATGCCACGATATATTAGACATGTCATTATTAAACAATAATAAAAAAAAGATTCAAGTTTTTATGGTTAAAAAAAATTCTTATGCAACTTATTTTATATCATCGTCAATTATTGTGTATTTATTTATAATCACCACACACAAGTAAGCTTGTCTTACTTCGTGGTTTTTCTTTTATGTTTATTTGTACTTTTGTATTTGTAAAATGTCCTTTTTATATTTTCCAATTAAACATTATTAATATTATAATATTATTCTACAGGCTAAGTTGAAGCAATGTTTAATTCAAGCACTATACTACAACTATTGTACAATAAGTAATTTTTTAAGCTCTTTTCAAGATCTATCAACCCTTGAATTCGTATATTCAAGCACAGCACTGGTTTGAAATAATAGACGAGTGCGGAAATTTATTCCCATTTAAAGAAATGGTAATTTTGTGTTCAGTGAAAATAACAGCTCCACTAAACCCACCGAACTCTCGTAAAAATGATAGATGCGATACGGAGCAATTTTATATCGAAATTTTATTGACTCTCAATTTTCCAGGCACTGCTGAGCTAAACCGTTGGATTCCACGTCAAAAACTGGATATTTATTACCATAAATCTCTTGTTTCTTATCGTATATTTGCAGTTTTCACTGACGTATTTTATAGATGTGAAACTTTTATATTGTAAAAGAACAACACATTTTTTTTGTATCCATTACTATGAAAAAATCCAATACAATATTACTTTCTTAAATAACTATCTTAACATTGGCTGATATTTTTGCGTGTGTTATTTTTCCGCCATCTTAATAAATGCATACAAATCAAAAAAACAAAAGATATAAAACTTCTACAGAATCTAAAATTAGGAAAACCAAACATAACTTTAAAAAATCGAACATTTTTTTAGGAAAAATTCAGGAATACGGTCTTGTTATAAATTTACACACAAAAACAATATACTGAAATTCTAACAATGTTGAATAGCTACCAAACTACTGCAAGTGTCGTTTCAGCTGCCTGAAAAGTTTTCGGATGTCAAGAATAGAAGGGATTTGTTGAAATAAAATTATGGCTGTGTAAACAGTCACGTGAATTACTGAGAACAGTTGTTTTCATTAAAAGGTGAGAGACTGCGAACAGACATTTGTTAGTATGTAGTTTAGAAAGAGCAGGTTTAGTTTTAGAATAAACTTTGTTTAAGTCTTTACATTTATGTAATAATGATTTACTGAATATGTTGACGGGCGCTTTAAATTTATGAAATTTTAGTCTATTATCTATTGGAAAAAATGGTATCACTAGTGAAATCGAGCAGAGCATTCTTTCAGTTTTTTTTGCATAGATTGCGAATATGATTACCTGGAAATGGTAGTATTACTCCAGTTTTTAATTTTTCTAATAAGAATGTATTTATTAAATTATGTTGGTGGATATTTTAATTTTATTTGTGGAATCGAGTCTTCAATATAAAAAAATAACTGCCCAGAAAAAGGAGCAATATTTTGTTTTTTAGGATTCATGGTATGTATTATGAAGTATTATAGATTAGAGTTAGGTAGAGCAATCTAATATTAAACATTTCTTTGTATGCCACACTTCTGGTAGGATTCTCATTTGCTAATATCGCTAGATTGCTTGCAAAACTGGCAGGCAACATAAAACTGTCCGTGAGATAAGCAGTCTTCCCTTGTCTGTCGAGGTGTCGGGACATCGAGATATGTCGTTTAATTCAATTCACTCCTCATAATTTTTAGGATCTAAGAAATTTCAATTATTTATTTTAAATTTCAATTCTATAATTTATATTTATTTTAATTTATTATCAATTATTTGCAATTAATTGTCTTCAATTATTTTCATTTTCATTTAATCATTTATTTATTTTAATTTATTTATCAATTATTTTAATTTACTTTCATTTGTTTATATTGGTTTTTATATTGATTTTTTATATTGGTTGTTATATTGGTTTTTATATTTGTTTTTATATTGGTTTTTATAATTTTCATATTTAATTTTTATTTATTTTTATTTGTTTTTGTTTATTTTTATTTATTCAATTCACTCCTCATATTTTTCAGGGTCTAAGAAGTTTCAATTATTTTCAATTATTTATTTTCAATTAATTATTTTCATTTCATCATTTATTTTCATTTATTTTCAATTATTTTCATTTATTTTCATTTATTTTCATTTATTTTCATTTATTTTCATTTATTTTCATTTATTTTCATTTATTTTCATTTATTTTCAGTTATTTTCATTTATTTTCATTTATTTTCATTTATTTTCATTTATTTTCATTTATTTTCATTTATTTTCATTTATTTTCATTTATTTTCATTTATTTTCATTTATTTTCATTTATTTTCATTTATTTTCATTTATTTTCATTTATTTTCATTTATTTTCATTTATTTTCATTTATTTTCATTTATTTTCATTTATTTTCATTTATTTTCATTTATTTTCATTTATTTTCATTTATTTTCATTTATTTTCATTTATTTTCAGTTATTTTCATTTATTTTCATTTATTTTCATTTATTTTCTGTTATTTTCATTTATTTTACTATTATTTTCATTTATTTTCTATTATTTTCTATTATTTTCTATTATTTTCTATTATTTTCTATTATTTTCTATTATTTTATATTATTTTCTATTATTTTCTATTATTTTCTATTATTTTCTATTATTTTCTATTATTTTCTATTATTTTCTATTATTTTCTATTATTTTCTATTATTTTCTATTATTTTCTATTATTTTCTATTATTTTCTATTATTTTCTATTATTTTCTATTATTTTCTATTATTTTCTATTATTTTCTATTATTTTCTATTATTTTCTATTATTTTCTATTATTTTCTATTATTTTCTATTATTTTCTATTATTTTCTATTATTTTCTATTATTTTCTATTATTTTCTATTATTTTCTATTATTTTCTATTATTTTCTATTATTTTCTATTATTTTCTATTATTTTCTATTATTTTCTATTATTTTCTATTATTTTCTATTATTTTCTATTATTTTCTATTATTTTCTATTATTTTCTATTATTTTCTATTATTTTCTATTATTTTCTATTATTTTCTATTATTTTCTATTATTTTCTATTATTTTCTATTATTTTCATTTATTTTCATTTATTTATTTTCATTTATTCATTTTCATTTATTTTTATTTGTTTATATTTGTTTATATTGGTTTTTATAATGATTTTTTATATTGGTTGTTATATTGGTTTTTATATTGGTTTTTACATTGGTATTTGCACTGGTTTTTACAACGGTTTTTATACTGATTTTCATATTTAATTTTTATTTGTTTTTATTTATTTATATTTATTTTTATTATTTATTATTATTTAGTTCTATTTATTTTTATTTACCTTTATTTATTTTTATTTATTCAATGCCCCCTTCATATTTTTCAAGGTATAGGAAGTTTCAATTATTTTTAATTATTTATTTTCATTTAATCATTTATTTATCATTTATCATTTATTTTCATCAATTTATTTTCATTTATTTTCATTTATTTTTATTTATTTTCTATTATTTTCTATTATTTTCTATTATTTTCTATTATTTTCTATTATTTTCTATTATTTTCTATTATTTTCTATTATTTTCTATTATTTTCTATTATTTTCTATTATTTTCTATTATTTTCTATTATTTTCTATTATTTTCTATTATTTTCTATTATTTTCTATTATTTTCTATTATTTTCTATTATTTTCTATTATTTTCTATTATTTTCTATTATTTTCTATTATTTTCTATTATTTTCTATTATTTTCTATTATTTTCTATTATTTTCTATTATTTTCTATTATTTTCTATTATTTTCTATTATTTTCTATTATTTTCTATTATTTTCTATTATTTTCTATTATTTTCTATTATTTTCTATTATTTTCTATTATTTTCTATTATTTTCTATTATTTTCTATTATTTTCTATTATTTTCTATTATTTTCTATTATTTTCTATTATTTTCTATTATTTTCTATTATTTTCTATTATTTTCTATTATTTTCTATTATTTTCTATTATTTTCTATTATTTTCTATTATTTTCTATTATTTTCTATTATTTTCTATTATTTTCTATTATTTTCTATTATTTTCTATTATTTTCTATTATTTTCTATTATTTTCTATTATTTTCTATTATTTTCTATTATTTTCTATTATTTTCTATTATTTTCTATTATTTTCTATTATTTTCTATTATTTTCTATTATTTTCTATTATTTTCTATTATTTTCTATTATTTTCTATTATTTTCTATTATTTTCTATTAGTTTCTATTATTTTCTATTATTTTCATTTAATTTCATTTATTTATTTTCATTTATTCATTTTCATTTATTTTTATTTGTTTATATTTGTTTATATTGGTTTTTGTAATGATTTTTTATATTGGTTGTTATATTGGTTTTTATATTGGTTTTTATATTGGTTTTTGCACTAGTTTTTATACTGATTTTCATATTTAATTTTTATTTGTTTTTATTTATTTATATTTATTTTTATTATTTATTATTATTTAGTTCTATTTATTTTTATTTACCTTTATTTATTTTTATTTATTCAATGCCCCCTTCATATTTTTCAAGGTATAAGAAGTTTCAATTATTTTCAATTATTTTTAATTATTTATTTTCATTTAATCATTTATTTTAATTTATTTTTATTTATTTTCATTTATTTTCATTTATTTTTATTTATTTTTATTTATTTTTATTTATTTTTATTTATTTTTATTTATTTTTATTTATTTTTATTTATTTTTATTTATATTTATTTTTATTTATTTTTATTTATATTTATTTTTATTTATTTTTATTTATTTTTATTTATTTTTATTTATTTTTATTTATTTTTATTTATTTTTATTTATTTTTATTTATTTTTATTTATTTTTATTTATTTTTATTTATTTTTATTTATTTTTATTTATTTTTATTTATTTTTATTTATTTTTATTTATTTTTATTTATTTTTATTTATTTTTATTTATTTTTATTTATTTTTATTTATTTTTATTTATTTTTATTTATTTTTATTTATTTTTATTTATTTTTATTTATTTTTATTTATTTTTATTTATTTTTATTTATTTTTATTTATTTTTATTTATTTACTTATTTATCAATTTACAAGTTTTACCTTTAAAAACCAAATTTCCCACACAAACTTTCAACCCTTGTTCCCATTAAAATGTGAAAATCCAAAAACCCTGAAACAAATCTATATTTATTTATGTTAGCTACAATTTCAATTTACAAGTTCCTACCTATAAAAAAATCGATACTACCATACAAACTTTCACCCCATGTTAACCCCCCCTGTAAATATGAAAATCTAAAAATATTGAAAAACGTCATTATTTAATTAGATTTTTCTCGAAAAATAACCTTTTTCCATACATTTTTTTAAAGAAAAATTTACTTCAAAAACTAGTTATTTTTGAGCGCTGAATTTTTTTGCAAAATTTGCAGATTCGGATTTATTGATGGCCCCATCATTCTAGAGTATTTTTCCGCTAGGTAAAGTAGAACCAGAAAGATCATAAAACACCAACCACTTGAGTCATCAGCAAGAGCTCCTCTTTACACAATGACACCTAAGTAAACTGAAAGTAGTAGAGGATAGTGAGTGCAGATTCTGTGAGGAGGAGGACGAAACCTACATTCACATCCTAACTGAATGTGTAGCACTCCAGAATCCAAGGGCACTATATCTAGGAGGATATCAAATAGAAGAGGGAGATTTACCTAACTTGAAGCCACTTCAAATTCTACACTTCCTTGAGAAAATAGGATTGGAAGGGTCGCTATAGGCATTGAGACATTTTCTTAGTGCAGTGGCGACAGAAGGGGGCAGAATAGATCGTTTAGGTCGTAGTGTATTAACACCCCATTCTCAACATAACATAACATACACAATGACGTACGTACCTACCTACCTAACTATATCATAAGATATTTTAATGCGGACCTGTGAATCTTTAAAGGGACACACAATTTTATTGCTTATCTACATCTCGAACAAGAAGTAATAATGAGAGTAGTCGGCAAATACTAATTTATAACTTTATAACTTGTTCTACTTTATGTATATTTTACGTATACTCTACCCATACTGCACGTATAATTTACGTATACTTTACGTATACTATGTCGATATTAATATGAATCTCATCTATCTCTCCCTCACTACGCCACTGCAACCTGCAGCGGCATAAAAGGAACACATTAGCTGGAGGCTCGACTGTTGAATAAAACTCGGCAATCCCTCAGGAACGAACGGGCGAAATTCAACACATTTCGTGTTTGTAAATTCGGCAGGAAAAATACATTTCGTGTCGTCAATAAAGTCGGCTGGGAGCAACGGAGACCTTATCACTTCCTTATCAGCACCGATGCGAGTTTTGGAATTCGTGAAAGGAGGCGAACGTCGGATTTTCGTCGACTGTTTGCATCTTGTTGTCTTCCATTCCCGTTCGGGTTGTTTTATTTTAAAAGGTTTACAGGATTGTGTGGAGATAAAGTGCGTATTTTTCTGGATTGTCTGCAATTTTTTTGATAAATTCATGTCTATATTATATTTTTTTATATTGTTAAAGATTATTTGGCGAGAGGCGATAAGAAAGAAAACCGAAATGGAAGGAAGGATCAAGGAAAATAAAATTTTAAGAAAGTGAACTGTTGAAACTACATTCAACATGTCCTATCTGCAGGATAGATTAACCTAAATCCGCACTTAACAAAAAATAATAAAATACTAAATACACTCCCTGTATAAACCAAGTGTTTCAAGTAGAACTACAAGGGTCAACATGATCAGAATATCTTCCAGAGGCTACAGGATGGAGCATAAGGCCTCCACCCCAGGTAATCTAATTTGAATACAGTCCACTATGATCGGAGGCAGTATACGTAAAGTCTACAGCTGAAATAAGGCTAGGGTTTAACATGAACGTTCAAATATTCGGAAAAAATTATAAAGAAAAGCTTTTTCATACAACGAAGTAATGATAAAATAAATTTATTAAAATATTAAAAAAATATGTCCCGAGAAGGATTCAAATCCTCCACATATACTTTAACGCACACTACCTTAACAACTCAACCATTAAATGTCTGAAATCTAATTTGGTAAAATTTGAATCTAACTCGATTACAAAAAAAAATTAATTTCTCCATAATTTATTGTCCCTATGCCAGTTAGTATTTGTCTTCCCAAAACTGTATGTATACTACTTTCTTTACAACGATAGATGTCAAAAAAGCATGCTAAACAGCTATTAGTACGAGAATGGATTTAATTTCTTTATTAATTTCTTAATGTCAATTATTCACGTTATCTATTTTTGACACTTTGCCCCACCTAAACGGTTCATGCTTTCGACCTTTTCGAAGAACCAAGAAAAATCGATGTACCGCCAACGAAGTAGTCAGTTCGCTTGCTACCGCTGTTAATTTGTGCCTTTGTTTTTATTATTTGAATCAGCCCTGTTGGCAGCATAACATCCGTTCTGTCTCATTTTTGGTCCTTCGAGCCGAATACCGCTACCGCTGTTAATTTGTGCATTTGGCTGATGTGTGCTGTTCGCCTTCGATTTCAATATTAAGGTAAGATGTCAAATACGTTTATTAATTTATGTAGTTTTTATTATTTGAATCAGCCCTTTTGGCAGCATAACATCCGTTCTGTCTCAACTTTATTAACGTCTTGTTGTTAAGCAAGTTCTTCACCTTGCTTAAAATTTGAGGGAATATTAAATATAGTTATTTGCCTCAGAACAAATGTAATCCTCTTTTGAACTAAAATCTGCTTCCTCTATATCACAATCGCAACAAAAGTTGTATATTAGCATCTTGCAATTTAAATTTACTTACAATAGAATCATGCTGTGAAGTGTTCAAATTTACCTGAAATAAAAAGAAACATATATTAATTAAAGTATTTCAAAATATTAGTAATTATGAAAAATAGATTTACCGTATCTCAAATACGGTCAGCTTAAATAATGAAAGGATGATATGAAAGTAATATCTCATAAATATAATGTTCTAGTTGCGTCTGTATTTATGTAAGAACATTACTTTATTTGATATAAATTGACTGAATGTGAAAATTATAAAATCAACAAATAAATGTAACGTTCTTACATAAATTTAATTTTCTTACATACACTATAAAATCAATACCAAATAAATAAGAACATTAAATTTATGTGGTATTCATTAATTAAACGTGTATAGTTTACTTAATGAAAAAAGAAAATCATAAAATGATTAACAAATAAATTTAATGTTCCAGTTGCATCCGTATTTACGTAAGGATATTAAATTTATATGGTACTAACGGCACTTAATAAAATAAGAAAATCATAAAATCAATACCACATAAATTTAAGAACATAAATTTGATATTCCAGTTGTATCCGTATTTATGTAAGAACATTAAATTTATGTGGTATTGAGTGATGCGGTTAGTTTACTTACATAAATATAATGTTCTAGTTGCACCCGTATTTATGTAAGAACATTATTTTATGCAGTATTGATTTGGAGATTTTGTATATTTCATGTTAGCGAAATAATACTAAAAGAGACTTGTATACTGTATTTTATCTACAACCAATTACTAAGTAATAATTCATTAAATAATATAAAGGTTGTATCAATTTTTTTGACAGAACTTTAATTCTCAATAGAACTTTAAAAATTAGTACAAAAAGGTAAAATAAACATAGGGCAGCAAGTGCTTAGTTTTAGAGATTAAAATTAAACTTTTAAGGGCTGGTTGTTCAAAGAATGCTGTAAACAGGAGTTTAATTTTTAACTGGTTATATTTAAAGTACAAATGTGATTTTTAAAACTATGTTGAACAATAGCCGAAGATTATACATCGAGGTTCACAGTTTAAACTACGATTACATTTTAACTGGCTATTCTACAAGTCACCGTGAGTAACATTTAGTAAGATTTTATTTACTTTATCGCAAATCTGGTGTAAACAACGTTACATTAGAAATATAACGATGATTTTAAACGTTACACACCCTATACAATAAAAAATCACGTCCCGTTTATTCGGACTCGAAACCCTGTTATTAATTACTTTTAATGAACATTTCTAAAACGAAATAATTCAGATTCCTGGACCCAGATCGATCTCGAGTGTATACACCTCGGGATTTACATTCGTTAGCGAAACTCCTATCCCGATCTAGAATTTCTAAAGGTACGAGATGATAGAAAGATATTCAAAGGATGTACACGGTAAATAAATGAAAGCAAAGCACTCGCTCCTCTCTATCGAGTCCTTCGTCCTGTCTGAGTTATGTAAGGAAAATTAGCAGATGAAGTGGCTGTATTCGGGACATTATCCAGGTCATTTTTAGAGTAAATAAGAATAAAAATGGAGTAATTTGATTATTTAGAGTTTTGGGATCGAATTGAAATTTCAGATGCACATTAGAAGCTGGGAACCAATTTACTCGACCTTTCGAAGGGTGTTGGCTCGATTAGTCATTAATTACTGTGAGATTTTATTAAAAAATAACAACTTCTTCAAAAGTTATCTAGAAACTAGATCCCAGATTGTCAGAATTAACAAATATAGTAAATAGATGAATTTGGTGTACCTCAAGAGCGTGCATTTGATCTTATTTTGTTCAACATCTACATTAACAGTTTGTTTAGCCTCAATACTAAGGGTGGCATCATCAGCTTTGCTAAGACACTGTAAATACTTAAAACAGCTAAATATGACTTTTTGAAAATATATAAATGACTAAAATATTGAAAAGACTTGCTATTTGTCATTTTATTTGTCTCATTATTGGTTGGTTGCGCCAAGAAATGTGGTGACTGCAGTATATATATATATATATATATATACAAGCAACTATTTCACACCAAGATTTTATCGCACGGCATTCTATTGTAAATACGAAAACCCAGCCCGGATACATTTAACATTCTAGGCCGAATTCTCATGCCAAACTAAACTCAAATATCCATTTTCTCCGGTGTTTTGATACGTGCATTGCAGCTGGATAACCAGAAGTTGAATGCATTATCTAATAACGCCGCAATTGTGGTATTATCGCTAGATTCGCCTTTTACCAGACTTTATTTTTAGAGTAGTGTGTATGCGAATATTCTTACGAAAGTTCATGCATGAATAATGTCGCCGATAAAACTTGATTTGGCGAGATCGTAAAGTTAAAAGGATTAAAATTTGAAAATTGGTGAAAATGTGAAAACGTTGGCAATTTGTAGTGGGAAATTTATAGGTGGATTACGTCGACGATGCAGTATAGTAGTGAAAACGATAATTGAAATATACGCGAATTTTGAGTTACAAAAATTTGATATATCTAAAGACATTTTAATTAAAAAATGTAATTTGATACAAATTTATATAAGAATTATACACCAGTAATAGTGATTTTACTATACCATTAATACATACATATACCATTACTATATCATTACTATACCATTACTATACCTTTACTATATCATTACTCCACCATTACTATACAATTACTGTACTATTACTATACCATTATTTGTACCAAAATAATCTATTCTGCATTACAACAATTGTCTGATCTTAAAAATGAAGGTTATTAATATACTGCACCATATTTTCTACCTATTTTTTCAAAAGATGTGAAGAGTTTAATTACAAGTCGAAGATCAATGTTTTCTAAAGTTTTTCCAAATACAGAATTATCCATCAACTTAAAAGTATCGTCATCAAATTTTGTTTCAGCTAGTTTTTTTATATGATTTATTGCTATTATTGTTATTTAACCGTTTGTACAACAAGAAATCAATTTAAATGATTTAATTCATATTTTTTTATGGTCGAGACTTTACAACACATTTTGACGAGTTTAATAAAAAAACATTACTATACCATTACTACACCATTATAACATTACTATAACATAATATTACCACAACATTACCATACCATTACTATACCATTACTATACCATTACTACACCATTACTATACTATTACTATACCATTATTTATACCAAGAGCTACAGAAGCATCATATTCTGGACAGAAAAAAACTTAATACCTGTATATGTATATGTTATACATGTATTAAATATTTAACTTCGTGATGTTATATTTTTTTAAATTTCTGTTCGAAACACGATATAGTCTTTCCATTATCAATTGCAGAACACAGTTATGTGGGGAATCATCAATATTTAATATATACGCACGGTACTTATGCCAAATTAAGAAACGAAAAATAATGTTTACTCCCCTTATACAAAGCGGTAAATATTAAACGAACCATCAGTTGTTTACCAATGAAAACATCGAATCGTAAACTTAAATGCACTGTACTGGCCGAAGGTTTACGGAAGGCAGGTGTTCGAAAATATTCCTGGAAAACAGTCTGCGATATCAGTGGATTACTGTCGTGCGGTGTGTTTTGTATGTGTGGTTGGTTTAATTTAAATTTCTGTTAATAAATATAAATATGGCGTTCTTTAGACCATGGGCGAATGAAGAAAATGAAATTGCACAGTGTAGTGAGATTAAAAACAGGTATGACTTTAACGATAAGGATTTAGATATACAAACACAACAAGTTATTTTAAATATATTCGAATGTTTAAAAAAGGAAAATATTCAGCAGTCTGATAATGCGTTCATAATAACAATTGCTGAATTAACTAAAGTAAATAAATTTTCCGTTTATCCGGTAGCCACGAAAGGGGTTGCTGTGGATTATTCATAAAACCGAAAAACATGTAAAGAAAAACTGAAATCAGTTTTACAGAGCTACCCAAGATTTTATACGAAGGACAATTTATAGTTTATATAAGGAGAACAGGGTTCCGACATTAGAAGTAATACAGCAAAAGGTGGCAGATTTCCAGGATACACTTATACCAGTTTGGAAACATTGCGTCAAGTTTTGTCAGCATGTGGTTTTAAACACGAAAAATTGAATAAACAGATGGCAATCACCGAATCGTCAAGGATAGTTCAATGGCGACAAGATTATTTGCGTCAGATAAAAGGCTACAGAAGTTCTAATAGACACATAATTTATCTAGATGAAACATAGTTTGACAGTCACGATGTAGTAAATTTCGGTTGGGTTGGCAGTAGTAAAAATTGCTGTTTGAATGGGCCATGTTCTAAAGGGAAACGCATTATAATAGTACACGCTGGAAGCAAAGACGATTTCGTGCCTAATGCTTTATTATTATCTGCTAAACAAATTAAAAACTGTGCAGCTGATTATCATGAAGATATGACAGCAGAATTATTTTAAAAACGGTTTAATGAACAGCTTTTACCTTACATTCCACCACAGTCAGTAATCGTTATGAACAACGCATCCTACCACTCGCGGCAACTCCTTAAAATACCAAATAGTAGCAGTAAAAAAGCTCAAATGTTAGCTTTTATGTCTGAAAAAATATTCCTATTCCTGCCAGTGATAGTAAAAAAGGACCAACAAACAAAGAATTGCTTACTGTTATTAAAGGTATAAAGTTAGAAAAAATGTATTATATTGACAAGCTGTGCATACTCTTCTCAGACTACCTACTTACTATTGCATATTTAACCCTATAGAGTTAATATTGGCAAACTTAAAATCAGAATTACGAAAATGTAATCAGTCTCCAGAACTGAGTAAAGAAGTTGTAGAACTCGTAAAGAAAGTTCTAGCAGCAGACCGCCAAGAGATTTGGAAAAACTGTGTTAAACATGTTATCAAAGAAGAAGATGAGTATGTAGTATTACCCTCTCTACAACCCATCATAATTCAACCAAATGATGACTCTAGTTCAGAGGATTCAGACTGCCATGATTATTTATAAAGATACTTTAGAATTGAATTGTTTTTTTTTCTTTTGTTTTATTTGCAAAGAATTTATTTTCCTTTATGGTTTTTTCTTTGAAATTTCGTTTTCCAGAAAAAGAACGAATGGGGTACAAAAAGGGTTCAGTTCACGTCTGGTACCCTGTTTAAACCAAACGCCCTTACAGGCAGGTACACTTTACTCGCTTTTTTACGTTTTACAATTTAATATTCAGTTGTAGCAAGTTAACGAGCTATAATTATTTTTTTTTAGGCACAAGTAAGATTACAATTAAGTGCATCTGTCTAAATAAGGGCGTATAATAACGTCCAATTTATAATTATTCGATTTCCTTTTAACGAATACTTTCTTGCAGATGATATATATTAAAAGTATTAATAAAATAAATTTATAAAATGAGGTAGGTATCTACGCCTATGGCAGATCAAACAAAATTGTCGGTAAAGGTTCCGAACGAGTTTTTATGACCTGCAATTGATAATGGAAGAACTATACCGTATTATAACAATTGACTGTGGACATTATTTTCTTAAAAAAAAAAAAAAGAAATGGTATGATCGGTCAACATAAAATTTTTATTCAAATTATACTACATATGTTTCGTAAAAACAAATTTTCCCATCTTCTTAATAAATTTTTAAAGGCAATAAGAGAAATAACAAACAATATAAAATTATTTATAGACGTAAACCATCTTTTTGGTTTTCATTTTACAATTTGAGTGTGTTAAAAATGAATTAATATTCCAAATTAGTAAGATTCAAACTATGTTTTTAGAAATATCTTACTATTTACCCTTTACAAAAACAAAGTATTATCTTTTCAAAGTTGAAATATATCATACTTCTCTGCAGCATTTTTACATTAAAGCTTGGTTTAATTAAAAATGTATAGCGAATTTTAAAAACTTTAATCAGTGAAATTACATACGAGAGAGATGCACAGTTCATTGTAGTTTTTTCATTATTTTTTTTTAAATTGTTCAGCTAAGCGTTTTCGACTAATGCGCCATCATCAGCGGTTCCTACAAAGTTTTTTAATAAACTGCAAATCCGAGTAAAAAAGAATCCTGCGCTTTTCTTATGCAAAATGATTTTCTGTCGAATATCACAAAATTTGGATATAAAACAAAAGAAATAAATAAGTATCGGGGCTGTTTAACATAAGCTTTGTTCGAAGTCAATATTATACAAAAGTTTGGCAGTCTGATTCTCCATTGCCGTATCAAGTAGTTTTTTCATCAGAATACAAATGATTCTTTTTTAAAAGCTGAATTTAATTGCATAATAAATATTTTTTTTAGTTATATTTGCAAAAAAAAGGTAATAAATATGTAGAGACATAGTATTTTATTATCTTCGATAGTGATAATATATTTTTGAAGCTATGATTTATATAAATCTTTTATTTTTTTATAATGATTATACCTTGTAGAGAATTATTTAGAGGGTTTCTAAATAATTTTTGAAATAAGGTTTTTCTTAGATCAAGTATAATAATTTATTTATTATGACAATTCTCATCCCATTTCCCTGGAAACCGCTACAAGACATCCTCTTACAGGATGTTCTATTACATTATGTTATATTATTTGTGTGATTTTAATTTATATAATTTTTTTAATAAAAAATGTTTAAATCAAACTCAATATATAAATTTGCAATCCCCACTTTGGATAGGCTATTTATAGCGTTTTATTTTAAAAATGGTTTGTGTTTACAATGTGAGTGCCATCTCAAATCGAAAAATTTATTTAAATTATTTTTCATTTCCTTATAAAAATCATTAATATTTCTAAAATTAATAAATATCTGTTTGTATATAAGTTTTACATTATTTCCATATTTTTTTTTTTAATAATCATAATAACAGTTACACAATACAGTTTTTGTTGAATGTAAAATTCAAAACCCTAAATATTTTGTTTTAAAATAATGTATTCTGCATTTCAACATATCTCAGATCATTAAAATGAGAATTATTAATATATTCTGCACCATATTTTATTTTCTACATATTTTTTTTTTTTCGAAATATGTGAGTTTAAATACAAGTCAAATATCAATGTTTTCTACAAACTTTCCAAATACAGAATTATTCATTCATTTAAAATTATGTTTCAGCTAATTTTCTTAATGTCATCTTTAAATCAATATAGCACTTTAATCAAGGATTTTGATCAAATTTTGATCATTACTTTTAACCATTTCTTGCTTTATATCAATTATTTTTTATTAAACCGTAAGTTCATCACATGCAATTTAGTTATTTTCCTTTTTTTATTATAAAAGTTATATTATATAGGTGGTATTACTGAATGAATTTCAATTTTTATGTAAAATAAAATACAATATGATTCCTAAATAAGTTTTGGTATAAGAGTTTGAAAGTTTGCATTATTTAAATTGTGTAAAAATACAGCTATAACTAAATATCAAGTATATTTGTCCTTAGCATTCAAATTTATTTGTTTTCTTGAATTTGGTTTCTATCTATAATTACAAATGGGTAAAAATTTAAAGATGCTTCGTGAATAGGGATTTAAAACTAAATAGAAAAATACTCTTCTTCAGAGATTTATGATTTATATTCGTTGTCGCTTCGTTTCAAATAACGAAGTCTTATTGTAAATAGAAAAAAGGACAACAAAAGATATCATTAAACGAAAAACATCGTATAATTACTATTTCTGCAACGAATTTGAAATTCTAAAATTTCTGACAATAGCGAGATTCGGATGTCAGCCGCAGGGCAGGAGCTCAAGTGAAGTTGAAAATTAATGATACGTTAGAAATGCGAGTACATTTTCATAGAGAAGAAAAACTTATTTAAATTTATTTATTTGTATTGCATCTATTATACTGTTAGTGAAAATCATCAGAAATAAATAAAAATAAATGAAATTAATAGAAATTCATTGAAATTGATAGAAACTGATAGAAATTGATAGAAATTGATAGAAATTGATAGAAATTGATAGAAATTGATAGAAATTGATAGAAATTAATAGAAATTAATAGAAATTAATAGAAATTAATAGAAATTAATAGAAATTAATAGAAATTAATAGAAATTAATAGAAATTAATAGAAATTAATAGAAATTAATAGAAATTAATAGAAATTAATAGAAATTAATAGAAATTAATAGAAATTAATAGAAATTAATAGAAATTAATAGAAATTAATAGAAATTAATAGAAATTAATAGAAATTAATAGAAATTAATAGAAATTAATAGAAATTAATAGAAATTAATAGAAATTAATAGAAATTAATAGAAATTAATAGAAATTAATAGAAATTAATAGAAATTAATAGAAATTAATAGAAATTAATAGAAATTAATAGAAAATTAATAGAAATTAATAGAAATTAATAGAAATTAATAGAAATTAATAGAAATTAATAGAAATTAATAGAAATTAATAGAAATTAATAGAAATTAATAGAAATTAATAGAAATTAATAGAAATTAATAGAAATTAATAGAAATTAATAGAAATTAATAGAAATTAATAGAAATTAATAGAAATTAATAGAAATTAATAGAAATTAATAGAAATTAATAGAAATTAATAGAAATTAATAGAAATTAATAGAAATTAATAGAAATTAATAGAAATTAATAGAAATTAATAGAAATTAATAGAAATTAATAGAAATTAATAGAAATTAATAGAAATTAATAGAAATTAATAGAAATTAATAGAAATTAATAGAAATTAATAGAAATTAATAGAAATTAATAGAAATTAATAGAAATTAATAGAAATTAATAGAAATTAATAGAAATTAATAGAAATTAATAGAAATTAATAGAAATTAATAGAAATTAATAGAAATTAATAGAAATTAATAGAAATTAATAGAAATTAATAGAAATTAATAGAAATTAATAGAAATTAATAGAAATTAATAGAAATTAATAGAAATTAATAGAAATTAATAGAAATTAATAGAAATTAATAGAAATTAATAGAAATTAATAGAAATTAATAGAAATTAATAGAAATTAATAGAAATTAATAGAAATTAATAGAAATTAATAGAAATTAATAGAAATTAATAGAAATTAATAGAAATTAATAGAAATTAATAGAAATTAATAGAAATTAATAGAAATTAATAGAAATTAATAGAAATTAATAGAAATTAATAGAAATTAATAGAAATTAATAGAAATTAATAGAAATTAATAGAAATTAATAGAAATTAATAGAAATTAATAGAAATTAATAGAAATTAATAGAAATTAATAGAAATTAATAGAAATTAATAGAAATTAATAGAAATTAATAGAAATTAATAGAAATTAATAGAAATTAATAGAAATTAATAGAAATTAATAGAAATTAATAGAAATTAATAGAAATTAATAGAAATTAATAGAAATTAATAGAAATTAATAGAAATTAATAGAAATTAATAGAAATTAATAGAAATTAATAGAAATTAATAGAAATTAATAGAAATTAATAGAAATTAATAGAAAATTAATAGAAATTAATAGAAATTAATAGAAATTAATAGAAATTAATAGAAATTAATAGAAATTAATAGAAATTAATAGAAATTAATAGAAATTAATAGAAATTAATAGAAATTAATAGAAATTAATAGAAATTAATAGAAATTAATAGAAATTAATAGAAATTAATAGAAATTAATAGAAATTAATAGAAATTAATAGAAATTAATAGAAATTAATAGAAATTAATAGAAATTAATAGAAATTAATAGAAATTAATAGAAATTAATAGAAATTAATAGAAATTAATAGAAATTAATAGAAATTAATAGAAATTAATAGAAATTAATAGAAATTAATAGAAATTAATAGAAATTAATAGAAATTAATAGAAATTAATAGAAATTAATAGAAATTAATAGAAATTAATAGAAATTAATAGAAATTAATAGAAATTAATAGAAATTAATAGAAATTAATAGAAATTAATAGAAATTAATAGAAATTAATAGAAATTAATAGAAATTAATAGAAATTAATAGAAATTAACGGAAATAGTAAAAAATCCCAGTATTGTGTTACAGAGTTTGTTTAGAACTAATTTTAAAAACGAATACGATTTTATATAGATACGGAATTATCAACACAGAAAATATACCTTACAATGAGTTAATGTGCGCCGTAAAATGGGTAAAGGGGCAGTTGCTCTCCCTAAGGACTTGTATTGTCTTTAAGAGAAAATATTACTCGGTGAAAATGTCTAAGTTTCTGAATAAAAGCATCCCGGATTTTTTCGTGAATAAACCTCAATACTTCAAAATTTACAGTTACAAAAGATAATTCTAAAGAAAATATTTTGACAAAAAAAAAATTCTGAACAAACGTAACCCGGTATTTTTTGTGGATAAATCCCAAGAGTCATATAATGATAATATTTCTTGATATTGACACAGCAAAAATTCTTTATTACACTCCTGCTCTCGCACCTCGGCGCGAATTTTGATTCTGCATTGCAGTTCATTATAATTCAGAATAAACGGGAACCTCATTAAACTATCCTAGTTTTTCAACACAGGGGTTTTAACACTTTGAACTTTTATTCCCACTTTCTACTTTGCATTTTAAAATAGTTAAATTTGAATTTTGATATTTTGTGTCAGACGGCGGGAATGGAAAATCTCATTTTCGTTTTGATATTGATGATGGAGCTTGAGTACTTCTTTTATTCATTTTTTTTTTAAATAATTCTGATTCGTTGTATATGGTTAATTGTGAATGTAATTTGTTTTAAATTGGGAAATTTAAAACTAACGAAACATAAAACAAATCCTGTCGACTGTCAATATTTAACAAATTATCATAAACAAACACAAGTCAGTGTAACTGACGTCATATATAACCAACGACGTTTAAGCATCATCCAAGCAAAGTGTCATAAAAGTTAATAAATAACCACACTAATTAATGTGTACAGTTATGTTTCCAATTTACAATAAATAAAATTTGTTATATATATATATATATATATATATATATATATATATATATATATATATATTGTTATGGGGATGTTTTTGTGTGAAATATATAGCACTACGTTGTGACGTTATATAATTGTAATGAGCTTTAAATAATTTATATCACAAATCATCCTCCATACAAATACTTAATGCTCCGGCTGAAATGTTATCTAATGCAATTAATGAAACGAAATGACTCAATTCTTTTAACTAATGGGTTTAAAAATTTTCATCCATGTATTTAAGACACTTACCTCTGAACCTCGTATATTGTCAGCTCTTGTATAGAAATAAAAATAAGTAAAAGTTTGAGACTCTGTGTATAACTTGTAGTTTTATTTAAAATAATTGATATCAGGGTTTAGTGCGAGTTCAAAAATTCTTTGTAACTAATGTGGGAAAAAGAAACAGAATATTGTTACATAAATGTAAAAATTAACATAGAAACAAAAATGATAAAATAATTCGTCATTTAACGATCGATTCTTGGATCGAAAATGGCGCATTATACTATAAAAATACAGTTACCTATCGAACTTAATATTCTACCCACCGTACGGCGCTTTTAAATACGTAAGTAGATCTCTTTTGGCCGGCTATATGGTAATTTCTCTAGTCGGACAAAAGATGGCTTATATGGAATTCTAACCTAATCAAATCAGATAGTCCAAAAAACATTCTGATGTTATTTTATACTAAAATAGAAAGATTCATCGTCTTTACGATTACTCAAGTACTCAATTTGGTAAGTACTTTCTTTTAATTGGTCACTAATGATAGTTTTTAATTGAAATACCTGTATAGCACTGTGAAATATAAGATGTCCTAGTGTTAAACTTATTTCTTTTCAGCGTCCATAACAGAAGGATGTTACAAGTACCTGGGGGAAATGGAGGCCTTGCGTCTTGTATGCCAATGCATACAGAGGTGATCGACGACTTCCTGGGGACTCTTCTACGGGCTGTTTTACATGATATTGCGTGGGTAAGTTAAATTTAATATTACCTTTGACATTTATACACTAGTTAATCATTTATTCATAAACATTGAAGATTTAATATTTCTGTCTCTTTATTTTTAGGAAAAAGGAGTTTGGAGAGGAAATTCGAAGGAAAAAATTTTTGTGTCCTTCCTTTTTCGTTACTTTTCTAGCACTCTTTTGTTTCATCAACAAAATTCTGATTTGGATTTTTGAATCAAGTTGGATGAAAAGTAATTAGCCAATCAAAATTTTGACAGTTTAGTTACATCTTTAAAATTAGAATATTGGATTTTTAAAGGTGAGTTTATTTAAACTGCTTATTTCATAATTTCGATGATAATTTATCGTTCATTAATTAATAGGTTATTTTGAAATCCGTGTTGTAATTTTTTTACAAATTTACATTTTAAAAATTATAATTTTCGTGTGGCAACATTGTCTCACTACATTTAGTTACTTTTGATCTTGTCAAATTTATCACTATACAGGGTGTAGTCTAAATACTTAGATGAAACTTTTTTTAAATTTATTTCTTTGAAGACTTTTTATCATTAACTTGATATTCTTGGGATTCCGTGTTTCATTATAATATATATATATATATATATATATATATATATATATATATATATATATATATATATATATATATATATATATATATATATATATATATATATCATGTACATCCGCACCTACTACCAAACATCAACGTTTAATGTTGAAACACGATAAACATTTAACACTTTCCAAGTTGGAAGAAGTTAGGAGAATTTAATAAATTAAAGCAAGCCAGTCTAGAATACTGCAAATGCAATCAATGTACTAGGGATAAAATCTACAAAAATGTATAACTCAGATAATATGAATAAATTACGATACTCCTGTCCAGTGATAAGATTATTAAATTATATTATTTGAAGGCTAATAATATACAGCCAGTTTACGACAAAAATAATGGCTTTAAAAGCTTATCAACAATAATTAACGTTTTACCTTGTTTTTTTCGTATATTTAAACAAGGCGAGTCGAATTTTTCTCTAGTAATTTGAGCGGCTAAAAATGCACGTTACATAGAATGTTTGGACCTATCACAAAATTTGAATTTATGAATTTTACTAATAAAGTTCCGGAAATTTCGTACGAGAATTCATCACAAAAACTTTAGCGCCAACATCTTACAATTACAATTTATGAATTTAACATTTATAATAACTTAATAGGTTTTAAATAATAGTCTCATTTGAAAGAATCTTGTTAAACACTGTATTATATTTACTTAATGATTATATTTGTTATATTTATTATAATTTTTTTTGTCTGTATTTAATCGAATTCCGACTGCGCCATGTTCCAGCCCGCTAATGATTTTACCCCAAACAACAAATTTACCTGAATTTAGAATAGGTTTCCCATTTCTCTAGCGCTTCAAACCCGCATTCCCTCAACATAATTCGTATGTGCGAAACGTCGCTTCGCGGCGAGCTAGAGTTCGAGTTAGAGCGAACGAGAATACACAAATCACTGCACTTTGCATAAACTCTTATCGTACGGCCTACAGTCGCCTGCTTAACTGCAGTTCATTGCGACTCAAAATGGGAGGCGGTGGCGGGAAGCATTATGCTTTTCGACAATCGCTAATTGTAATTGGATATAGAATGGCAGCGACGTTGATTAAAGCCAAAAGGGTGTGCATTGCATTTCGGTCGTCGAAACCCCGGTATAATTTTGCGGTGAATGTGAATGCCTACGCAAGGTGCAGCTTCGAATTTTCATGGCACGAGGGAGAATAAATACAAAAGATTATCTTCTTTTACAATGAAAATTTCGTATATACAGTAAAGCGGGAATATTACTTGAACAATTTACACAAGCTGCGTAGACCAAATTTAAATAAGAGAAGCCAGAAATTGTCAGCAGCGAACTAACTGACTCGATAACGATGTTTTTGTCGAAAAATGCAAGAGTATCCTGACCCACTTTGCTTTATTTCTCGTCTTTTATACATCCCTTTAAAAGTCTAGAGAATATTCTCGAAACGACGTGGTTATATCACTTTTCGAATGTGTGATATTTTTACGTCATAACTGTCTAATACATAAATGTACCGTTTAAATATATTGCATGCGAGAGAGATAGATATATCGCGATTTTTCAACTCCGGAACTTTTAAGTTAATTCAGGTCAGGGTTAGCTTTAGTTATTAGCGAAATATGTTGGATATATTTCCAACAGACTCCATATGCAGCAGTTAAGCTTTAGCTTTAGAGCACTGTGATTTTATTTATTTAACACTAGATTTAGTTTTATTATCTGCAGTTTTAAACGTTTTTAAAAAACGTGCTACTTGTAACATCCATAACTCAAATGTGTTTTTCTCTAATGGAACGTACTCTACAGCACTCTATAGGTATTTGTAAAAAAATTTACATTAATCTCCCTACCTTATTAAAAATTCATTCCCTCAGCTAATGGCTTTACTCGTTTCCTAAACTTATCTCACTTTTCGCGGTTAGTAATGATAGAACTCCATTATCGCTAAAAAGTAGGTTGTTAGCTAAAAAGCTACTCATCTGGCGGCTAGAAGATAATTTATAAAGTTTCTACTAAGACATTTCCCTCCGGACTCAAAAAGTTATTGGCAAATATTAATATTAGAGATTAACTTGCATCCGGAGCAAATAATCCTCTGGATGATATCGAATTTTATACTAAATCCCTGAAATTTCTATCAATATTTGGAATATAGACGCGGGATATTATCCCAGTTTGCGGTGAGAGTTATTTGAAGCCGTATTATAAATAATTCTACTTGTTGTGGAAAGCTTTGGTAATACTTAAGGAACAAAAGGATTGAGAAGATACTTTTAAAAAATAGTTTGTTTGTAAACAACGATTCTGTGGATGCATAAAAAGCATATTAAAAAGGATAAACAATTTCTAAACAAAAAAATAGTATATTTTAACAGAGTAACATATTGTACTTTTTTTACGAACACAAAGTGTGAATAGAATAGAAGGTGTCTCAATAAAGATGACTGTATTTCTACAACCGTGCATCGAAAAAAAAAATAAAATAAAAAGAAACAGAAATAAAAAGAAACGGAAAAAGAAAAATAATAAAAATAAAAAAAGAAAAAAAAAGAAAGAAGGTAAAAGAAAAGAGAAAAAGCAAAAAAGAAAAAAGGATAAGGAAAACAGAAAAGAAAAAATGAAAGGAAAAAGTGAAAAGGAATGAAGAATGAAAACTAATAAAAAATGAAAATTAATAAAAAATAATGAAAAATAATGAAAAATAAATACTGAAAAATAATGAAATAATGAAAAATAAAAAATAATGAAAAATAATGAAAAATAATGAAAAATAATGAAAAATAATGAAAAATAATGAAAAATAATGAAAAATAATGAAAAATAATGAAAAATAATGAAAAATAATGAAAAATAATGAAAAATAATGAAAAATAATGAAAAATAATGAAAAATAATGAAAAATAATGAAAAATAATGAAAAATAATGAAAAATAATGAAAAATAATGAAAAATAATGAAAAATAATGAAAAATAATGAAAAATAATGAAAAATAATGAAAAATAATCTAAAATAATGAAAAATAATGAAACATGAAAAGAAAAATGGGACGTTGGCTTCTGGAGACTTGAAGACGAAGAAGTGGTGCCGAAGAAGTAACGTACCACCGATAGCGAAGAATACGCTATTGCCAGTAAGGCATTAACGTATATCTTTGCTATTATTGATCCGATTCGAATGAAACAAACAGCATTCAACTTGAACTGTCATTTAGATGTCATAAACAAACGAAGTAGCATTTTCAAAAGGATCTAAGCCTATATATTTATTAATAATTGATCGATTCAAACGGAATACACGATATTCAACGTAAACGGTGATTTAGTTGTCATTTGCAATGAAAAAACATGCACGCCTATGGATAATCTGAAAACGCAGCATACTATTGGATATTAATTTTTCCTACGTTCATATCATTGTGAACGAATCTATATAAATATTTTTACTAAAGAATCGTCTAAACAATTTCGCTTGTGTTGTCTATTCAAAACGCGTTTTTTGCATGCATCTTATTTATGAATGCACTTTTCATGATGAATATATTAAATTTTTCAGTCGATGCTCTTCGGACATGGGCACCGACCCGGAAAACCGCATGCGCTTGCCTTCTTGCGTTTCGTGTATGCCTAATACGTCGACTGTTGCGGATATTCCATCCAGACGCGAATTTGAAAGAGAAAGAGCGGGATAGGGCCTTTGACTGTTCATGTAAAGTGTAAAGGATGTTTAATTTTAGCACACAATGTAACTCTTTTTTTTTATATCGTTGCGCTTACACACGTTTACGGTCGTGGATTTGCATGACGATACGATGGATGGGGTTTACTTAGTTTTTATGAGCCGTAATGGCCGCAAAAAGGAGCAGAATATGGAAATATTTCCATTGACCTATTTTTCTTGATGTAAGAATACAAATCGATCATTTGCAAATCAAATAGAAAATATGTTTCTAAATACGTAATTTATAATATTGAGCAAGCTTTAGATCCGGTTCGAAGGACCAATATGTGGTGTATTTTCTACAAAGCATATAATTGCAATGGGCCATGTTCACATGTGAGATATGCTGTTTTATAAATTATATTGTAATAGTTAGTCGCTATACAAGTTATTCTAAATAGTCAGTTCGTTAAAAAAGCCAAAAGTTTTTAAATTAAGCCCAATTGAAATTTAAAATTTGAAATTATACGTCATCGGGAATAGACCAATCATCTTGTGTCGAAGTTTTTTTTGTTATACAAAACCAAGCCAACGAACAAACCGACACACAGAATGTCGAAGTGAACGCACATCTAAGTGACATTAACATTGACACCACCTAACACCTAACCTTAGTTTTTTGTTTTGGTTTAATTTTATTATTAATATGGATCAGCTGGATTTATAAAAGTTGATTCAAGTGTTTTACCCATTGTAAACGAAAATATAATTACCTAAATGATTACTGCATTTTTTAACAATACTCAGTTTACAAAAGTCAGGAAGGTAAGACTTTGTTTTAATAGTAGGTATTTACAGTTTATATGGAGCCAATACACCTTATAGTAAAACATATTTATCTCAGGTTTTATTTTTAGATCTGCCAAGCAAGAATATGGGGATAATTTCTTTTTCCATAAGAGAGAAGGAGACAAATTACACCTAAACATAAAGTACGGCAAAAACCTTCTGATGTGCTTGTTGTAATTAACAAAAATGAAATTTTTAGTGCACAATGCTTACGATATGCCGCATGTCAAGGTTTGTAATATTTATTATGCTTTTTTGTTTTTATATCACATATAATAAACAGTGTATAAGGCCTTTTATTTCTATAAATATTTTTTTTCTAATTTTGACATATAGACATTTTTTGTAATCGCAGCAAGTGTTAAAATAATCTAGAAATAGATTTTGTTAGTGAACCTAGTAATAATTATGATACCAAAGAATGCTGCAGAGCACCTATGCAACTTTGAGTTAAAAAATATGCCATATTTTTAGGCTATTTTTATACCCTTTTCAAAAATTTTATGCTCCTCGTTTTTTGCAAAACTTAAAATGCTCTGATAGCCTTCGAACGAAGTCAGCAAAGCACCTCTGTTTTATAAAGTTTTTTCTGTAAAAACAGCAACACCATATATTTATGCACTTGAAATATATTTTTAAAAAATACATGGTGCTTCTTGCTAACCTTCGAAAGAAGCCAGCAGAGCAATTCGGTTTTTTAAAGCTTTTTTCTAAAAACCACACCCCATTTTTAGACTCTTGAAATATTGTAAAACTTTACTAAAAAAATTGCTATTTTTAAATAATACAGGGTGCTTTGTTGGAACAAAGTCAGCAGGACACTTCAGTTTTTTAATTTGTTTTTTTATATATAAAAACAACTACTTATGACACATGTTTAGGCTGTTTTAAAATCCTAAAAATGTGGTAAGTATATTTGAAGTCAGCAAGGAATTGTGAATTTTTTTAAAAATGCCAAATTTCGAATATTTTATAATATTGTAGGAGCCAAAAAACGTGGTGTGGTTTAAAAAAAAAACTGGGGTGCTCTGCTGGATTCGTTTGAAGCTAACAAAGCATCCCGTAATTTTTTATTTTATAATACTCAATAGCCTAAAAAATTGTACTTTTAAAAATAGCAGTTTTTTTCGAAAAGCTCTATATTTCAAAAATGTGGTGAGATTGTTTTTTTTTAACTTTTGAAAATCCGAGGTTCTTTACTAGATTCGTTCAGAGCATTTTGTAGCTGGTTATATAGTTATTTTGTAACTGCATATCTCTTTTATTTTTTTCAGGTGGTTATAAACATGTGGCTTCATAGAAGAAGTGAGGAACCATCTGTAACATCTACTCAGTGTTATTGGAAAGGCTCTAATTTATCAAAATGCGTAAATATTGATGTACACTTGGCTAGATTGTTAAAGAAACCTCTTCATCCACTACAGGAAAATAAATCAGTACTTTTATATTCTTAGGATTCGTATATATATTTTTTTTATTTGTAAATAAATTGTTTTTTACTTCATTTTTCTCATTTTTTATTAAAAGGTTGATAAATAAAATTTTCACAGATTTTTATATTTGTGTTTGTAAACAATAATTGAAAAGTTTTTATTAAAAATCGCCAATTTTAATAATAATAACTTAAGTCAATATTATTCTTTCTCCTTTTTTAAAGCTACTATCAATAAAGGTATTACTTTAGCTTAACCTATGATCAATTTTTAATTTTGTGATATATTTGGTTTGACAGAAAAAACTTATAACCTTTTGACATTGGTTTTTACTTAGATTTTCATAAAAAATAAATGGAACTGCAAACATGTTTTACTATCGTAATAACGAATAGCAACATAAAAATTTTTTTTTCACATTTATTACTGTTGTCATTTTCATAAAGGATTGATAAGAAGGCACACTTTCTGGTTTTTTGAAAAAGGTAGCAAGAATTGTGATATTTTTAAATTTATCACCAGTGATACCACATGCAGTTACCCGATTTATTGGAATATATAGACTTTGCTACCACATTCAACTGAACTTGGTTGTTTTTAATATTTATCACCGCGACATAGGCGTTTTTGTTAAAATGTTTCATTTTAAACTGCTGTAAATAGGTGCCTTTGTTTTGGTAGTTTTAGTCCCAAAAAAATCTATGCATATACAGGTACTCATTCCTCTTTGATTTGCTCGAAAAGTTAAATTTTTATCAAAAATTACATTGGCTGTTTAAAAACTCATTATAATCCCTGAAATGTGATAATTAGGTAAATTAAATTAAAAAACAAACAAAAAAGTTTATTAAATTAATATTTACTCTTACAAAATAGGTTCTTGTAAGTTAACAAGCAATTATGCAGATATTACTAAGTAAATGTACTTACTTAAAATTCACACACGAATGTGGTTTTAACATGTTAAATTAACTAACCCTTCTTATAACTCTTTCCACATGTATGTATTCTTAGAGATGCTATTCTTTTACTTAATTGTACATCTTCTGGAGAACTTTTTTCATTCTGTGATACACTAGGTGTGGCTTTACTAAAATGCATCCCATGTTTTCAAGTAGCTGAATATTCTGAAACCCCTATCTGCCATTATATGGGATCCAGGAACCAGTTTGTTTAAATACCCACATTTTTCTATTATTTCTTTATCACTAGTTCTTCCACAAAATGATGAATAAATTCGGTATCTTCAAAACTTTCAGGAGATTCTGCATTTTCTTCCAGAAGGGTTTTTAGGTTATACACCTAAGAATTTATAGTAGCCTCATTTTCAATTTCCTGAAGGGGACAATTCGCAGAAATTGCTACTACATCTTGATAATCCGGTGTATTTTTATTAAAAAGTTCACGAGAAACATCGCCAGTAGAAGGTTGATTTTCTTCTTTCCAAATTTCTAGGAACACTAATAAATATTTTTGAAGATGAATGTGAATCATTATCACATTCTGGAACAAAACACTTTTTCGTAGTCATAATATTTATAAAAAGTACAAAATTAAACACTCAAATTCCAAATAAATTCTTGATCGAGACACTATGACAGATGCCATATACAGTGCTGCCATTTTGCCATTTTCTGAATTATTAAGTGACTTTTAAAACAATGAAACTTTAAATATGGTAAAAGTTTAAACAGAAATAATACTTTCAAAAAACATTTGATATTATGTATTTAAAAGATATTTGTTTAACAATGTTTTAGAAGTCTAAAATTAAGAAGGAGTACACAAACGAACGTACATCACTTCTCGTAAACCTTCTAGCCGGCAACGTTGTGCGCTAGCTCCTATTGGTCTATTCCCGGTGACGTCATAAATTTTAAAAAAATTCATAACTCCGGCAAATGAATAGATAAAAAAAAAATAAAAAAATGTAGTTTTATTTTCAACTCTATTATTCATAAAAAAAAATTCAAAATTTTTGAACATGCCCCATTACCCGTGTGAATTAATCTCATCCACAAACGTAAGATGAGGTTTTATAATTCGAAGGACGTTAGGATATTATATTATAATATATTGTCTTCTACAATTTTTTGGCGGAGAAAAAGGGTCCCTTGTACTAAAAAGTTCACTACAAATACAACGGTAAAATTTTTCATTCAAATTACAGTAAGGTAGTAAGGTAAAAGCTAGGATATATCGTAAATATAACTCTTGCACGCATTTATGACAGATAAATACGTCAACTTACTTTTATAATTATGTAATATTATATATTATTATCAATATAAGTAAACATTATTATTATACAATCACCGCAGCTTGTAAAGCTATGCTCACCTACTGACACTGCACTCATTTTTTGCCATCGACGCGATGTAGCGCATAATCACCATTTTCTATGTAGTTTACGACCACATGTTGGCGAAAATGTGACCGAACCCCCGTGATAACGTCCTGTCGCTTGTTTACCATCCATCCCCCTGCTCTACCGATACGACTATATACATATTAAAATTTCTCGACGCTCTTTACACAAAGCCTTTGTGATTGGAATGGTCCCGCCATTTTAACCCTTCGGCTTTGATACAATTCAGATGTATTTAACAGAGCTGATGATGCATCAGCCCTATCGAGCCAGACTGTTGTTCGGAGAAAGATGATGATGGATTACACAAAGGTTGCAGGTGAAATATATATTTTATTTCACTGTTTATGTAAAAGGTAGAAATTAAAATCTCAATATTTTTGCATACCATATTGCGCAAGCGTCCTTCGTCTGGTACCAAGCTAACGACTGACCGTGCCATCTGTTGAAGAATTTTATTTTAATTTCTTACCATATTAAGCTGTTAATTTATTTATGAAATCATCAAAAACTATAAGGTTAATTTGGAACTCTAATTTTTGAGTTTGTTGTTTGTATGTTTCTTAAATATAATTGTTTAGATTAAAATTATAAATTATTGGGAAAATTGGTAATTTTTTTATAAAAGAACGTAAGTTGAGGTTGGTCTTTTATTTTGTTCCTCATTTACTGGGTTTGTAGGGAAACAGGAGGATAGTTTGTCCACTATATAGACCCAGTTGGCGTCTTTTAATAGCTATCCACCCCCTAGCTGCCGTCTGAGCGACGTCTAAGGCTCAATTTTATCTTCCAGGCAAGATTGTAAATTAAAATACCTACTATACTTTTCTGTCTTTGTAAAATGTCAATGATTATCAGACTTACCTGTTGTAACCAATCCAAGAGCGCCTTGGCTATGTGAGGATCGGGCGATGGAGGATTGGCTGTGTTTTGTAGTAACTGAACGAGAGAATTTGCCGCGTCGCGAATGACAGCAGAAGGAGTTTTTGGAAAACTGTAATCCGGCGAATGAGATTTGATTGTGCCACTGTTTCCTGAAACAAAGAAAGAAACACGTAAATTATATACCTAAAGATAGAGTCTACTACAAAAGACCGAATTAGACGATTAAAGAATATCCACACTAGATCTGAAAAGGTCGAGGCCCACATTCTTAATTAAATCTAATCTAATCTACCTAAAGATATAAAAATTTTAGTGAAGCTGTGGTGGTAGTTCTCACTTTAACAACACTGAGATGACAGTTCAAACGAAAGAGTTTTTTATATCAAATACTCTCACAGTGATACACAGATGAATTTGGAATAAAAACCTTTTCATCTGAACATACTTCATTGTTACCAAAAGATAAAGTTGAAATATGGCGCAGGCCAAGTGAAAGACTGTTAAGCAAAGTTAAAACCGTGCCGGTTACTACTGCACTGAAAGTTTCGGTGTACATTGGACGCCAACCTGTCAATCGCGAGCTACCGGTAGCTCGCGGAGGCAATTCTGGTAGCTCTCACAACGATTTTAATTTAAAAAATACAAACTGCAAAAATCAAAGAAGCTTCCGAAAATTCCACAAAAAAATCTAATTGTCATAATATTAAACATAAACAGCGGCAACGTTGCGGTGAGCGATCTGCCGCTGACGCCATCAAGCTAGAATCGGCTAGAACCGACCAGCCGGACCAGCGCGTTAGTGTTCGAGAACGATCAGGATTGCTTTGAACGAGATAAATACGCACGGCGCGGCGACATTGCGGTAAGTTTAAAACTGAACGCGTAACCAACGTCCAGCGGTTGGGTTAGTAGAGAACAACAAAAAATAATATTATGGCAAGCAGTTGTAAGAAGGTAAAGACATACCACTTTCATTCGGAATGGGAAGAACAATACTTTTTTACAGAAGTTAAAGATAAAAATGTGTGTTTGTTATGTAATACTTCGGTCTCCGTTGCTAAAAAAGGAAATATTGAGAGACATCATAAAACTGTACATTCTAATTTTGAAAAATCATTCCCACTACATTCTGCCGCCAGAAAGGAGAAACTGAAACAGTTAAAAAAGCAGTTAATTGGACAACAATCAATATTTTTAAGAACAGTCCGCAAAAATAAGGCTGCAACTGAAGCATCGTACCGTGTGTCCCAAATAATTGCACAAAAAAATAAACCTTATGAAGACGGGGAAATGATAAAACAGGCGTTTTTAGAAGCTGCTGATTCGTTATTTGCCAACTTTAGAAATAAAGACGAGATAGTTTCAGCTATAAAATCTATGCAACTTTCTGATAATACAGTGATGAGACGTGTAGAAGTAATGAGCAATGATATTTTTTTACAGTTAAGAACTGACTTAGATAACTGTGTTTATTTTTCACTTTAACTGGACGAATCAACAGATTTCGTTGACACTGCCCAGATGGCTGTGTTCGTCAGGATGTGTTTTTAGTGATTTTACGATTAAAGAAGATCTTTTGAAGTTTATTCCACTGAAAGGACACACTACTGGACAGGAGTTGTTTTCTCATTTAAAAAATATTATTTCTTCCGAGAAAATTCCAATATCGAAAATGGTAGGCTTGACAACCGATGGCGCTCCAGCTATGGTGGGTTGTGATAAGGGTCTGGTGGCGTTATGTCGTAAAGATGAAACTTTTCCGCAATTTCTCTGTTACCACTGCATTATCCATCAGCAAGCATTATGTGGAAATTTCCTGAAACTAAACAACGTTATGAAACTGGTGGTAAAAATTGTGAACAAGATTAGAGCTCAAGCGTTACAAAGAAGATTATTCAAAACCTTGGCCGATGAAGTTGACTGTCAATACGGGGACCTACTCCTTCACTCTGAAGTCCGATGGTTAAGTAGAGGACGGGTGCTGAAACGTTTTAATGATGTCCTATCTGGCATAGTTCAATTTTTCAAACAACGCGATGAACCGACTCCGGAACTAGAAAATTCAATCTGGCTTAGAGATTTTGGTTTTCTCGTGGACATTACAGAGAAATTAAACGAACTTAATTTGCAGCTTCAGGGAGAGACAAAGAACTAGCAGAAATGATTTCTGATATAAAAGCATTTATCAAACAGCTGGAGTTTTAGAAACAAAACCTAATTAACAGCGATGCCAAGCATTTTCCTATTCTTTCAGAAAATAATTCTCAAAATCCATTAGAACCCTATGACAGCAAATATCATGTAGAAATAGTTTCTACCCTGAAGAATAACTTCAAAAATCGTTTTAAGGATTTTAACGAAATGGCTTTAGTAGCGCAGTTTGTTGTTTCACCCTTTATGGAAATTGATAGCCAACAGTTTGCAACTTGTGTTATGCAGAACTTTGGCCAAGACATCGCTGCAACAGAAATGGAAGTAATTGAGTTTCAAAATGATTTAGCCTTAAAATCGTTAGTCTCAAGTACCAAATGTATCTGGCCTATTGTAAGTAAAGACAAATATTCAGTTCTATGCCGTGCTGCCTTGAAAGTGAAAGCATTATTCAGTTCAACCTATCTGTGTGAATCTTACTTTTCCAATATGAAGTTTATTAAGAACAAATATCGCAATCGACTTACAGATGAACATTTGGATAATTGTATTCGAATGGCTGTATCAAATTATACTGCAAACATTAAAAAAATTATCGACGAGTCTGAGTGTCAGCCTTCTCATTGAACGTGCTTTTTTATTTTTCAATGTTTATGTTCATGATAGTGCGTTACTTTTTTGTTGTTATTATTAACTATTTTTAAATCTTACGTGACATGCCGTTGTGGCTGGATAAAAATTTGTGTTTATTTTTCCAACACCTTCGTTTGGTAGGTAGGAATGTAGCTATGAACAAGTACGTACTAGTAATATTAGTTATTTTGTTATTAGTTTATTATTAGTACCTATGTATTATGTATTACCAGTTAAATAGTAAAAAAATAAATACATATAATGATAAATTAACAGTGGATTATTTCATTTACGTTGCGTTACGTGGCTTCAGTGAGGGTAGCTCGCTGTTTATTCCAAAATTAACAAAGTAGCTCAACACATTGAGAGGTTGGCGACCACTGGACTATAGAATATCGGTGTAGGTGTGCTTGAAGGTCACGGGCCCTCGAAGATCACGTGATCGGAGATATCCTTCTGTTTATTATTTATTCTTGTGTTTTAGGCGATTCATGTCTAATAATATTACCACCCTTTTTATAACGCAATCTAGGAACTAGAAACCATAATGAGTGAGCAGTAGGTATAAGGGATGCGGGGACCGGGTGTTTTTTGTTTAGGGCTCTTAATTAGTGAATCGTTCCAAACCAGAGGCGTATCTACATGATTGTCTATGCGAAAGTGGTTCCTCATAGAATCAAGATTAAACTTCCTTACAGGTAAGTCGTTTTATCTATGATTATCCCTTATATTTTGAATTAAAATTAAAATACAGTACTGATATATTATATTACGAACAAAATAACAAGTAAAACTTTATTTTAAACGACAACTACATCTCATCAACTTTATCGTTGAGCAGGTACATTGATTTTCAATAGCCTATCGGCGTGTTACGCCACCGGTGTTGGTCCGATAACCGAACGACCATGTCAACATGCAACTACTAGGGTATAAACATAAAAGCTTTTAAGTGTATAACTTCGTATAACAATTATCCGAGCGGAAATCGAGCTAATGGAATTACGTCGGATTTTCGTTCGATATATATTTTAATTTAAATATTTTGCATAATATGTATGTGCATGCATTTCCTCTATGCGTCCTGCCTGTAATAATAATTTACGGTAGATACGTGCCTATTGCGAAATAATTAAATAATTTCGACTGATGATATTTTTATCTGATTTTTTGTTACTCTTCCGATTTATTGTATACGAGATTTGTTGGTTAAATTTAAAAATACAGATATTCTTTACCTGTTTATCATTTAAGGACAGAGTATCCTTGTGCATTAGAATGGCGTCTGCAGAGCAAAAGTTAATGTAACTATTTCCGTAATTATACCAAAAAAATTGCTTTAAAAAAAAATGCTATCGAGAACCTCGGTTTTTAAGGATTTTTTCTAAAAATAACTATGCCACTTATTTAAGCTATTTCTAGGCTCTTAAAATATATAAAATAAATGGAAAATATTTGTTATTTTAAAAAAATACTAGCATGGAATGAAGCTATAGTCTATTTTTTATGTATGAGAGAGTAATAAAACAGCATTTCTAATGCAAAACTTAGTACGGTCATTTTAAATATTTTTATAGAATAATCTAAATATTTCCTAAAATTGTAATAAATGTACCTGAGCTATTACAAGTTTTGGGTCTTTTATTGGTCCTTTATAAACATAAGCTGTACAGAACAATAGAAAAAGGTTTGGACAGGCCAAAAGCCCTGTGTATTAAAGATTACATAGCCGTATCTTAAGATTATTTTCAATAAGTACCTATTTGCCAATTTTGTTTTATTTTAATTCCAAGAATTTCTTACAGTAATCGAATTATAAGTAAATAAATACCTTCCCAACAAATTTCACCGAAAATGCGATTATAGGTTTTCCATTTAGTAAGGAGGTCCAAGTTGTGTATTCTTGACAGTTTACTAAATGTCGTTTAGTTGTAACTTGCAAGGTGCAGTGTGAATTCTAGTGTGATCATGGAAAATTTGGAAGGGCCGCGTAAACGACAAAAAATCGGTCCTTTAACAGTTAATGAAAAAACATTAATATTTAATTGTTTTAAATCATTTACAGACAAACATTTATGTAAAAGTGTTGATGACACAGTGGAATTAGTTAGTAGTACGCTTGGTGTTGGGAAATCTACGATTTACAGAGTTGTTAAAGAAGAGAAATGTGGCGAGTTTCAAAATTTTAATTAGAAAATCTTTTGAAAGAAAGACTTCGAAGGAAAGCGCATGCGTTCTTCTTTAGAAAAGAATTTCCGACAGTAGACAAAGTTCTTGCCACGGTTCGAGATGATAAGGATTACCCTGAAATGAGTCGAAGCACACTATGGAAACTTTTAAAAGAAATAGGTTTTCTATGGAAAAAGCATTCCAGAAAGCCTATTTTAATAGAAAGAAGCGATATTGTAGTATGGAGAAGAAATTACATAAGGACTATAAAAGAAATGAGAAACCAAAGAAGAAATATATTTTATTTAGATGAAACATGGATCAACGAGGGACATAAACCAAATAAATTTTGGCAAGATGAAACTACAAGTCGAAGACAGGCTTTTTTAAATAATTTATCTACTGGTTTAAATCCACCATCAGGAAAGGGGCGCAGACTAATAATAGTACATATCGGTAGTTCAAACGGTTTTGTTAAAGGTGGTTTATTGACTTTTGAATCTACTCGTACCGGTGAGGACATGAATGTTGATGTCTTTAAAGAGTGGTTTGAACAAATTATAGATCTTCTTCCTCAGAACTGTATAATAGTAATGGATAATGCAAGTTATCACTCGAGACTTATAGAAAAAATGGCCACAACCAAGTGGTTAAAAAAAGATTTACAGAATTGGCTAAATTCAAAGAATATTAAGTTCCATCCCGGTTCTGTGAGAAAAGAACTGTATCATTTGTGTTCCCTTCATAAAGAGAAATTCAAAAAATATGAAATTGATGAAATTGCAAAAAATCGTGGGATGACGGTGGTTAGATCACCACCATATCATTGCGAAGTAAACCCGATTGAACTGATATGGGCACAGATAAAGGGAGGAGTTTCAAGAAAAAATAATTCTTTTAAAATAAGTGATGTTAAACAGTTGTTTTTGGAGGCTGTAAATAATGTGAAGCCTGAAAACTGGGAAAAGGCAGTAAATCATACGATTAAAGAAGAAGAGAAAATGTGGAAGTTGGACACTATTACTGATGAAATGATCGAGCCACTCATTGTAAATATTGGTTGCGACAGTTCATCTTCTGATTTCGATTCTGATTTGGATTTGTAGGTAAGAAGTAGTTTTTATATTAAAATTATTATTTATGAACGTAACGTTGTTTAAAAGTCAAAGTTTAAACCCTTATACCTACATAACCCATTTGACACAATGTTCTTAACATACCTTGTGGAAAAATAAAACATTTTAGAAAAAAATTGCACTTTTTTACCTTCAGCTGTTTAGAAGTTATAAGCAGGTTAATTAGGTGAAAATATAAGTGTATACTCGAGGAATAACTTCAAAAAATATTTTAACTGTCTACTAAAAGAAGTGCTACGCCTATGGATTACGAACGCTTTATTATTTTAATACTCTCTCATACATAAAAATAGACTATAGAAGGGCACCCTGGTTTTGTCAGGTACTTTTTCTAACACGTGCCACATTTTTAGTCTCTTGAAATATTATTTTGGACAGTATTTGTGTTTTTTTTTACAGCAAACTTGTATTTTTATACAAAAGGGTTAATTTTTTGACATTAACTGGTATTTTTTAACAAAAGAGGTAGTTTTTTGAACTTAATTGTCAATTTTGGACATTTTTTGAATATTTTTTGAAAGTAATCGGTGTTTTTTGGACAAAAACGGTAATTTTAAGAACATAATTTCCATTTTTTGACCAAGGGTTAATTTTAGACAGTAATTGGGTACTTTTCTGTACAGTAACTGGTATTTTTTGACCAAAGGGGTAATTTTTTGGGCACAGGTTCGTATTTTCGTATGTTTTGTTAGTTCTTTTGGTGAAGGAGAAATTAGTTGGTTAAAGAATCATCAGGGAATGTGAGATTGAGTTACTTCTACCTGCATACTGTCCGAGACATTCTTCAGAGTTTGAGGTCTTTCTATTATTCTGCCCTATTGTTCTTCCCTTTAACTCACCTAATGATTATTTCGTAATTATATACTTCTACTCTGAGTCCAAGTTGTCGATCCTTTATTACGTTTTTCTCTCTCTATGATCACTTTGTAGCTTCTCAAAATTTTGGTATTACTGGTCATAGAGGAATAACATTTTAACGCATTTATTATTAATTTTATTAGTAGGAAACGTTGTTCTGTGCTCAGTGGAAAAATAATTATCCAAAATGAATTATACAAATGTTACGTGATTTTTTTTTTGTATACTATACAGAGTGTCCGAAATTGGTGATGCATGTATTGCAATTCCCAAAACAATTCTGTTTATAATTCAGTTTGAGATTTTTTCTCTTTTGATTTTTGAGATATTTTTAAAAAACTAAAATGACGCATTTTCGAAAATACCCTGTATTTTCTTTATTTATGAAAATTTCTAAAATCTGTAAAAACTTTCTTGTAGCAACTTTTTACGTAGATAACGCCTGTATCGTTAGATTTTATTTTTAACGTTTCGGTTTCTTGGAACTATCATCAACTTTGTTTTTTCATATGGGATATTGGATTTTTACTGTTTTAAAAATCCCCTTTTTTACCTTCTTAACGATGTTAGTAAAAAAAAGTAAGGTTATGGATTACAAAGTCGTCCTATAAAACACTAATTCTTAAAGAGATCCTTATATTTATAATGAATTATATAAATTTTCGAGAAAATGGAATAAAAAATAAAGCAACTTGAATCTTTTTCAATTTATGAGATATCCTGTTCGGATTGTTCTTAAACTCAGTCTTCTTTCGCTCTAGAACTGACAGTTTCATTTTAAAAAATATAATAAAGAACCTCTATGTTCGGCTTAATAATAATTGAATTACACCATAAACACAACCCCAGCCATATTCAAAGTCGAAAAATTTATGACAACATTAATAATAAGAAGACAATTTTAAAAGAGAGAAAAAAAAGATAAAAAACAACTTAACTTACTCGTGCCGTTTTCCTCTATCTTCTTCTGCTGTTCGTTCAGTTGCCCGGAATGGCACATATTCAACCACCACCAGCGACTCATATAGATCAATTTTCTTTTATGCTCCGGACAAACATAATAATAAACACGCGCGGATCATAATTCAATCGTATGTGTCCAATTTCAGTTCAGATTCAGTGCGCTTATTCGTCATTTTGTTTAATAAAAGTTTCGCGTTCGCGGTGGCGTTATAAGTTTTCGAGAAAGTCATTTTATGGGCGTCGGGACGTCGTGATTGATTGGAAATGGAAATGACTGAATATTGTCTCGGTTTGAGTTACACAAAATGAAAAATATGCTCGTTTTTATTTTATGCGAAAGTTTTTGGATACAGGTTCGAAAAATTCTTAATGGAGTTCTTGGATAATGAAATTTTTTGAGATACTAGTAAAAAAATTATTTTTTTGTGCTACTTGCATCAATTTTTTTTAAGTTAAAAGTCAATTTTCTGAATTACTATGGGGAACAAATCAATTTTTCTGGGTTACTATGTGAAAAAAAATCTTTTTTCTGAGTTGCTATAAAGAAAAAATTTATTTTTCTGAATTGCTATAATTTTTTTTGTTCATACAAATTTTCTGAGTTACTAGTGGTAAAAATTGATTTTAGGAACCATCAATTTGTTTGAGTTACAAGCCGTAAAAAAGTAAATTTTTCGGTTTGCTAGTCGGAAAATCAGACTGAGGTTTACGTCGATCAATTTTGTTTGAGTTACATTTCTTTTTGTGTAATAGGCCGAAAATTTCAAGTTTTCTAAGTTGCGCGTCGAAAAAATATATTTTCCTATGGAGAAAAATAATTTCCTGAGTTACTAGTAGCAAAAAATGATTTTTCTGTGCTCTAGGTAAAAACCATTAATTTGTTTGAGTTATAAGCCACAAAAAAAGTCAATTTTTCGGTATACTAGTCGAAAAGTCGATTTTATGAACTCTGAAATCATCATTTTTTCTGATCACAAGGCGGAAAAATTCTTTTTTATGAGTCGCAAGCCGAAAATATCTATTTTCTGAATAATCCTGGCGAAAAATTTAATTTTTCTGAGTTAATACTCAAAAAAAACTATTCTGAGTTGCTAAGCAGGGAAAATCGATATTTCTGCGCTAAATAAATTTTATGTGGAAAAAAAATCAGAGATGCTATAGGGAAAAATACATTTTTCTGAGTTGCTTTGAACAAAAATAACAAATTTTCTGAGTTACTAGTCGTAAAAATTGACATTTTGTCATTATAAGTAGGAACCATCAAGTTTTTTGAGTTAAAACCCGTAAAAAAATGAATTTTTCGGTATCCTAGTCAAAAAAATCATTTTTCTGGGATATAAGTTGAAACCATCAATTTTTCTGAGGCACAAGGCAGACAAAATTTATTTTACCTGAGTTACAGGCCGGAAATATCTATTTTTTCTGATTTACTAGTCGAAAAACTAGATTTTTGGAGCTATAAGACAGAAATATCAATTGTTCTGAGTTACTAACCGGAAATAAATCAATTTTTCTGAATTATACGCCATTTTCTTTTCCTAAGTAATTTTTCTTAGTTACCATCTAAAAAAACAATTTTTCTGAGTTACTATTCGAAAAAATAAATTTTGGGAACTAGCAGGAACCATCAATTTTTTTTGATTCACAGGGCAGAGAAAATTTATTTTACCAGAGTAACAATTCGGAAATATCTATTTTTTTCTGATTTACTAGTCCAAAAAAAACTATTTTTTCTGAGTTATAAGACGGAAATATCAATTAGTTTATATTATAACTGGAAATAAATAAATAAATAAATAAATTTTTCTGAGTTACATATAATTTTATTGAGTTGCAGGCCATTTTTTTGGATATATTATGTGAAAAAAATTGAGTCGCTATGGGGAAAAAATTCGTTTTGCTAGGAACAAAAAAAAAACAAATTTTCTGAGTTACTAGTCGTAAAAATTAATTTCACAGCCACAGGCCGAAAATATCTATTTTCTGAATTAATGTGGAGTTACTATTCGAAAAAAAAATCCTAGCAAGGAAAATCGATTTTTCTTAGTTATAAGTCAGTGCCATCAATTTTTCTGAGGCGCAAGACAGAGAAGATTTATTTTACCTGAGTTACTTACAGGTCGGAAATACATATTTTTCTAAGTTACTTACTGTGTGAATTTTTTTGCCGAGTTGCTATTTTTCTGAGTTGCTATATGAAAAAATATTTTTTTTTCTGAGTTGTCATGAACAAAAACAAATTTTCTAGTCGTAAAAATTGATTTTACTGTACTAAAAGAAGGAATATTTTTTTTTTTTTAGTAAAAATCAATTTTTTAGTTTGATAGTCGGACACAAATCAATTTTTTTTAATTACTACGTGAAAAAAAAAATTCTGAGGTATTATGAGGAAAAAATACATTTTTCTGAATTGCTATGACCAAAAAAAACGAATTTTCTGAATTCTAGCAGTAAAAATTGATTTTCTGAGCTGAATCGTATGGTTCTAAGTTAAAAATCAATTTTCTGAATTACCATGGGAAACAATTTTTCTGAGTTATTATGTAAAAAAAGATACATGGAGAAAAAAATATTTTTCTGAATTGATATGAACAAAAAAATACAGATTTTCTGAGTAACTAGTGGTAAAAATTTATTTTTCTGGGCTATAAGTAGGAACCATCAATTTGTTTTAGTTACAAACCATAAAAAAAGTTAATTTTTCGGTTTGCTAGTTGAAAAACTAAATTTTCTGAGGTTTAATCATTTTTTTTGAGTTACAAGGCCGAAAAAATCATTTATTTTTTAAATAACTGGCCGAAAATTTCAAGTTTTCTGAGTTGCCCTTTGGAAATATATATTTTTCTAAGTTACTAGGGAAAAACTATTTTTTCTGAATTACTATGAACAAAAACAACAAATTTCCTGAGTTACTTGTGGTAAAAACTGATTTTTTTGTGCTATAAGTAGGCACCATCAATTTGAGTCACAAGATGGAAAAATTATTTTTTTGAGGGACCTGCTGAAAATAGCTATTTTCTGAATTACTGTAGTGAAAAATTCAATTTTTCTGAGTTACTATTCGAAAAAAAAAAAAACTTTTCCGAGTTGCTAGCAGGGAAAATCAATTTGTTCGAGTTAAAAGCCGTAAAAAAGTTATTTTTTCGATTTGCTAGTCGGAAAAGTCGATTATCTGAGCTCTAAGTTAACTCATCAATTTTTCTGATCACAAGCCTGAAAAATCCTTGTTTTCCGAGTCACAGCCAGAAAATATTTTTAAAATTATCGTGTGAAAAATTCAATTTTTTTGAATTACAATTCGAAAAAATAAAACTTCTGAGTTGCTAGCAGTGAAAATCGATTTTGCTGAGCTATAAATCGGAACCACCAATTGTTCTGAGACACAAGGCAGACAAAATTTATTTTACCTGAGTTACAGATCGAAAATATTATTTTTTTTTTGGTTAATAGTCGAAAAGTTGATTTTTTAGGTATAAGACGGAAATATAAGTTGTTCAGAGTTACTAAACGGAAATAAATAAACTTTTCTGGATTACAGACCATTTTTCTAAGTTACAGGGCCATTTTTCTGAGTTATTATGTGAAAAAAAAATTAGCTGCTATGGGGAAAATACATTTTTTCTGAATTACTTAGAGCAAAAAAGAAAACAATTTTTCTGAGTTACTAGTCGTAAAAATGGTTTTTTTCTGTGCTATAAGTAATTTTTTTGAGTTACAAGCCGTAAAAAAAATAATTTTTTTGGTTTGCTAGTCGAAAGTCGATATTCTGAGTTCTAAGTCGAAATCATCAACTTTTCTGATCACAAGGCGGAAAAAATAGGGTTTTGAGTCGCAGGACGAAAAGGTCTTTTTTCTAAATTACCGTGGCGAAAAATTCAATTTTTATGAGTTAATATTCGAAAAAAAAGCTTTTCTGAGTTGCTAGCAGAGAAAACCGATTTTTCTGAGTTAAACAAATTTTTCTGAGTTGTTATGTGAAAAAAATCTGAAATGCTATGAACAAAAACAGTTACTAGTGGTAAAATTGATTTTTCTGTTCTATAAAGTAGGTACCATCAATTTGTTTAAGTTACAAGCTGTAAAAAGTCAATTTTTCGGTTTTCTAGTCGGAAAAGTCGATTTTATTAGCTCTAAATCGAAATCATCAATTTTTCTGATCACAAGATGGAAAAATCCTTTTTTTTTTGAGTCACAGTCCGAAAATATCTATTTTCTGAATTACCGTAGGAACAATTCAATCTCTTCGAATTTCTATTAAAAAAAGGAAACTTTTCTGAATTGCTAGCAGGAAAAATCGATTTTTCTGAGCTATAAATCGGTACCATCAATTTTTCTGAGACACAAGGCATACAAAATTTATGTTACTTGAGTCACAGGTAGGAAATATCCATTTTAAGTCTGATTTAATAGTTGAAAAGTTAATTTTTTTCTAGCTATACGACGGAAATATGAAATGTTCTGAGTTACTAAGTTATAGGCCATTTTTCTGAATTACTATGTAAACAATTTAGTTGCTAGGTATAAGGAAAAATAAATGTTTCCATAAACAAAAAAAAGAAAACAAAATTTCTGAGTTAGTAGTCGTAAAAATTGATTTTTCTATGCTATAAGTAGGAAACATTTTTTTTGAGTTACAAGCCGTAAAAAAGTCATTTTTTCGGTTTGCTAGTCGAAAAAGTCAATATTCTAAGCTCTAAGGAGAAATCAACAATTTATAATAAATCATAAGGCTGAAAAATCCTTTTTTAATGAATCACAGGCCTAAAATATCTATTTTCTGAATTACTGTAATTACTATTAAAATATTTTTTAAGCAGAGAAAATCGATTTTTCTGAACTATAAGTCGGAACCATCAATTTTTCTAAGACACAAGGCAGGTAAAATGCATTATACCTGAGTTACAGGCAGAGAATATCTGTTTTTCTGAGATACTACGTGAAAAAATTATTTTTTCTGAGTTGCTATGAACAAAAACTATTTTCCTTACTAATTCATCGATTTTCTATTGATTTTTATCCGTTTTATAATAATTGTTCTATTTTTATGACAAAACAATACCTTAACACATTTTCTACTAACTTTTTAAGAAGAATTACATGTTTTGAATGATTTTTAACACAATTTAGTTTCTTCTCGGCATTTTGGCTTTATCGCACAATATACGCTTTACGTTTTTCCATTATTTTTTAACAAATTTCCATTAAGTTGCAAACTGTATACTAATAAAATTTTCGTATTATTAAATTTTCCACAGGTAGATAATTTTGAAAAAACAATAGAGTGCATTATAATGAGCAACACTCTAAAAGTGATATTAAGATAGTTGTCAAAGAATACTTAAGAGATATACACAAAAACAGTATTAAAACTTTCTAAAAAGGGAAAGAAATATAAAAGTAAAATAATAGTTCTTAAAATGGATTAAAAACTATTAAAACATTTGAAACCGTTAAAAAAACACTCGGTCAATCAAAATAATCAAAAACCGCAAATCGTCCACCACTCACTGTTACATTCCCACAAAACCGACATATACTCATAAAATATTAACCGTAAACGACCGTATTCGTAAAAATCGGCCGAAAATACCCCGCCGAACGTTCCACCTGTTGCCGAAAATGATGCGAAAGGAACTGTGACTACACTGACAAACGAGCGCGGAGTTTCGAGTGCCGGAGTATAGCCGGAGTTTGATGTAGACGGTGCGCGAGCAACTTTTCCATTCGCTAAACATGTACCGAGTAAGGATAGGTATCAATGTCGCGAATATTAACCCCCGAGGGTGCGAGTATCCCTTATTAAAGGTTTCCCGAGATTAAATATTTAAAATATTAAACGGACTGTTTTCGTACCGGGTTTTGGGTTGAGCTTTTCGGCTGGATTAAATATGAATGTAAATACTTTGAAGAATGATACGTTTATAATGCATAAGTATCGTTTTTTTTTTTCTCTTTTGTATCGATATTATAAAATTATTCTCACCTCTCTTATACATTTTTTATCAACATTAATGTTTACAGTTTTTAATGTTTCAATATATTAATAATTTCTTTAAAAATATATACATTATCTTCTTCTGTAGTCAGAAATTCCACAAAAATATAATTATCGAAATTAATACATTTGAAAAAGTAAATAAATTAAATTAAAAAAATTAATTACATTTATTTCTATTTCAATTACCAAAATAAAGAGGGAGAAAATTCAGTTCTCAATCTGATTCAAAATTAAACAATTCTTGGAATATCTAATTAATATTGTCTTTTTTTATAACATTTTCAACATTCATGAATTTTCTTTCTACAAAAAGTTGCAAATATACGAACATGAAACCAAAAACCTCAGTCGAAATAATCATTTTTTTTTAGTTACATAACAGAAAAAATCGTTTCTTTTTATGTCACGGGCCAAAAATTTATATTTTTCTGTATTACTATGTGAAATTTTTTTTTCTAAGTTGCTGTAGGTAAAAATATTTTTTTTAAATGCTATGAATAAAAAAAAAATTCTGAGTTACTTGTAAAAATTGAAGTATGAATCATCAATTTCTTCTGTCGTCGTTAAAGTCAATTTTTTGGTTTGCTAGTTGGAAAAGTAGATTTTCTAAGATCTAAGTCAAAATTATTTTTTTTTTTTTGAGTTGCAAGTCAGAAAAATAGTTTCTTTTTGTATCACAGACCGAGTTGCGCGTCGGAAATATATATTTTTCTGAGCGGCTATGTGAAAAAATTTGTTTTCTGAACTATTATGAGGAAGAAATATTTTTTTCTGAATTGCAATGAACAAAAAAACAAATTTTCTGAGTTTTTAGTGCTAAAAATTGATTTTTCTGATCTATAAGTAAGAACCATCAATTTGTTTTAGTTACAATCCCTAAAAAAGTAAATTTTTCGGTTTGAAAGTCGTAAAAAACAATTTTCTGAGCTCTACGTCGAAATCGTCTTTTTTTTGAGTTACATAATAGAAAAAATCGTTTCTTTATGTATAGAAAGTTTCATTTTTTCGGAGTTGCGTAAGAAATATATTTTTCTGACTTAACATTAAAAAAAAAACATTTTTTTTGAGTGGCCATGGGGACAAATGTTTCTTAGTTGCTATGAACAAAAAAGAATACATTTTCCGAGTTACTAGTCGTAAAAATGTATTTTTTTGTGCTATAAGCCATCAATTTTTTTGAGTTAAAAGCCGTAAAAAGTAAATTTTTCGGTTTGCTAGTAGGAAAAGTCGATTTTCTCAGATGTAAGTCAAAACTATCAATTTTTCTAAATCACAAGGCGGAAAATCCTTTTTTTAATGAGTCACCAACTAAAAAAATATCTATTGTCTGAATTACTATGGGGAACAAATCAATGTCATGAACAGAAACAAATTTTCTGAGTTACTATTCGTAAAAATTCGGAAAAGTCCAAGTAAAAATTTTTTTTTCTGAACCACAGGCAGAAATATCTATTTTCTGAATAACTGTGAAAAAAAAGCAATTTCCCTGAGTTACTATTCAAAAAAAAAAGTTTCTAGCAAGGAAAATCAATTTTTTTCTGAGTTATAAATCGGGACACTCAATTTTTCTGAGGCAAAAGGCAGAGAAAATTTATTTTATCTGAACGTCTATTTTTCAGAGTATGTGAAATTTTTTCTGAGTTGCTATGGGAAAACAATGAGCTACCAGCCGTAAAAAACATTTTTTCGGAATAGTCCAAGTAGAAATCGTCAATTTTTCTTAAATCATCAGGCAGATAGATCCTTTTTTTCTGAGTCACATGCCGAAAATATATATTTTCTGAATTACTATGAAAAATAATTACTAATCGAAAAAAGAAAATGTTTCTGAGTTTCAGCAAGGAAAATCAATTTTTTTCAGAATTATAAGTCGGAACCGTCAATTTTTCTGAGGCAGAGAAAATTTATTATACCTGAGTTACTTACAGGTCGGAAATAACTGTTTTTCTGAGTTACTTACTATGTGAATTTTTTTCTGAGTTGCTAAGTATGGGAAATAATTTTTCATTTTTTTTTTAGTTTGATAGTCGGAAAAGGCGATTTTCTGAGCTCTAAGTTACAATCATCAATTTTTCTAAATCACATGGTGAACAAATAATTTTTTTTGAATCACAGGCCGAAAATATACATTTTCTGAATCACTGTGGGGAAAAATCAATTTATCTGAGTTAAAATTGGATAAAAAAACTTCTGAGTTGCCAGCAGTAAAAATCGATCCTTTTTTCTGAATCAAAGGCTGAAATCATCTATTTTCTGAATTACTGTGGAAAAATTCTAAGTTACTATAAAAAAAAAACTTTTCAGAGTTACCAGAAGGGAAAATCTATTTTTCTGAGCTATAAGTCGGAACCATCAATTTTTCTGAGACACAAGCCCGACAAAATTTATTTTAATTGAGTTACAGGTCGGAAATATCTATTTTTCAGAGTTACTATGTGAGAAAAAAAAATTCTGGGAAAAAACAACTTTTCCGAAATGCTACGGAGAAAAAATTATTTTTTCTGAGTTGCTATGAATTAAAAAAACAAATTTTCTGAGTTACTAGTCGTAAAAATTGATTTTTTGTGGTTATAAGTAGGAACCATCAAGTTTTTTGACGTACAACCTGTAAAAAAGTAAATTTTTCGGTTTGCTAGTCGAAAAAATCATTTTTCTGGGATATAAGTTGAAACCATCAATTTTTCTGAGGCACAAGGCAGACAAAATTTATTTTACCCGAGTTACAGGTCGGAAATATCTATTTTTTTCTGATTTACTAGTCGAAAAAGTAGATTTTTTGAGCTATAAGACGGACATATCAATTGTTCTGAGTTATTAACCGGAAATAAATCAATTTTTCTGAATTACATGCCATTTTCCTAACTTACAAGTAATTTTTCCGAGTTACCATCTAAAAAAAAAACAATTTTTTTGAGTTATTATTCTAAAAAATAAACTTCTGGGAACTAGCAGGATAAATCAATTTTTTTGAGTCATAAGGTAGACAACATTTATTTTACCAGAGTAACAATTCGGAAGTATCTATTTTTTTCTGATTTACTAGTCGAAAAAGTAGATTTTTTGAGTTATAAGACGGACATATCAATTGTTCTGAGTTATTAACCGGAAATAAATCAATTTTTCTGGATTACATGCCATTTTCCTAACTTACAAGTAATTTTTCCAAGTTACCATCTAAAAAAAAACAATTTTTTTGAGTTATTATTCGAAAAAAATAAAACTTCTGGGAAATAGCAGGATAAATCAATTTTTTTGAGTCACAAGGTAGACAACATTTATTTTACCAGAGTAAGAATTCGGAAATATCTATTTTTTTCTGATTTACTAATCCAAAAAACTAATTTTTCTGAGTTATAAGACGGAAATATCAATTATTCTGAATTATAACTCGAAATAATTCAATTCCTCTGAGTTACATATCATTGTATTGAGTTACAGGCCATTTTTATGATACTATGTGAAAAAAATTGAGTCGCTATGGGGAAAAAATTTGCTATGAACAAAAAGGAAAACATATTTTCTGAGTTACTAATCGTATTATTAGTAAAAACCACATTTTATTTGAGTTACAAGCCGTGAAAATTTTTTTTTTCGAAAAGTCACAGGCCCAAAATATCTATTTTCTGAATTACTGTGGAAAAATCAATTTTCATGAGTTACTATTCGAAAAAAAAACTTTTCTGGGTTTCTAGCAAGGAAAATCAATTTTGTCTGAGTTATAAGTCGGGACAGTCAATTTTTCTGAGGCACAAGGCAGAGAAAATTAATTTTATCTGAGTTATTTACAGGTCGAAAATGTCTATAGTTACTTACTATGTGAATTTTTTTCTGAGTTGCTATGGGTAAACAATATTTTTTTCTGAGTTGTCTTTAACAGAAACAAATTTTCTGAGTCACATGCCGAAAATATATATTTTCTGAATTACTATAGAAAAAAATTAATTTTCCTGAGTTACTATTCGAAAAAAGCAAGGAAAATCGATTTTTCTCAGTTATAAGTCGGGACCGTCAATTTTTCTGAGAGGCAAGGCAGAGAAAATTTATTTTACCATAGTTATAGGTCGGAAATATCTATTTTCTGAGTTACTTACTTATTATATGAATTTTTTCTGAACTGCTATGGGAAAACAGTTTTTCTTAGTTGCTATGGGAAAAAATAATTTTTTCTAAGTTGTCATGAACAAAAACAAATTTTTAGTTACTTACTAGTCGGGTTCAAATAAATTTTTTTGAATTACTATGTGCAAAAAAAATTTTTCTGAGGTATTATGGGAAGAAATACATACATACATGACAAAAAAACAAAAATTTTTTGAATTACTAGCGGTAAAAATTGATTTTTCTGTGCTATAAGTAGAAACTATATTTTTTTGAGTTACAAGTTGAAAAAAGGCATTTTTTTGGTTTGATAGACGGAAAAGTCGATTTTCTGAGCTCTGAATAGAAACAATCAATTTTTCTGAAATGCAAGGCGGAAAAATCCCTTTTTCTTTGAGTCGCAGGCCGAAAATACCTATCTATATCTGAGTTCTGAATTACTACAGGAAAAAATATTTTTTCTGAATTCAATGGACAAAAAAAAAGAAAAATTTTCTGAGTTATTAGTCATAAAAATTGATTTTTCTGAGCTATAAGTAGGAATCATACATTTTTTTTGAATACTAGCTTTGAAAAATTTGGTTTTTTCCGTTTGCTAGTCATAAAAGTCAATTTTCTGAGCTCAAATTAGAAATTATCCGAGAAATTATCAATTTTTCTGAATCACAAGGAGAAAAAATTTATTTTCTGAATGACTGTAATGGAGTATAGTTGTTTTTAGAATAAAACTTTATAAAACCAAGGCACCTGATGGCTTAATTCTAGCTTAGCACCCAGTATTATTTAAAAAAAAAGCAGGTTTTTAAAAAGTTTTATGTTTCAAGAGCCTAAAAATTGCCTTAAAATATGGTGTGGTTGTTTTTAGAAAAAAAAAAAAAATTGTTGCTCTGCTGGCTTCATTTGAAGCTAGCAGAGCATCTTGATTTTTATAAAAAAAAGCAGAGCATACATTTTTTTGAATAGGGTACAAAAATAGCATTTTAATAGCCTAAAAATATGACCTAGGTTTCAACTCAAAATTCCCTTTGGCATAACGTAAATAAATAAATGAAACATTTTATAAATTCAAACAAAAATACATTAATTTTGCTTACATCCTTTATAATTAATCGAGTATTATTCCATTGAATAAAGTTTTTTTGCCAATATATCATTTTCTAACAATTATTGAAAATTTCTGATCAAAAAATACCCTTCATATATTAAATTTTACAGTAAATGTTGCTGCTAGAGTAAGTACATATCAACATACAGATAATAACATATTAGTTTTAAATTATCAAAAAGGGGGACAAGTTGGAGGACACTTCTCAAGAAAGAGCAGTTTATTTTAATTTAAATCCTTAAAGTAAATTAAAAATAATTAATCCTTTTAAAATATTAATAAAAATTAATCTAAAATAATTAATTTTTACAAAGGACTGTCCTCCCTAAAGAAGGATGATTAGTCATCTTAATAATAGTCTTCCCTTTATGTCTGAGAAAATTTGTTGTGTGTGTTAGATAGAAAACAGATCCTCAAGGTACCAAAATATGTCGAGCAAAAACGTTATGGAAGTTGTTTTTTTAATGTATTCAACTGGATGATATTACAATATTCAGTCAACACTTTTCACAGGGCGTTACGTCTGCCAGACACTTTCAAGGTATCAAAAAATGTTATTCCTGATAAAAATTAGTAGGTACATGACTGAAAATTTTAGTTTTTAGACCATGCAGAACTATTTAAGTATGTTATTCGTCAAATAATAAAGTTTTCCCTATGCAGACTTAAGTAGACACACACAGAACACACTGTATATAAATTGGGTCCAATCTAATTATTTTTACCTCTACAAGACGTGTGGTAGCTCAATTTCCTAGCAATTTTGAGACACCCTGTATATCACTGCAATTATTAAACTTAATTGGTTATAACAATACTTTGTAAGTATTTTAAAACAATATTAGGTACTTCTATACCAAAATAGTTTTAATTTCTTTATTTACCTATACCTATAAGTATTTCAAAATCCTAATGAAATCTTACATCTATAACTAATTAAGATTTCGCAATAAAAGGAAGCACGATAGTGTGTCATTATCAGCTGTGTTATCTGATAAAACAAGTAGAAGTTATGTAAACAGAAAATACTATTAAAAATGGGTACACCTATATAATAACTTAACTTACCAGAAATAATCCCATCCATCTGCATTAATGCTTGTTCCAATAATTTGCTCGCCTCGGTTTGAGCTGACATCGCGTTAACTTTATCATTCATTTCCTCGGCTTTGCCCATGTCTTTTTAATGGACAAATTAAAAGTTTTAATTGTTAGGTAGGTATTTTTAATTTTTTAGGCACAAAAACTATCACGATCGCCACATTGAGGTTAAATCGCGGCGACACTGTAACAAAAGAAACGTTTCGAAATATACTTCGATAAAGGCGGACCGCCGTTAAATAATCGGCACGAAAAGACACTTGTTTTTCACGGTTTATACGAATTTATAAAAACAGTCTTTAGAGATAGGATGTAAACTTGACAGGTTTGTTTACTATTTCACTAGAATTAATTATGAATGGGATTAGGAAACGAAAAGAAAGGATAAAAGAAAATTTAGAGGTTTCTTTATAAGAAAGAAACGTGTCTACTTAATCATAGATGGCTATGAATGCAAAAATGACAGATGGTTAATTTTAAGAAGCCGCGTTCGGAAATTAAATTTCCTATACACTTAACCTAAAGCCAGACCTACACAAGAATGATATGTATGTGACGTCACGACAGAACCTTGATGCATTGCTTTTAACGTATTAAAAGTATATTTTTATTGATTTTGATTAAAAATAAAAATTGTTAGACTGTAGAAATTATCTTTGACGTATTAGAAAAGATATATTTTTAAAATAAAAGAATAAACAGACCCACAAAATATTTATTTGATTTTTATTTTGATGATCCTAGTAAAACAATAGAAAAATCGTTTTATAGAAGTGGATCGCCGTACAAAAATAATATAGATAATACTTAAGAAATTAAATACTTCTTGTACCCAATAAAGATCTGGTTTAGGATTATTTAGTTATTAGAAAAGCAGGTATTTAGAAGTTGTAAGCGCAACCCAAATGTGAACGCTTCAACCATTGACAACTCTTCCGATAAGGCAGAATCGATTTAGCGGTCTCCAATACGTTTTCCTTCACAGAGTGTCCAAACATCAGAGGAACTAACTTTTTGAAGCCCAAGAAAGGAAAAACTAAGGGAGATCAACAATGCCCTGAAATTTGAGAACAAAGCGTTGAAAAGAGACAACCAGGTCCTTCTTAATAAATGTAACAATCTTGAAAAGAAGCTTTAAGAAAAATTGGAAGACACGATCAGTCTCGAACAGTACAAAACTTGTACGTATTCACGGTGCTCATCCAAAGAACTCGCACACTTTATTAATGTTCAGATTTCCCAAAGCATGAAATCAGCTAAAGGTCGAAGGTATTCGAACGAATTTAAATTTAAGTGTTTATCACTATATTTCTCTGACCCAAAGGTTTATAAAACACTTCTAACTAAATTATTTTGCCTGCCTGGGCCGCAATCCCTTTTAGAATCTTATTACGTGGGATAGACATCCCACCAGGTTTGGAAGTCTCCAAACCGTAGTACGGATTATGTTGTACGGATTGTTAAATGGCATGACATTCAAAATTTTGGTCAAAACAATTTTCATCATGCACTTTTCTTGGAAATTCACAATGCTTTATTAGGATTAAAAACACCAGTTTCTAGAAACTTTTTCACTATTCACTATAACACTAACATTACTGATCAGAAAAAGTGGTTAAAGTTTTCTTTTTGTAATCACAAATCGCAACTGAATGCCTATTTTTAAAATAAATTATCTCTATAATTCCATTTGTATAGTTGTATGCTGTGCATCTGTGAGATTGTTGTTTATTATACATAGGTACCCAATTATAGAAATCTTTACCCAGACAACACACCAAGTCCCAGAGATATCCACAGAATATATTTTGTGGATATCCAATATATCCACAGGATATCAGAAATATTCCGTGGAACTAATATGGATATCCAAATGTCCGTCTATATCCAGAATATAGAAGATATCCTATGGATATTCAGCAAAATATCTAATGAGTATCTCCAGACAATACAAGAAATCCCAGATATATCCATAGAATATATTTTGTGGATATTCAACCAAATGTCCGTCTATATCCCAGGATATAGAAATTCAGATAAATATTTTATAATTATTTTTAGTAGAGGTTCATAAGTAACCAATGGTTATTGAATAACGTCGAAAGAAAATAGAGGTAAAAAATATTCCCAACAATCTGCCTTTGATTCTGCCTACTAAGGAGAAAATCATCCTTATTAGGAATCTTCAGCAATAAATGGAACTTCTCGACTTCAGTCTCTAATGAAGTCTGTTTGTGAAACAATGTCGATCAAACTCAATTACGACGGGTTAAGCATGAGTAGATACGAAAGTGGTATCGCCATCTATACTTAGGAAGCAAAATCAAAAATTACATCTAGTAGATATCCACGATGGTTTGCGTCCGCGCTTAGACTTTGATATATTTATATTTATAGTGGATGTCCATGGGATATTGAATACACCTTAAAAAAAATTAATTTTAAATATCTCAACGGTACTATTAGCCACAATGGCGAGTACAATGGCGTAATTTTTTAATAATTTGCTATATAATTACAATTATTTATGGACATTTGCATGTCTATAAATTACATTTCATGGATATAAAATAGATATCCACCATGGACTGGACATTCAGTGGATATTGGGATGTTCAGTAGATATCCAAAGGATTTGGTGTGCTGTCTGGGTAGTAAGTACTTGCTTGCAATTTAAGTAATATATGTTCCTACCCTATATAATTAATTATTTCAAACATAAATAAAATCAACAACTATTATCTGAGTCTTTTTAGTTCCGATTGGTTTTGACAGAGTAGTTTTGATCATGGTTTTCTTCCATCTTCTTTTAACCATAAAGTCATACCTAGCTGAATTTTTGGTCTTTTTAAACTTTTGACTGTAGCGGGTCATATTTTTAATGTATGTCATCTGCAGCAGAAAGACCTACATGTTTTACGTTTAAAAGTAATTAATTGTCCTTTCTACAAACTCGGCTGTATTTTTACTGAAATATATTTATTCACAATTCACGTAGTGGTTTGGTTTTTGGTTTGGTAATTTGATGTCATAATTCTCCTCATTGTCAGTTTTTGACATTGGCAGCTTTGATCAAGACAAGAGAGTCCCTGAACGAAAAATCGTAGTTTGGGTTTTAGTTTTAAAGCACAAAGAGATTAACAAATCTGATGCACAGTGTTATTCGAACGTTGTTTTTCGATCACACAGGTCATATATCGGACGGTTTCGACGAAGACAGAACAATATAATAATATAATCTCTTTTATGGTCTTGGCATTGCCTTGGTCTGAAAACGGTTAATAAATAATAGTAAGTAGTGTAGAAATCATAATTGCGCAATGTCATCAAATTAATTTCGAATCGATCATGTTGAAACAAATCTTAGGTAAGTAAGTCATTTAAAAGTTGTAATTCTGCATACGAACTTTAATTATATTTGAATACGACCCTGCTTAGTCAACCATTTAAGCCACGCCCAGTGGGGTCATTTTTAATAAAACGTATCATATGCAAAACAATTGCCTCATGGCATCTCCATTAGTATTATACCTCCATGCATCCATAGTACAACATGGCTACCACTTCCGTCAGATCCATTATTAGATTAACGCGGACATGGCATGCTCCTTCCTGACTATATATGTTCTGAGGGTTATATAGAAAATTTAGGACTGATTCCACCGTTGTGTTAAACGAAGTTTAAAATGACAATTTTACATTAAAATGACATTGTTAATGTAAAAATATCATTTTAAACTTCGCTTAACATAACGGTAGAATCGGTACTTACTCATTCAACTTATCCAAATTCAACATTTAACTAACCCGACTCGTGTAAACGTCCCTTTAGTTTCGCCGCAACATCTTGAATATCGGAACACAGCTTTCATCTGTCGATTGACATTACTTCCTGCCAACTGTCAACTTTGTCACATAACAATTTTTTAGGTTATGATGAAAATTTTAAAGAAAAATAAATAACAGAAATGGAAAACACCGTTTTAAGTAATCAAAAATTAAAGAAAATAGAAAAGAAATTGAAAAAACTGCAACATATTATTCTGAAAGAAGTAGGAATTGAATGTTCTATCGATAAAACAAGTAAGGTATGTCTGTATTTATCTCCATTAGTTTTTTTACTATAAAATCGAATTTTTCAATAATTAATTGTAGATATTGGTAATAGCTAACGCTGGTTTAATAAACGGTTTAACAGAAGAAGTCGTATACACCCATTTTTCAAAGTACGGTGTACTAGATAACATCCTGTTAGTACCAGGAAAATCTTGTAGTTTCATTGAATATAACGACGTTTCTTCCGCTAAATCAGCCTACGAAAATTTCAACGGATCACTAAATATCGCGCAAGACTCGAAACCAATATATCTATTATATGCTAATAATTTACCAGTGATTAAAATTAATAAATCTTGGAATGAATTGATACCAGGTTTAATAATTATAGAAAATTTTATTACGCAAGAAGAGGAAGAAGTTTTATTAAAATTATGCAATTTCGATTCGAATACTAATAGTATGAAGCATAGAGAAGTAAAACATTTTGGTTATGAGTTCAGATATGATATAAATAATGTTGATAAAGATAAACCTCTATTAAATAAAATTCCTGATGAATGTGATTTTTGGAAACGGTTGGAGGATACAGATTTTAATAGTTTCAAACCAGATCAATTAACTGTGAATCATTATTTACCAGGACAGGGTATTCCACATCATGTTGATACACACAGTGCTTTCGAAGATCCAATTATGTCTCTATCTTTACAAAGTTCAATAATAATGGAATTTAAAAAAGATAATAAACATGTTTATATCCTCTTACCTAAAAGATCTTTAGCTATAATGTCAGGGGAATGTCGATATGATTGGACTCATGGAATAACTCCAAGAAAATTAGACATTATTCTCACTAAAAATGGTTTTACTTCACTAGAAAGAGGTACAAGAACTTCATTTACTTTTAGAAAAGTCTTGCAAGGCCAATGTTTTTGTAATTACAAATCAAAATGTGATTCTTTTAATAAAGAAATGGAGAAAACTAGAATAGGAAATGATGATGCATCGAATTTAGAAAATGAACACGTTCATAAAGTTTATGAAAGCATTGCTGGCCATTTTGATGATACCAGGCATAAATGTTGGCCTAATGTTGTTAATTTTCTTGAGTCTTTTGATACTGGGTCCATTTTGGTTGATGTTGGATGCGGGAATGGAAAGTATTTAGGAATAAATAAAAATATTTTTGATGTAAGTATAAATGTATGTAATGAATAAAAAAAATGCTTAACTAAATTACCCAACCTGTATTCATGCCACTAATAAATCCTGAAAAAATATACATATACAGGGTGAGCCACCGGTAATGCAAAGGTCACAGCAAGATGTATATCAGTAAAGACAACAGTTTAAAAGTTATTTGAATTATACAGGGTTCTCCAAGAAAGTGGTACATATCAAAGTTAGGTTCTTTAAATGGGACACCCTGCATTTTATTTTATATTTGAATCGCCCGCGCTTTTCCCTTTTTAACAATAACAAATACTATGAGATTATCTCGGATATTATACAGTTTATTTTATACGCTACAACTAGTTTTATATATGAAAATCGTATTGATTTCAATGATCTGTATAATAGTGCAAAAAAAAACCATTGAAAACCAATTTTTTTGAGGACAAATGATTCAGTGCCTTAGTGTCATTCAAAAACAAGATAAATCATTACGTAGCAAGACCTCCAAATAGGTTTTTTAGGTCTTTAAAAATGCGCAATTCCGCGGATATACCTTACGTTATCAAAATGACAAAAACCAATATTTAGCACGAAAATCCAGGTATAATTTTTAGTATGAATGATTCAATACATTATTATAATTCAAAACAATAATAAATCATTACATAGCAAGATCTCTAAATACGTTTTTTAGGTCTTTAAAATGGCGTGATTCCGCGATTAAACCTTACATTATCAAAATGACAAAAACCAATATTTAGCACGAAAATTCAGGTATAATTCTTAGGACAAATGATTCAGTGCCTTAGTGTCATTCAAAAACAAGATAAATCATTACGTAGCAAGACTACCTAATACGTTATTTAGCTCTTTAAAATTGCTCGATTCCGCGATTAAACCTTTTTTTTTTTTTATGGCTGTTGGAAACGATTAAACCTTACGTTATCAAAATGACAAAAAAACCAATATTTAGCACGAAAATACAGGTATAATTTTTAGGGCAAATGATTCAGTGCCTTAGTTTCATTCAAAAACAAGATAAATCATTACATAACAAGACCTCCAAATACGTTTTTTAGGTCTTTAAAATGGCGCGATTCCGCGGATATACCTTACGTTATCAAAATGACAAAAACCAATATTTAGCACGAAAATACAGGTATAATTTTTAGGGCAAATGATTCAGTGCCTTAGTTTCATTCAAAAAGAAGATAAATCATTACATAACAAGACCTCCAAATACGTTTTTTAGGTCTTTAAAATGGCGCGATTCCGCGGATATACCTTACGTAATCAAAATGACAAAAACCAATATTTAGCACAAAAATTCAGGAATTATTTTTAAGGCAAATGATTCAGTGCCTTAGTGTCATTCCAAAATAAGATAAATCATTACGTAGCAAGACCTCCAAATAGGTTTTTTGGGTCTTTAAAAATGCGCGATTCCGCGGTCAATCCTTACTTTATCAAAATGACAAAAACCAATATTTAGCACGAAAATACAGGTATAATTTTTAGGGCAAATGATTCAGTGCCTTAGTTTCATTCAAAAAGAAGATAAATCATTACATAACAAGACCTCCAAATACGTTTTTTAGGTCTTTAAAATGGCGCGATTCCGCGGATATACCTCACGTAATCAAAATGACAAAAACCAATATTTAGCACAAAAATTCAGGAATTATTTTTAAGGCAAATGATTCAGTGCCTTAGTGTCATTCAAAAACAAGATAAATCATTACGTAGCAAGACCTTCAAATAGGTTTTTTAGGTCTTTAAAAATGCGCGATTCCGCAGTCAATCCTTACTTTATCAAAATGACAAAAACCAATATTTAGCACGAAAATACAGGTATAATTTTTAGGGCAAATGATTCAGTGCCTTAGTTTCATTCAAAAACAAGATAAATCATTACATAACAAGACCTCCAAATACGTTTTTTAGGTCTTTAAAAATGCGCGATCCCGCGGATATACCTTACGTTATCAAAATGACAAAAACCAATATTTAGCACAAAAATTTAGGAATTATTTTTAAGGCAAATGATTCAGTGCCTTAGTGTCATTCAAAAACAAGATAAATCATTACGTAGCAAGACCTTCAAATAGGTTTTTTAGGTCTTTAAAAATGCGCGATTCCGCGGATATACCTTACGTTATCAAAATGACAAAAACCAATATTTAGCACAAAAATTCAGGAATTATTTTTAAGGCAAATGATTCAGTGCCTTAGTGTCATTACAAAATAAGATAAATCATTACGTAGCAAGACCTCCAAATAGGTTTTTTGAGTCTTTAAAAATGCGCGATTCCGCGGTCAATCCTTACTTTATCAAAATGACAAAAACCAATATTTAGCACGAAAATACAGGTATAATTTTTAGGGCAAATGATTCAGTGCCTTAGTTTCATTCAAAAACAAGATAAATCATTACATAACAAGACCTCCAAATACGTTTTTTAGGTCTTTAAAAATGCGCGATTCCGCGGATATACCTTACGTTATCAAAATGACAAAAACCAATATTTAGCACAAAAATTCAGGAATTATTTTTAAGGCAAATGATTCAGTGCCTTAGTGTCATTCAAAAACAAGATAAATCATTACGTAGCAAGACCTTCAAATAGGTTTTTTAGGTCTTTAAAAATGCGCGATTCCGCGGTCAATCCTTACTTTATCAAAATGACAAAAACCAATATTTAGCACGAAAATACAGGTATAATTTTCAGGGCAAATGATTCAGTGCCTTAGTTTCATTCAAAAACAAGATAAATCATTACATAACAAGACCTCCAAATACGTTTTTTAGGTCTTTAAAAATGCGCGATTCCGCGGATATACCTTACGTTATCAAAATGACAAAAACCAATATTTAGCACAAAAATTCAGGAATTATTTTTAAGGCAAATGATTCAGTGCCTTAGTGTCATTCAAAAACAAGATAAATCATTACGTAGCAAGACCTTCAAATAGGTTTTTTAGGTCTTTAAAAATGCGCGATTCCGCGGTCAATCCTTACTTTATCAAAATGACAAAAACCAATATTTAGCACGAAAATACAGGTATAATTTTTAGGGCAAATGATTCAGTGCCTTAGTTTCATTCAAAAACAAGATAAATCATTACATAACAAGACCTCCAAATACGTTTTTTAGGTCTTTAAAAATGCGAGATTTCGCGGATATACCTTACGTTATCAAAATGACAAAAAACAATATTTAGCACGAAAATTCAGGTATAATTCTTAGGGCAAATGATTCAGTGCCTTAGTTTCATTCAAAAACAAGATAAATCATTACATAACAAGACCTCCAAATACGTTTTTTAGGTCTTTAAAAATGCGCGATTCCGCGATTAAACCTTACATTATCAAAATGACAAAAAACAATATTTAGCACGAAAATTCAGGTATAATTTTTAGGGCAAATGATTCAGTGCCTTAGTTTCATTCAAAAACAAGATAAATCATTACATAACAAGACCTCCAAATACGTTTTTTAGGTCTTTAAAATGGCGCGATTCCGCGGATATACCTTACGTTATCAAAATGACAAAAACCAATATTTAGCACAAAAATTCAGGAATTATTTTTAAGGCAAATGATTCAGTGCCTTAGTGTCATTCGAAAACAAGATAAATCATTACATAGCAAGACCTCCAAATACGGTTTTTAGGTCTTTAAAAATGCGCAATTCCGCGGATATACCTTACGTTATCAAAATGAGAAAAACCAATATTTAGCACGAAAATCCAGGTATAATTTTTAGTATGAATGATTCAATACTTTATTATAATTCAAAACAATAATAAATCATTACATAGCAAGATCTCTAAATACGTTTTTTAGGTCTTTAAAATGGCGCGATTCCGCGATTAAACCTTACATTATCAAAATGACAAAAACCAATATTTAGCACGAAAATTCAGGTATAATTCTTAGGACAAATGATTCAGTGCCTTAGTGTCATTCAAAAACAAGATAAATCATTACATAGCAAGACTACCTAATACGTTTTTTAGCTCTTTAAAATTGCTCGATTCCGCGATAAAACCTTACGTTATCAAAATGACAAAAACCAATACCTATTTAGCACGAAAATTCAGGTATAATTTTTAGTATGAATGATTCAGTGCCTTAGTGTCATTCAAAAACAAGATAAATCATTACATAACAAGACCTCCAAATACGTTTTTTAGGTCTTTAAAAATGCGAGATTTCGCGGATATACCTTACGTTATCAAAATGACAAAAACCAATATTTAGCACGAAAATTCAGGTATAATTCTTAGGACAAATGATTCAGTGCCTTAGTGTCATTCAAAAACAAGATAAATCATTACATAGCAAGACTACCTAATACGTTTTTTAGCTCTTTAAAATTGCTCGATTCCGCGATTAAACCTTACATTATCAAAATGACAAAAACCAATATTTAGCACGAAAATTCAGGTATAATTCTTAGGACAAATGATTCAGTGCCTTTGTGTCATTCAAAAACAAGATAAATCATTACATAGCAAGACTACCTAATACGTTTTTTAGCTCTTTAAAATTGCTCGATTCCGCGATAAAACCTTACGTTATTAAAATGACAAAAACCAATATTTAGCACGAAAATTCAGGTATAATTTTTAGTATGAATGATTCAGTGCCTTAGTGTCATTCGAAAACAAGATAAATCATTACATAACAAGACCTCCAAATACGTTTTTTAGGTCTTTAAAAATGCGAGATTTCGCGGATATACCTTACGTTATCAAAATGACAAAAACCAATATTTAGCACGAAAATTCAGGTATAATTCTTAGGACAAATGATTCAGTGCCTTAGTGTCATTCAAAAACAAGATAAATCATTACATAGCAAGACTACCTAATACGTTTTTTAGCTCTTTAAAATTGCTCGATTCCGCGATTAAACCTTACATTATCAAAATGACAAAAACCAATATTTAGCACGAAAATTCAGGTATAATTCTTAGGACAAATGATTCAGTGCCTTAGTGTCATTCAAAAACAAGATAAATCATTACATAGCAAGACTACCTAATACGTTTTTTAGCTCTTTAAAATTGCTCGATTCCGCGATAAAACCTTACGTTATCAAAATGACAAAAACCAATATTTAGCACGAAAATTCAGGTATAATTTTTAGTATGAATGATTCAGTGCCTTAGTGTCATTCAAAAACAAGATAAATCATTACATAACAAGACCTCCAAATACGTTTTTTAGGTCTTTAAAAATGCGCGATTCCGCGGATATACCTTACGTTATCAAAATGACAAAAACCAATATTTAGCACGAAAATCCAGGTATAATTTTTAGTATGAATGATTCAATACATTATTATAATTCAAAAGAATAATAAATCATTACATCGCAAGACCTCCAAATACGTTTTTTATGTCTAAAAATGCGAGATTTCGCGGATATACCTTACGTTATCAAAATGACAAAAACCAATTACTTACCTACTTAAAATCTTTATTTTTCAAATATATTTACAATTCACATCTACATTGCATATAATATTTTCACAAGGGTCTTCCTTCTGAAAGTCACCTGGATGTAAACCAGGGACAATGGCTGATGTTATGCCTCTACATGCTCCACGATGTTTGTCAGTTGACAGTTAAGTTGACTCCTTACCTTTTAAGGCATTATTCAGCTGTTTTGGCTGTTTTACTAAAAAAGCGGTAATTGAATTGCTGTAATGTTCTGTCTGAATTTAATTGTCGTTTGTTGTTCTCTGGAAAAGTATACCAAAAAACCAGAGTTGTCCTTAATAGGTCTTTTCCTTTGCATTGAAAGTGTAGCACTGAGCTACGTCACTTCTGAAAATATCGTTCCATCCATACAATTTGTATATATGGAACGATATTTTCAGAATTGGTGTAGCCCAGTGCTACACTTTCGATGCAAAGGAAAAGACCTATTTTGTCTTTGTCTACGTCCGTAGTGTTTTTGACTAGTTAGAACCCTCGCGACAAAGGATTCATCACGATTGGTCGCTGCCGACTCGCAGATCCAGCCAATGCTGGATCTCCAAGCCGTCGGACGGCCCACCGTTCAGTCTCCGCCGACCAAGTCTTGTAAATTAAATCGGTTCGCGAGGGGACTTTTAGTAATGGTTCGGTGTTAGGATGATGTACGTCGTTTTATTTCAGTTATGGTTGTCTGTAAATGTCTAGGTTTTCGTCTAACCAAACATGCCTCCTATTAATGTTGTTTAGAATGTTATAATTTAATATGTCTTCCTTTACGTCTCTAGGTAGACAGTGTTTATAAAAACGATTAGCGTTATCGATAATAAAGGTTTTAATAGTAGGCATGTTTGATTGTTCATGTAAGTCAACGATTCGAGTGTATCTGTCGCACCCCAGTGCCAGCCTCAGACACATGTTTTGAAAACGCTGTAATTTTTTGAAATGAGTTTCTGACATTGAACAGAAGACTGGACCTCCGTATGTTAGTATTGGCCTTAAGATCTGTTTATATAGTAACAGCTTGTTACTACGCGTGACTTTACTACCCTTATGTAGCATTGGGTATAGAGTTTTTAGCATGCCGGTTGCCTTAGATATTCTGTCCTTTACGTGTTCAGAGAACGTTAATCCCCTATCTAGATGTATTCCCAAATATTTAATTTTTGCACTACATTCAATGTACTGTCCTTGCACCCTGAGTTTATTATATATCGTTGTTCGATGTTTTTTTGAGATTAACGCGCATTCAGTTTTTTGTGGATTTAAACTCATTTTGTTGTTATCTAGATAAGGGACCAAGGTCCTGTTAATATGGATGTCAAGTCTCCTGTTTGCTATTTCAGCTTGTTCTGAGGTTTTATAAATACAGGTGTCATCAGCGTACAACGCCGTCTGTATACCATTAATTCCCATGGGCATGTCATGGGTCATAATAGTATACAGATGCGGCGAGAGTACCGAACCCTGAGGTACTCCAGCCACCGCTCTGTATTGTCTTGTCGTGGTATTATTGATTCTAATGTGGAATGTCCTGTTGTGTAAGTAAGATTGCACTGTTTTTATAATGTGCACAAACATTTTATTAATCAACCCTCCGGTCCATACGGTATCGAACGCTTTGGGCGTGTCAAGGGCCACCAACACTGTTTGCTTTCGGTCATTTAGGACTTTTTTAGCGTGATGCGCTACCATAATAACTTGAGCAACAGTGCTGTGTCCCGTTCGGAAACCGTATTGTTCCTTTGGGATGATTTGATTGTCCTGTTCTATGTTATGTAGTCTCGTAAGTATTATTTTGTCAATTATTTTGGTTATTCCCGTCAGTAAAGAAATAGGGCGATAGCTTTCTACAAATTTACGATTTTTTCCCGCTTTGTGGATTGGAATGATTCTCGCAATTTTTAACCGGTCTGGATAATATTGTGTTTTTATTATGGCGTTAATTATATAGTATAGATTTACGATGGCCTTTTTGGTAAGATTTTTTAATAAAATAATACTATTGATATCGTCAGGTCCTGGGGCCTTCCTGTTGCGTAATCCCAATATTGCAGTTCTAACTTCTTTAGGAGCCAATATTTAGCACGAAAATTCAGGTATAATTCTTAGGACAAATGATTCAGTGCCTTAGTGTCATTCAAAAACAAGATAAATCATTACGTAGCAAGACCTCCAAATAGGTTTTTTGCACGATTCCGCGGTTAATCCTTACTTTATCAAAATGACAAAAACCAATATTTAGAACAAAAATCCAGGTATAATTTTTAGTAAGAATGATTCAATACATTATTATACTGATGTACTACTTGTTTCAGTTAAAAACAAATCTATACAAGGTGATTCAAAACTCAAATACATCATTTATTATTATTTTTTTTAAATTGGCCTGTATCATCATTTAAAAGTATCTTAATTAAAGTTTCATTTGTGTTAAGCATTCCGTATACTTAAAGTTAAATAATTTTGGGAGATTTTTTTTTTATAATTTATTGGCCTACATAGCTATTTGGTAACAACAGGTAAATAATTACAATATTTTACCGCTTAATTTTAGACATTTGTATAAATTTTTTTAACATTACCGAAAGACAGAAGTTTAAACAATATATCAAAAAGTGTAACAGGAACTATAAAATTTTTTGGAATATCTAAACTCTCTAAAAATGTATAATTATTATAAAAATTATTTTGACAATTAAAAAAAATATGCTGTAAATCCTCCCGTTCTCCACACCTACACCTATTTTCTTGAGATGCACCATACTAAATTTAAATGACAAAAAAGAATTCACAAAATACTCTAATTTTAACTGGTTACTGGTTAATAGGAAATAGACTTCTAATAATTGGAATTAAACCAGCTATAATTCATTTTATTTTACATTCAATAAACAAAAAATAAAAATAGCAACCGAAAACTTCACATAATACCTCTACTCTATTCTAAGTTTATTAAGTGTTATTTTGTGAGATTTTATTAAATTAGAAAAATTTATCTAAGTAGCACCTTACTATAACTAAACGATGATAAAGGTTGGGTAATTTATAATGAATAACCATGTACGTTTATTTTTTCTTTTAGATAGGCTGTGATACGAGTTTTAACTTACTCGAAATTTGCAATAAAAGAGGATTAGAAACGTTTATTGCAAATTGTTTAAATTTACCAATTAAAGATAATTCTGTTGACGGTGTAATAAGCATTGCTGTTATTCATCATCTGGCAAACGAGGTATTATTTAATATATTTTTTAAAATTAAATATGTATCACACCAAACCATTATAAATTTACATACATAAGAAGCGAATCATTATTTAGAGTCAAAGTTCGATTTATTATCAAACTAAGAAATTTAATAATATAAATGAAATATAATTATAATGATTTAATAGAAATATTTTTGTCTTTATTTCCATTAAATTATTAAAGATAATTGCTAATTATAGATTATAATTATTCTGAGAAGTATAGAAATATAACCAAAATATCTATTGCAATTTGAAATTAATCGAAAAATAAAATATATACAAGGTGTTTTCAAACTAAAGTAAAATATTTGCACAGGAGAATAATATTTTCAAATTTTATGTCAAATATGAAAATGTACTGTTGTTAATACAGTGTGTGCAAAAATTAACATAATTTGCTAATATTTAGATTTTTGATAGATCTACAAAAAAAGTTTTGGATAAAAGTATTATGAAATAAATTAGGTTATCAGTAATAAATTAGTCAATTAAAAATCTACTGGGTGCACCATAATGTTTACGAAAAAAAGTTTTGGATAAAAATTTTATAAATTAAATTAAGTTATCAATAATAAATTAGTCAATTGAAAACATACCGGGTTCACCATTATGTCTACAAAAAAATTTTGAATAAAAGTTTTATGAAATAAATCAAGTTCTTATTACAAGTCAATTAAAAATATACCGGGTGCACCATTATGTTCATAAAAAAAGTTTTATGAAATAAATCAGATATCAGTATAAGTTAATTAAAAATATACCGGGTCCACCATTAGGCCTAAAAAATATGGATAAAAGTTTTATGAAATCAAATTTTCAGTATAAATCAATTAAAAATATACCGGGTGCACCATTAGATTTATAAAAAAAGTTTTGGTGAAAGTTTTATGTCATAAATCAAGTTATGAGTATTAAATTAGTCAATTAAAAATATACAGGGTGCAACATTATGTATATAAAAAAAGTTTGTATACGTTTTATGAAATAAATCAAGATATCAGTATGTCAATTAAAATACCGGGTGCACCATTAGGTCTACAAAAAAAGTTGTAGATAAAAGTTTGATGGACTAAATCAAGTTTTTAGTAAAAATCAATTAAAAACATACCATTAGATTTGTAAAAAAAGTTATCAGTATAAGTCAATTAAAAACATACTGGGTGCACCATTAGGTCTACATAATTTTTTTTTTATGAAATAAGTCAAGTAATCGGTATAAGTCAATTAAAAACATACTGGGTGCATCATTAGGTCTACATAAAAAAGTTTTATGAAATAAATGAAGATATCAGTATAAGTCAATTAAAAACATACTGGGTATACTATTAGGTTTACAAAAAAAGTTGTGGATACAAGTTTTATGATTATGAAATAAATCAAGTTCAGTATTAAATTAGTCAATTAAAAATATACTGGGTGCACCATTATGTTTAAAAAAAAAGTTTTATGAAATAAATCAGATATCAGTATAAGTCAATTAAAATATACCGGGTGCACCATCATGTATATAAAAAAAGTTTTATGAAATAAATCAAGATATCAATATAAGTCAATTAAAATACCGGGTGCACCATTAGTTCTATAAAAAAGTTATAAATAAAAATTTGATGAACTAAATCAAGTTTTTAGTAGAAATCAATTAAAAATATACCGGGTGTACTATTAGATTTGTAACAAAAGTTTTGGATAAAAGTTTTATAAATTAAATTAAGTTATCAATAATAAATTAGTCAGTTGAAAACATATTAGTTTTATAATAGTTTTATAATAGTTTTATAATAATTTTATAATAGTTTGATAATTATCTTATCATAGTTTTATAAGTTTTATGATAGTTTCACAATAATTGTATATTAGTTTTATAACTTTATCTTCTTCCATTTAGAAGTGAAGAGGGAAGAGGCACAATTTACGTCCTCACTTATAAAATATAGTTAAAAAAAACTCTTTAAATTTTAGGATAGGCGAATTGCTGCAATCCAAGAAATAACCCGCATTTTAAAAGTAGGAGGCAGAGCCCTAATATACGTTTGGGCGAAAGACCAACACAAAGACCAACAAAAAACGACATACATAAAACAAGACCGAAAAAATCGTAAAAAAGACGAAACGATAATAAAAAATGGCGGAGAAGAAGAGATACGTGTAATGGATAGAGTCAAACTACCTGTTCACGTCAATAGAACCCAATTTAAACACGACGATTTACTTGTGCCTTGGAAGCTAAAAGGAGAAAATACTAATAATACTTTTCTAAGGTTTTATCACGTCTTTAATGAACATGAATTGGAAGATTTATGTTTGAAGAATAAAAATGTTGAAGTTGTTAACAGTTATTATGATCAAGGTAATTGGTGTGTAATTATAAGAAAAATAAACGAATCGGTTGATTAAAAATGTTGTTTTATTTTATTTTGATCAAATCTAGTCTTTCATAATTTCTAATAAAATTCTAGGGACGCTACATTGGTTGTTTCCACCTTATTCCGGATTCCGAACTTCAAACAATTTCTGTAAAAATATCCGAGCCCTTTAGAGCTTAAGCCTGCCTGTAAAAAAATATGGGCTCATTATTACCCCTTAAGACTGTTAACGTAAAAATATTTAGTCTCTTTATTCTTTAAATCGGCTCATGTAAAAATATTTGGTCCCTTTACCCCTTACGCCTGCCCATGAAATAATATTTGACCTATTTATATCTAACGCCTCTCCATATTAAAATATTTGTTCCCTTTATCCCTTAAACCTGTTTGCTTTATCAATTACACCTGTCCATGTAAAACATATTTGGACTGTTTGCCCCTTAAGGTCGTCGTCTGAATAAATATATTTAGTCCCATTACCTTATTAATTCCGATATCAAATTAAAATACGAGTTCCATTCTGGAGTTCGTTAAAGGTCGTGCAAAAATCGCCTCTTCATATTGTAACGTTTATTCTAATTTATTAACCTAACTAATTTATACTATTTTAATTTATGTTTATCACGTTTACTTATTCACTAATTTATATGAATTTGCTCATAGCGATATCTCAACTGAAACTAACTCACTGCAACACCAAAACAGCCTATTTATATAAAAATTTGGCGAACCCTAATGTCCTCGCATTTACCAGAACTTTCTACGAAAACTTGGAGTTTTGGAGGTTGTTGCATTTTTTAAATATTGGTAATCAGACGAGTAAGAGGCCCAAATAAGGCAAAGAGGGACTCAAAGGATTAGTGGTCGAAAATAGCAAAATATCGAAAATAAACTATTTTATTTTATAGAACTAATCTATAATAGATGAAAATAGTTATTGTGGTGTACCTTAGCAGATAGACAAATGCTACCGCTGATTTTTCTGTAGACCTTTTTAAGACCTACAATTTTCTAGCACATTTTTCTAAAGTATCTCTTAAAATTTGGACAGCGTTAGCCCTGTAAGTCTACGAAAACAGTTTTTTTTTTTTTCGACAAAACGTCATAGTTACCGGTGTGAACTTAGCGAACAATTTTTAGCGACTAATTTTCCGAAAATTGCCGAACTGTCAGTGGCGTCGTAATTATTGTCATGAAATTCCAAAGCCGACCCTGTCTGAAGCAGCTTGGAACCCGTTTCTTGCTCGAAACGACGGAATCTTCTAGGAATGCAGATGACGCACTAGAAACGGCTAGAACGGGGGGATGGACTTCGTGATCATAAAATGCAAAGAACACTTCGTTTAGCCCGTCACAAAACATTGGTCGATGTCTTGTCCGCTGCTCTTGAATATGAAGCGGCTAGCGTATCCACCGGAAGCCAGCGTGGCTTCCGGTGGATACAGTGAAGTAAGGACTGTAAAAGAAGAAGAACAGGGAAATAAATTGGACCAATTGTTTCATATGATAAAAATCTATTGAGAAGCAAACGAAGACTATTAGGTGCTGGAATTGCGGTGAAATGGGAAAAGTAAGCAGTTCGCGCAAACGCCCAAACAAAACTACGAATCGAAAAACCGTGTCGGTGGCTGTACAGGAAGGAATGGTGTTGCCTGAAAGTAGTGAAACCATAAGAGTACGGCGGTTGAAAGAAATGTAGAGAAATCAACGCCTGTCATAACGGAACCTTCGAAGCGCAATGAAGGTGTTGGTCAAGGAACTCTGATTGGAAAGAGGTTGGCCACATCTGCTAAAGAAGTTCCCCATCAAGGGGAGAACGATACCGTTTTAAAGAAGATGCGACAATGGAAAGAGGAAAATCGTCGACCTACTTGGTAAGAAGTATCTATCTAATCTTCCTCCAGTACCTAAGTTGTATTTGGCTCAGTGGAAGATGGCTTATTAAAGCGAGTACTTGAACATGATGATGGTTCCGAAAACAGAAGGCAGTTGGTCATTCCAAGGAGTAGAGTAGCCGAAGTACTTCGTCAGTTACACGACAGTCCATCAGGAGGACATCTCGGTGTTAAGAAAACCCTTCAGAGAGTTCGGGAAAGGTTTTATTGGATGAACAGTTCCGATGATGTAAATGACTGGTGTAAGAAACGTACCAGCTGTGCTATGAGTAATGGACCTCGGCGAAAAAGGAAGGCTCCCATGAAGCAAGATAACGTTGGTAGCCCAATTGAGAGGATCGCCTTAGATATTGCTGGACCATTCCCCGCGACCGAGGATGGTAATAAATACATGATGGTGGTTATGGATTATTTCACGAAGTGGGTGGAAGTCTACGCCATTCCAAATCAAGACCCAGATAGCACAAAGTCGTCTTAAAGACGTCTTTAAGACGTCTAGCATAAGACATTCGAGACGTCTTTAAGACGTCTTAGAAGACGTCTGATGTTACAAAAAGCGACGTCTTTAAGACGTCTTATTAATGGCTTATATTGGTCTGTAGAGCTTAAAATAAGCCATAAATAAGACGTCTTTAAGACGACTTATTAATAGCTTATAATGGTCTTGTAAAGCCTTAAATAAGCCATAAATAAGATGTCTTTAAGACGTCTTATTAATGGCTTATAATGGTCTTGTGAAGCTTTAAATAAGCCATAAATAAGACGTCTTTAAGACGACTTATAATGGTCTTGTGAAGCCTTAAATAAGACGTCTTATTAATGGCTTATAATGGTATTGTGAAGCTTTAAATAAGCCATAAATAAGACGACTTATTAATAGCTTATAATGGTCTTGTGAAGCCATAAATAAGACGTCTTTAAGATGTCTTATGAACGTAGGACGTCGGATATCTTGGTTATTAAAAAGTAGAACAACCTTGCAGATTATAAAATAATGCAAAAAATAGAATTAAAATATTTATTGATAAAACATCTATTAATCACAGGTCACTAAGAGTTATTTTCTTTGTAGTGCATTCGATTACTCCTCTTTAGCCATAACTGGATTGATTTTTCTCTTTGATTTGTAGTTGCCTTTTTATAGCTCCTAAAAAGAAATTTAGTTAAGAGCATCTAGTCACAGAAAATTATACTTTGCAAAAGTTAGTAAAAACCGACAGAACAGTTATCTATAAAGCAAAACAAAAAATTTATTTCTTAGAATTTTAAATCAAAGAATTTTTATAATCATTTAATGCAATATGAGCTATTATGCTTAATCGCCTACTTTAACAATTTTACTTTAACTTCACTCAAAATGGCTATCTAATAGGGAGTTTTTGATATTATTAGTTCTTAAAATCTTCATAAAAACAAACAAAAATGATGCTTGACGAATATCTGAATTAAATCTCATATTAATTAATTAATTTAATTATTCTTAGAAGAAACAGGATATTAATGTTCTATGTATATAAACATATTCATTTATTACCTGTATTCCAGGAACGTGCTACATCGGTAACACAAACTATTCTTCCCTCTCTGGTTTTTGTTCCATATTATTTAAGTAGAAAGAGACACAAATGCTCAAAATAGCCCAAAGTCGCTTTTGGTGGCTATAATCGTGTACGCAATAAAATAATCAATAATCCACAATGAGCTTGGGCCATACAAATTTTTGTCTTGGGCTTGAATGTATTTCTTCTTTTCTTCGTTTTATATGGGCTTAATCTTTTCACTTTTCCACTGCACTTGATATTTGATTTCAATTATCTTCTCCAAATATTACACTGAATATTTTGTTTAATTTTGTATACTTTTTAAATTCGGATGGTCACTTTTATACTAGATATTTTGTGATTTTTATGGGATTGCTTGGCTCCCGATTCGGAGAACGCCATTTCAATATTGCCACGATGGTGTCCGAATCGGAAGTCCAGCTTGAATATAATGTTAAATCAAACGTCAAACTTCACTTCATTTGATTCTTCTTGTTAAATTTGAATTATGTAAACCGTGCAAGTTTCCGTCCGACTGAAAGACGTTTGTAAGACGTCTTAAAGACGTCTTTGAGCTTTCACATTAATATATGGATTTGGCAAGACGTCTTTAAGACGTCTTAAGAACGTCTTTGAGCTCTCACATTAATACGTCTGAATTATGGCTTTTGAAAGACGTCTTATCAGACGTCTTAATAACGTCCTAGGACATTGAGACCAAACCAAGACACAAAAAAGACGTCTTTCAGACGTCGTGTGCTATCTGGGGAGGCCATAACTGCTGCAGATGTGTTGATTAAAGAGTTTATCTGTCGATTTGGAGTGCCCTTGGAAATTCACAGTGACCAAGGCAGACAATTTGAAAGCCAACTCTTTCGTGGAATCTATGACAGACTAGACATGAAGAAAACCAGAACCACAGCATTGCACCCACAATCCGATGGAATGGTACAACGAATGAATAAGACCATTGGCATATATCTATCAAAAGTAGTTACAAACCATCAGCGAGATTGGGATCAGTATCTTTCGCTCTTTTCAATGGCTTATAGATCTGCTGTCAATGAATCAACAGGCCAAATACCAGCAAAGGTCCTGTTTGGGCGTGAGATGAGACTACTGAACGACCTTGAATTTGGATGCCGACCAGTTTGTTTGAAAACAAAGTTATAGGGTCAAATTCGTTTAGAATCACTGCCGATGCAGACCTTTAAACCAGAAACATGGCCCAAAGGAATAGAAATTAGCAAGTATATTTTTCGTAGAAGGAGCAGCTTTAATAAATATTCTAAGTTTAACAGACTCTCCTCGAAGGAACCAACAATGGGAATGCCATTGTGGAAGAAAACGAAGTAATTAATACCGATGTGCCTTTTTGTACTTTGTCATTTAAATGTTCACAGTTTGTCAGCAAAAATTAATCTGTTGGATGCCTTTACCGAACATTGGGCGTCCGATGATAAACTCAACGTACTCAGTTTAATGGACTACAAGTTAATTTCTGGTTACTCAAGATGTTCTTAACCAGGTGGGGGTGTAGCAATTTTTGTAAAACACAATCTTCGCAATACATGTGTAAAAATAAATTATTGAACACACCTAAACTCAGAAAAAAATGGAGTCACTTTAAAAGACTTTTGTTGTATTTTAACTCTTTACAGGTCACCAGATGGAGATGCAGTTTTGTTTTAATGCTAAATTGTGTTACTATAAAATATAAACAGATTATTATCTGTGGTGATATAAATATTGATGGGGGGGTTCTGATCCCAAACCTCCCCATTTTTATGCTTGTTGAAATTTTATATTTCTCTTCTTACACACCAGTGTGGTTAATCGTTTTTCTTACAAACAAGCATCAATGATTTCTGTTCTTACACATTAGTGTTATTAATCCTTGTTCTTACAAGCTACCCTCAATGATTTATGTTCTTACAAGCTAGTATCAATAATTTTTGTTCTTACAAACTAGTGGTTAATATTCTTACGAGCTAGCATCAAAATGTTCTCTGTTTTTACAAAATAATATCAATTTCTTATAATGAATCGAATATTAAATCAGTTCTTTCTTACAGCAACTAGAATTTTATGCTTGGTGGAATTTTATAATTCTCTTTTTACAAACTAGTGTGGTAAATTCTTTTTCTTACAAACTAGCGTCAATGATTTATGTTCTTACAAATTAGTGTTGTTAGTTCTTGTTCTTACACACTGGAATCAATTATTTGTGTTCTTACAAACTAATGTAATATTCTTACATCATTGATTTCTGTTTTTACAAACTAATATTGTAATATACTCGTCACTAAGGACAGAATAATTCTTGGTGAAATTTTATAGTTCTCTTCTTACAAACTAGTGCAGGTAATTCTTTTTACAAACTAGCATCGACGATTTCCGTTCTTACAAAACTAGTGTTGTTAATTATTGCTCTTACAAGCTGGTATCAATTATTTGTGTTCTTTCAAACTAGTGGTTAATGTCAATTTTTTATAATGAATCAAATATTAAATCAAACACCACCGTCATATTTCTTATATTATAGGTATATTCTTAGATCCACCCCTGGTTACTTATTATTTACCACCCTGCTGTGTTATGTACCTGCCCCAATAGGTCTGATTCACCCTCTACTTAGGTAAAGAATTCTGAGGTTAACATTTCGTTAAAAATTCAGTGAAACTACATACATCCGATAAGATATTACTCACTTATTTATTTTGATATTAAAAATAGTAAATTGTTTATATTTAATTTCAATGACTAACCGAAAAAATTGATTATAAACTATTCAATTCCGCGTAATGAAGATAAACAGATCGGCATTATCAATATCTTATTTATACCAAAAGTTATTGTTAACACATCCAGTCGAGGTTAAGATGTTTGTTATACCGTTGTTAATTTTCAGTTTTAGCCTTAATTTTCCATCAATAGTAACCGCGGGTTATTCGTATTCGACCTGTAATTCTTTTGAAAAATATATTTTACGGAAAAGTTGTAATAAAAAATATTTGGTTCCTCAATCGGAAGTAGAAAACAGGGGCGGAGTGGCGAGTTGTAATTATTTCGAGAAATACATTTTGCGTAAAAGCGAATGTTTTGATTCAGATGAAAACGGAAAAGAAGATGGACAGTATTATAGCAAATGTAACAGTTTAGAAAAACGTTTATTAAGTAAAGAATTTTGTAAATATAATCCTGATGAAGTGCTTGATGTGGTAAGTAAAACTTTTTTTTAATTTATAATAGATCTATTGGCGAAGAAAATATTACAAAAAGATGTTTTATTAATAAATTAACCAAATTATTTAATAATAACTGATAAATAAAAAACAAACTATATTTTTTTACATACCTATAAACATAAATAAAAAGACACTCTTAATTTTGTTAAGGAACTCCCAATCTAAAGTTTTGCTGTCAAAATAACAGTTTCTTTGAGAATTAAATATTAGTTCAGAACCGCAGCCAGAGGGGGACATATAGGTGCAATGCCCTACTTTAAAAATAGCCAGTGCCATTACGCCATCTCTTTTTATTTACCTGTGCACATTGTTGCTCTGTAATCTTTTACTTATTATGAATTATGTAACTAATAACTAGGTATTATCTAAATTATTTGACAGGACAAGAAAATGTCCTTTATATAACATTGTGAGAATAACATAAACGTTGTGATATTAACATCAAAATTGTAAGTTTAACATCGTAAGATCAACGTTGTGACATTAACATATAGAAAAAATTGTGAGATTTAAGACATTTCCGTTTCTATTTGTGTTACATCCTTTCACACAACTCTTCCTCACTGTTAACTTCTGTAGCGTATACCATATCTTTTATACAACCCCAAAATTAATAATCTGATGAGTTTAAATCCGGAGATCGAGGTGGCCACGGTGTGGGACCACATTTTCCTATCTATCTACGCAGAAATTTTTCATTCGGCCAATTTCTCATATTAACGCCATAAATAGGCGGGAGCTACGTCATGCTGAAAGTGCAGCTGATGTCGAATATTTAAAAGGAGATTATCCAGAATGAGTTCAAGGTTTGTAAAACATTTAGATACTCAATTGCATTTAACCGTGCAGGAATTTCAATCTGTCATTAATAATTGCCACCCACATATAAAAACAAAATCTACAACTACGTCACATTTGAAAATGGATGATTTCACATGATTCTTATAATTTTATAAGGATTTTCTTATAGTTTCTAAATAAAAAAAAAAAAATTAAACTAGTAGTAAATAAATAATAAAAACAAAACAAAAAAATACTGTCAGGTGTGGGGTTCGAACCCACGCTCACTCTCGTGAACCAGAGCTTAAATCTGGCGCCTTAGACCGCTCGGCCAACCTGACTTATGAAAAAATTTATCTAAATAATTTATTTTAGTAAAATGTATTTCACAATATTGCATCACCTGACGCAATATATTTAAACCAATTAGTCAATAATTTTATTAATATAAACCAGTTCGTTCGTACAGAAACTAGAATTTTATGCTTGTTGAAATTTTATATTTCTCTTCTTACACACCAGTGTGGTTAATCGTTTTTCTTACAAACAAGCATCAATGATTTCTGTTCTTACACATAAGTGTTATTAATCCTTGCTCTTACAAGCTACCCTCAATGATTTATGTTCTTACAAGCTAGTATCAATAATTTTTGTTCTTACAAACTAGTGGTTAATATTCTTACGAGCTAGCATCAAAATGTTCTCTGTTTTTACAAAATAATATCAATTTCTTATAATGAATCGAATATTAAATCAGTTCTTTCTTACAGCAACTAGAATTTTATGCTTGGTGGAATTTTATAATTCTCTTTTTACAAACTAGTGTGGTAAATTTTTTTTCTTACAAACTAGCGTCAATGATTTATGTTCTTACAAATTAGTGTTGTTAGTTCTTGTTCTTACACACTGGAATCAATTATTTGTGTTCTTACAAACTAATGTAATATTCTTACATCATTGATTTCTGTTTTTACAAACTAATATTGTAATATACTCGTCACTAAGGACAGAATAATTCTTGGTGAAATTTATAGTTCTCTTCTTACAAACTAGTGCAGGTAATTCTTTTTACAAACTAGCATCGACGATTTCCGTTCTTACAAAACTAGTGTTGTTAATTATTGCTCTTACAAGCTGGTATCAATTATTTGTGTTCTTTCAAACTAGTGGTTAATGTCAATTTTTTATAATGAATCAAATATTAAATCAAAACTTTCTAACAGCAACTAGAATTTTATATTTCTGTTCTTACAAATTAGTGTGGGTAATTCGTGTTCTTGCAAGTTAACTTCAATGATTTCTGTTCTTACCAATTAATATAAATTTCTTGTGATAAATAACTACTCTTTATAATAAAGTTTGCATACAAATAAAAATAAGTAAAATATGCAAATATTAGTGCACCTACATATAAAAAACAAAAAAATACTGTCAGGTGTGGGGTTCGAACCCACGCTCACTCTCGTGAACCAGAGCTTAAATCTGGCGCCTTAGACCGCTCGGCCAACCTGACTTATGAAAACATTTACCTAAATCATTTATTTTAGTAAAATGTATTTCACAATATTGCATCACCTGACGCAATATATTTAAACCAATAAGTCAATAATTTTATTAATATTAAACCAGTTCGTTCGTACAGAAACTAGAATTTTATGCTTGTTGAAATTTTATATTTCTCTTCTTACACACCAGTGTGGTTAATCGTTTTTCTTACAAACAAGCATCAATGATTTCTGTTCCTACACATTAGTGTTATTAATCCTTGTTCTTACAAGCTACCCTCAATGATTTATGTTCTTACAAGCTAGTATCAATAATTTTTGTTCTTACGAACTAGTGGTTAATATTCTTACGAGCTAGCATCAAAATGTTCTCTGTTTTTACAAAATAATATCAATTTCTTATAATGAATCGAATATTAAATCAGTTCTTTCTTACAGCAACTAGAATTTTATGCTTGGTGGAATTTTATAATTCTCTTTTTACAAACTAGTGTGGTAAATTCTTTTTCTTACAAACTAGCGTCAATGATTTATGTTCTTACAAATTAGTGTTGTTAGTTCTTGTTCTTACACACTGGAATCAATTATTTGTGTTCTTACAAACTAATGTAATATTCTTACATCATTGATTTCTGTTTTTACAAACTAATATTGTAATATACTCGTCACTAAGGGCAGAATAATTCTTGGTGAAATTTATAGTTCTCTTCTTACAAACTAGTGCAGGTAATTCTTTTTACAAACTAGCATCGACGATTTCCGTTCTTACAAAACTAGTGTTGTTAATTATTGCTCTTACAAGCTGGTATCAATTATTTGTGTTCTTTCAAACTAGTGGTTAATGTCAATTTTTTATAATGAATCAAATATTAAATCAAAACTTTCTAACAGCAACTAGAATTTTATATTTCTGTTCTTACAAATTAGTGTGGGTAATTCTTGTTCTTACAAGTTAACTTCAATGATTTCTGTTCTTACCAATTAATATAAATTTCTTGTGATAAATAACTACTCTTTATAATAAAGTTTGCATACAAATAAAAATAAGTAAAATATGCAAATATTAGTGCACCTACATATAAAAAACAAAAAAATACTGTCAGGTGTGGGGTTCGAACCCACGCTCACTCTCGTGAACCAGAGCTTAAATCTGGCGCCTTAGACCGCTCGGCCAACCTGACTTATGAAACCATTTACCTAAATCATTTATTTTAGTAAAATGTATTTCACAATATTGCATCACCTGACGCAATATATTTAAACCAATAAGTCAATAATTTTATTAATATAAAACCAGTTCTTTCTTACAGAAACAAGAATTTCATGTTGGTTAGAATTTTTGATTTCTCTTCTTACACACTAGTGTGGATAATTCTTGGTCTTACAAGCTGGCATTTATGATTTCTGTTTATACAAACTAATCTAAAATTCTTGCTTTCCTTTTTATAGATTTTACACAAACAAAATAGTTAAATATGACTGACTTGTAATAAGATCTATCTTAACCTTTTACTTTAACATATATTTCACAATATTACATCAGATGATGCAATATATTTATACTATAAGTCAGCAATTCTATTGATGTTAAATCAATTTTCTCTTACAGAAATTAAAATTTTATTTTTGGTGAAATTTTTATATTTCTCTGCTTACAAACTAGTGTGGTTAAATCTTGCTCTTACAAACTAGCATTAATGATTTCTGTTCTTATACACACTAGTGTTGTTAATTGTTGTTCTTACAAGCTAGCATCGATAATTACTCTTCTTACAAACTAGTGTGGTTAATAATTGTTCTTACAAGCTAGCATCAATAATGTTTGTTCTTACAAACTAGTAGTTAATATTCCTACAAGCTGGCATCAACGTTCTCTGTTTTTACAAAATAATATCAATTTCTTATCATGAATCGAATAATAAATCAGTTCTTTCAACTAGAATTTTATGCTTGGTAGAATTTTATATTCCTCTTCTTACAAACTAGTATGGTTAATTCTTGTTCTTACAAGTTAACTCCAATGATTTCTGTTCTTACAAATTAATCTAAATTATCTAAATTTCTTGTAATAAATAACTACCCTTTTTAATAAGGTTTGTATACAAAAGTAAGTAAAATATGCTAATAGTAATGCACCTACAAATAAATAAAAAACCAAAAAAGTACTGTCAGGTGTGGGGTTCGAACCCACGCTCACTCTCGTGAACCAGAGCTTAAATCTGGCGCCTTAGACCGCTCGGCCAACCTGACTTGTAATAAGATCTACCTTAACGTTATATTTTAACAAAATATATTTTACAATATTGCATCAGATGACGCAATATATTTAAACTAATAAGTCAGCAATTCTATTGATGTTAAATCAATTTTCTCTTGCAAAAATTAAAATGTTATTCTTGATGGAATTTTATATTTCTCTTTTTACAAACTAGTGTAGTTAATTCTTGTTCTTACAAACTAGCGTCAATGATTTATGTTTTTACAAATTAGTGTTGTTAGTTCTTGTTCTTACACACTGGAATCAATTATTTGTGTTCTTACAAACTAGTGTAATATTCTTACATCAATGATTTCTATTTTTACAATCTAGTACTGTAATATCCACGCCACTAGGTCAGGATACAGTGGAAAAAAACACTTTATTTGAAGACGGTTTAATAACAAGATGTGTTTTAGATGCACCGGTATTTGACGTAACGTGGCATGTCAACTGTCACTTGAAACTTAACCCAAGATAACTGTCTAGCTAGACTGAAATGTTAGTAGTCTAGCTAGATCTATTTTACAAAAATCAATTACTTATATTGAATCTTTTTCCTCTAACAAAAAAAAAATAGTAAAATCACAAAAAAAAACAAAAAGCAATGTCAGGTGTGGGGTTCGAACCCACGCTCACTCTCGTGAACCAGAGCTTAAATCTGGCGCCTTAGACCGCTCGGCCAACCTGACTTATACAAACATGTACCTAAATCATTTATTTTAGTAAAATATATTTCACAATATTGCATCACCTGACGCAATATATTTAAACCAATTAGTCAATAATTTTATTAATATTAAACCAGTTCTTTCTTACAGAAACTAGAATTTTTTGCGTGTTGGAATTTTATATTTCACTTCTTACACAGTAGTGTGGTTAATCCCCGTTCTTACAAGCTGGCATTTTTCATGTCTGTTTATACAAACTAATCTAAAATTCTTGCTTTCCTTTTTATAGAATTTACACAAACAAAATAGTTAAATATGACTGACTTGTAATAAGAACTATCTTAACCTTTTACTTTAACATATATTTCACAATATTACATCAGATGATGCAATATATTTATACTATAAGTCAGCAATTCTATTGATGTTAAATCAATTTTCTCTTGCAGAAATTAAAATTTTATTTTTGGCGAAATTTTTATATTTCTCTTCTTACAAACTAGTGTGGTTAAATCTTGTTCTTACAAGCTAGCATTATTGATTTTTGTTCTTACACACTAGTGTTGTTAATTGTTGTTCTTACAAGCTAGCATCAATAATTTCTGTTCTTACACACTGGTGTGGTTAATAATTGTACTTACAAACTAGCATCAATAATTTTTGTTCTTACAAGTGGTTAATATTCTTACGAGCTGGCATTAATGTTTTCTGTTTTTACAGACTAATATCATTTTTTTTATAATGAATCGAATATTAAATCAGTTCTTTCTTATAGCAACTAGAATTTTATGCTTGGTAGAATTTTATATTCCTCTTCTTACAAACTAGTATGGTTAATTCTTGTTCTTACAAGTTAACTCCAATGATTTCTGTTCTTACAAATTAATCTAAATTTCTTGTAATAAATAACTACCCTTTTTAATAAGGTTTGCATACAAAAGTAAGTAAAATATGCTAATAGTAATGCACCTACAAATAAATAAAAAACAAAAAATTACTGTCAGGTGTGGGGTTCGAACCCACGCTCACTCTCGTGAACCAGAGCTTAAATCTGGCGCCTTAGACCGCTCGGCCAACCTGACCTGTAATAAGATCTACCTTAACGTTATATTTTAACAAAACATATTTCACAATATTGCATCAGATGACGCAATATATTATTTAAATTATTAAGTCAGCAAATCTATTGATGCAAAATCAATTTTCTCTTATAGAAATCAAAATTATATTCTTGGTGGAATTTTATATTTCTTTTCTTACAAACTAGTGTGGTTATTTCTTGTTCTTACAAGCTAACGTCAATGATTTCTGTTCTTACAAATTAATAGTAATTTCTTGTAACAAAATTGTAAAATATTGTAATAATAAGATAGAAAATCTGCTAAAAAAACACTAGATTCTTTTTTCACTAGAAAAAACAAAGACAGGACCCTGTTAAGTTATAAAAAAGAAACAATTTTATTTATAATACATTTTATTTGTTAATTTTTCAGCCTCAAATCATTGCTAGACATGGATATTTATCCGAAACACACACAGTCGTGACGGAAGACGGTTATATTTTAAAAATCCATAGAATTCCGAAAAAGAAAAATGGTCCCAGGTCTAGACAACCGGTACTTCTACAGCATGGCATATTAGGAAGCAGTGCAGATTGGATCATCAATGGAAACAATTCGTTAGGTAGGTATATTTTTATTTTTAATCAAGCTGTCTGAAATTTTTCCAAGATTCTGTTGTTAACAGTCAATTGGTGATATCAATCTGGTCACGTGGGATACTGGTGTTGTTGAACACTCAATTTACTGTCAAACAGTCACCAAAATGTCACAATTAGTTTTCAAAGCAAATATATATATGTAATTCAATAAGATAACTAGGTTTTAAATACGGTAGAATAAGGGACAACTTTAGGTATAACTATTTTATTAGTTAGTCCTATCAAATACTTCATTGGCATTGTTTTGGGGTTAATGTGGGAGTTAAAATTTTATTCTCAGTCAATTGGTGATATCAATCTGGTCACGTGGGATATTGGTGTTGTTAAAGACTCAATTTAATGTCAAACAGTCACCAAAATATCACAATTTGCAATGAGTTTTGATCGATTCAAAACATTAAAGTAAATACCTACCAATGTCAATAAGATATCTATGATTTAAATACAGTGGGACACGGGATAAGTTTAGGTATAAATATTTTAAGATTAGAATCCCAGAATCAATGTTTTTACTTCATTCATTTCTGGAATATATTAAGTGTTTTTTTTTGTTTTTTTTTTTTCTGTTTTTTTTACTTATAGTTGTTTGACAATACTGTACTCTTTTAGCATACCTTCTAGCTGATCAAGGTTATGATGTTTGGTTAGGAAATGCAAGAGGAAATGATTATTCAAGAGGACATGTTTCATTACCAATTAACACTGCACAATACTGGAATTTTAGGTGAGGATTATTATTATTATAAATTCTTCTAGATATATAACGATTATTATCTCCGATCAGTTCCACGAAAATGGATTCACAAATTAGATATATAATTCCAACCACTATATCTATATTGTTCCTCTATTTTTTCTAGTTTTCACGAAATGGGAACGAAAGATCTACCAACAGTTCTTTATTATATAAGTAATACAACCAATAGTTTTGGCGATATTATTTACATTGGACATTCAATGGGTACGACCATTTTTTTCGCATTCGCTTCAGAAAATCCAGAAGCTGCTAAGAACGTCAAAATGATGGCTGGAATGGGAGCTGTGGCGTATTTGACGCATATGAAGTCACCGATAAGATATTTAGCGCCGTTTTCTCACGATTTAGAGGTAGTTTTGTCTCATAATACTATAAAAAGAAGGTATGATATTAAGGCGATTGATACTACGTCACGGTGACTTATTGTGGTGCTCAAGTGTGGCTTTTACAAATGTGAGGTAACAGCTGATCGAAAATAGCGCGCGAAAATAAATTTTAATCTACTTTCTACACCACAATACGTCATGCGCAAACTCGACAGAATTTCACCGGCTGAGTATCACACCTTTTTATATCACTTAATAGTGTAATGTTATTTTATAAATCCGAAAATGAATTAAATAATATTTACATACAGGGTGTTAAGTGTTTATTAATTTGAAAATATGAATTTAATAATACGAACCATGGTTTCTTTACAGTCTCTGCTAGTTTCTGTTACGACCACGGTTACAGCTATCGACTGTCTATAAAAATTATTTATTTATTTTTTTAAATTTTCTTTTTATCTAAAGTAAATTGAGTAAAATTGGCTAAAAGTTATTTAATATATATTTGTTTGTAGTGGCTGGAGAAATATTTAGGATTTCATCAATTTCTACCAAATAATAAGATTCTAAGACTCCTGTCGTACCAATGCGAGCTTTTCAATATAGACGCGACAATTTGCGAAAATGTCATATTCTCTATTTGCGGTTTTAACAAGGAAGAATTTAATACTGTAAGTATATGTTCCTTCGCCCTCGATTCATATTCCTTGTTTTAAGTCTACCATTTTCCCGAATTCGACTTTCGATATTAGTAAATTGTCTAAAAAATTAATCTATTTTTAATTGAATTCCTAATTTTCTGTCCATCATAATTTGAATTCATTATTTTTAGGCGATTCTTCCAGTTTTATTAAGCAAAGATCCAGCGGGCGCTTCCACGAAGTCAATCGTACATTACGCCCAAGAAGTTAGAAACGGTGGTGCTTTTCAGCAATTTGATTACGGTACTAAGGGAAATCTTATTAAGTACGGTACTAAATTCCCACCTAAATACAATCTAAGCAACATCAATCCACCCGTATTTCTCATCTATGGAATGAACGATTGGCTGGCAAATTACACAGTAAGTATTGGAAATTTAAGTATACACAATCGTCAGTCTTTAATAATACCTTTAACAGAATTTAATGTGACCCAAAAACAAGAATTTAAAACAAATATTGGGTCTACTTGATGAGACAGCGACACTTTTTTTACAATAAAATTACTTTGTAGTCAAGACTGCGTTTTGCCATTCCTTAACGGACATGCCACATTAAAGATATGGTTAAATTTCTTATTTTTAAATCAAAATACTCACCATTTGAGGTCCCTCATTCCACCTTCACTCTTTATCCCATTTGACGTTCAAAGTATTTGTTTCCACTTTTCACTTCTCCATACTTATCCCTTATTTCCAGTAGATTTCCCGATTCAAACGCGCCCGGACGACATTAAAGATCATTGTATCATATTCAATTCTGTAACAACCCTTCGATACATAATTATATCTACGGGTAAAATATCTGCAGCCTTGTCCATTTGATCATAGAAAATACATCCTAAGACATTATAACATAAATGAACGTTATACATTAAACATCAAAGGACGTACATTCTGTTATTAAACGTCTTGTTAGAAGTGAAATGAACATGACTCAAACCATTGACATCGTGCTACCGATTAACTGTCGAAAAATTTGCGGCGATTAAAATTTGTTTTTAACGGAGATTACTGAAAAGAAAAATAACAAATAAATAGGAAAATGTCAAAATCGAAGGATATTTATGTACCTTAGAGGTAAAGAATCTTATATATTTGAAGAAAATGAAGTTCAAAGTTAGAAAAAACTTTTTACTTCTTTGAAAAATGAAATTTACAAATTACTATATCAAAAACTAGTGTGAAATGATTTTTTTTAGATGCGACTTATTGGAACTACAAGAGCACGTCGCAATTTATTATACAGTGTTACCCAAAAAAATGTATACCCATAAAAAAAGTTTTGTTTTTTCTTGTAAAAATGGTCTACAGTTATTGAATACTTAAAATCAAGACGAAAGTAATAATACTCGATTATGGATTCCCAAGTGATACATAATTTTTTTATCAAGAATAATTGAATAATTGTTTTTCTTTTTAAAAACAAAACTTTTTCTCATGTGTGTCCCAAAAAATTTTATACAAATGAGAAAAAGAGTAAAATATTAATTAAAATGTTGATAGGAATTAAAATATGATTTTGTTTTACTTTATTTATTAAAAAATGTGTGTATTGGACATTTTTTAATTTATAAAAAAAATCATTTTTGATTATGTAGTTCCAAGCGATGCAGAACATTTTATCGAGAATCATTTTTTTTATGAAATGTAAGGGATGCTCCTCGACAAAGCCTTTAAAAATCGACGAAGAAGCCCAGTTGAACATATTGTTGGAAGTTGAAGAAAATCCTGTTACACAAACGTTTTAAAAATTCTTAAAGAAACCAAAAAGCACCCATATAAGATGCAAAACCTGCACGAGCTTAACGAAGATGATCCTGATCGTAGACTCGAATTTTCCGAACGAATTAAGGCTTCTATCGATGGTGGACAAAATGCTTTGGAATGGGTGCTATTTTCTGATGAAGCTACGTTTACATTACATAGGCACGTCAATCAGCAGAACTGCCGTTATTGGGCTAACGAAAATCTCCGTTGGATGCGTGAATGCCATACCCAAAGGCCTTAAAAACAAACGTCTGGGCTGGAATTATTGGGGATCGCATAGTAGGTCCTTTTTTTTTCAATGAAAACGTAACCGGAGAAACATGGGTCCGCGAACGCATCGCCGCCACCTCAATATCGCCATCAATGAACGTTAATGTTTCGAAAAAGCACGCAGCAATCTATAGTCCGAAACTCTTCAAAGTCAAGCACACTCATCCCTACAAAACTGTGAGTACCTCCAGAAACTCCACTAATTCTCTTAACTCGGGGTCATATACCACTTTCAGAAGGCACCAACTCAAAACGGCCGGTAACGGAGAGCCAAGGCTCCGTAAAAGTGCCGAAATCAAATCCAAATTCTGGAAAGTTCGGAGAATTTGATTTGCAAAAGTTTGGACAAAATTAAAAGCGAAAGTATAGAGAAAACTAAACGCGAAAGTTTGGAGAAAGATACCGACACGCAGCCAAAGCAGCCACCGAGCGACGACAACACACACACAGACCCATCGAACGACTTGAACGAGTCTCAAATATCGCAGGACAATAGTATAGACATATACGGTCAGATCCTAACGAACGTTCGGAGAATCTTATTAACTTAACACGCTGGAAGACTAATAGTGATCTCAGCAGCCCAGGAATCGGACATAGATAATCCCGGATACAATTAAAAATAAGTAAAGTAAGTAAAAAAAGTTTGTAGAAAAATTAAAATTCCCAGGAAATCCCCAAATTTGAATCAGCCTACAAAACACTGCCAATGCCCAGTCACGTAAAAGCTACGATTTTCGATTTAGGTCAAAATTAGAATTCATCAGGGGAGGATTCATCCCACCAATATGATGCATCAACACCCCCGCCTCCAGCCCCGACGTTGATACATGTTAACGCAGAGATTCACCAGCTGTTACTATCCCAGAGACCACAATACACGTCGCCAAAATCTCTAATCTCAGAAAGAAAAAGGACTCACGAAATGCCACCCGATAACCTGGATGAAATAAACGTTGCTATGGACACGGATACAAATAATGAGAAATTTCAAACTCCGAAAAAGTTCTCGACAAATTTCGTCAAAGTCCTAAGACAAACCAATTAGCATTATAGTGACAGAAACTTATATCGCCACTTCGATTAAGTGACCATTACATTATAATCACTAAATGTACCCTTATATAGTGAGAATAACTTCATTTTATATTTTCCTAGTTGTAGCCACGTGTATTTCACCACGGAATCACTTCAAAGTTTTATATTATTCAGTTGCCTCTGAAGGTGTTTGAAACGTTATAGCCACTAAGCGGGACCACTTTAAAGTTGCACAAACTTGAATGTAGAAAATATTAGTTACGGCCACCAAATCATATCACTTAAATACCACCTAGAAGTGGCAGTAATCTTAAAGTGGGTTTGATAGTTTTAGTAACGTTTCGGGAACCATAAATATATCTTTAAAGTGGCGGCACTTGATTGTACAACTGCAGCAGTTCTTGTCACGCTCTTAAGTGATTTCCACATATTGCGTGGAACAAAAGCCACTTCAAAGTTACTATTACCTTCAAAATTCACAATGAAGTAACCGTTGCCTATTAGTGGCCTGCTTTCTACATTGTTCGCCTTTACAATAAAGAAAAAACTACCAAAGTGTCGTGGATCTGTGCGCAAATTACTTTGTTTTTAGACTTATCTAGAGTGCATTTGTGTGTAAAATGGGAAACAACAAGAAGCCTCGCAAAAAGATTACTTTTCGACATTCGACAACTTTTTACAGACAACTTAAACAATAAATAAATGGTACCAATTTTAAAATGCACTCCATCTGCGACCAACTCACCTTGGGGCAACTTATTGGATTTCGCCTCAGCGTTTTTCGTTGTGAAAAATTTAAATGGCCTGGCCAAAATAAGGTTCCTTCGTTTTCCCACATGTCGGGAACAACGCAGAAACAAACACTCCTCTTTTCTTGAGTCGATACAATTTTAAAACTCATATCCAAATCTAAGATGTGCACACAAACACAATATAAAATATTAAATACATAAATTTAAGTGATCGTGACATAAACAGATTTAGAAGCAAATTTCACATAAATGAACAAATAATAATAATGCCATGACAACAAAAAGACTTCTCGTAGGGTGGCGGCTTCGCCGACCGGCATAAACACCAACGGCCTGGACACAGCTTACCTATACTCTGTCAAAAAGAGACCGAATTACAAATAAAACGCATACGACATGTGCACTACAAATGATTAGTGTTGTCTCCGATACGCGAGTCACGTACACTAGCCGTGCATACAAATCGCACGCATTCGTCCTCAGAGAGTTGACTACAGGGACAGAAAAGGAGCATAACTAAGAAGATTTAATCCACACATACGACATAAAGCCACGTGAAATCTATCAGATGTCAACTGAAAATCGTCCACTGTTCTTAGTAGTCACGGACCCTGCCATCACGCTAGAGACTTAAACAAAAACGTGTTTCAGGACTTTTGCAACAAACCTTTATTTATCAAGTTATAGAATTTGTTCCAGTTAGACTGTATAATAAATTGCAACGTGCTCTTCGAGCACGTCGTTAACAATGTTTGAGGTAAATAAATTGCAATAACAAAAAACCGCTATATTGAACAATATTTACTTTATCGCCAACTGCCAATACAGCCATGCATTACCATAGCGATTTATATACTTTTATTATTATAAATGAATAAATAAACTTTCTGATCAAATCCTGAGGTATACTTTTTCCCTCGTGTGTATTTTTGTGCTTTAAAAGTCTATCTACATACAAAATATCAACAAAAAAAACTTCATATAATTCGTTATAAAGCAAAATTAGATTATTAGTATTTTTTAATATTAATTTTACTAGATTATCACTAGATTCCAACAAAAGATTCAGTAAGTTTTTTTCGAAAAAATGTCTCTTTTTCGAGTTTTATTTACGTATAGGTGAGCAATCTATATAACTACATACATCATTGGTTCTAACCGGCGTTGTGTGGACATGCGCAGTAGAAGTTCACTAAATTACAAAATTAGTACCCTATTTTTAAAAGAAAACTACAAAATGGATTATATTTAATCTAATAGGTACCCAATACAACCGAAATAAAGGTTTGGATCCAAATTCAATTCAATAAAGAATCTTTTTGAGGACCCATGATCTATTTCTGTCTTCCAATTTCCGATCAATAGAAATCAGATAATTTGACTATATTAGAAATTAGAAGCAACTCGTAGATTATACTAAAATCTAATCTACATAGTTATATTGTACATTTATTTAAACAATCCAGGGCTTCAATAAATCCCCAATATCCCTCAATAAAAGGAAAATATCGACGAACGTATAGTGCAAGTTTTACTATTTAAAATAATTTCGTTTTTTGCGTTGCTTATTTACAAGACAATTTTCTAGGTAATCGTATATTAATAAATAAAAAACCATATTTGTAGAATAACTTACCTTTCAATAACTGCAATCTGGAGGAACGCCAAAAAACATTGTTTTTAAAATTGTCTCCACGACAATTCAAACCTTATCAGTTAAATAAACCAAACACTTTAACCTCACAAAACGTTTTTTACGTGGTTTTTTTCAACAAAAAATCTCAAATCCATTAATAATTAGTAATAAAATCCCGATTTAAAATTGCTTAAAATTTATCGACACTCAAAGTTCAAAATGGCTCTGAAAAACATTTGAATTGAATTGACACTTAAAAAGAATAAGAAGAATGTTCCACGGCATACTTCAGAAATATGTTTTGTAGATTACTACAGGGGAGGTTTCAGAATCTTTCTAAGGACAATTTGATGGGTTTGTAGTCGTGGCTGATATATTTTTTTTTAATTTTGAAATAACGGTCATTGGCGTGAACTATTAGGGTTATTATAGGATCAAGGGGGTGCAATTGTTACATTTCCTTCCTTTTGGATCCACTAGTAGAACGCAATTCGTCCGAATATTTTTTTATGTATGTTCATTGATAATTATTTACTACGTGGTTCGATTTCTATGATTCTTTTTTTGTTAGAAAGGGGGTATCTCAGGGGTGGTCCTGTATAAATTTGATAAAGATATGATAATGGAATGCATGAGAAAATCATAAAAACTCTTAATAATTTTTCGAGTCGTTTTTTTTTTAAATATTTTTACAATTTGTTTGAAATACTATTGGAATAATAATGATTGCGAATTAACCTGTGATTATTTAATGCGGTACACATTTTACAACCTGTTATAGAAGTATGGATGAATAATAATTAAATTTATTAATAGTATACAGTGACAAAATAGAATCTTGCAAATTTTCAATTATATCCCAAATTTAATCACGTATAATTATCTAAATGTTAAAATATACATACAGGGTGACCAATCTTTAAGGTGTTATTTCTTACTCAATTTTAATAAATACGTGTAGGTCCTAACAGCTTTATTTTGAAAATTGATAAGCTAAAAAAATGTTTTCTTAAATAACTAGCAGAAGAAATTTAGTATAAATTTGAAACTTAGTGGAAATTGTTGTTGTATGAAGATGAGCCTTTTAGGCAAAATAAAGTTGTTCTGGATTCACCAATGGCGTTCGTAGTGGTAACAAATCTGATTCAAAATAAAGAAAAACAAGAACAAAATTGAAATAATTTTTTAATGAATTTAATTTAAAAAATATAGTACGCCAACGTTTTTTGGTGAATCTGAAATCAAAATTGTGCAAAAACTCATCAATCTAGATTAGTCCGGTCTTATTCTAGTCTTACCTTGTAATGTTAACTATTATGGATCTCCAGTTACAAAAGAAGGCGCAATTATTGCAAAATTGTAAATATTTAGTTTATTTTTAAATGTTTTTTTTTATTGCAGGATGTGATTCGTTTGGGACGCGAACTCAAAAACTTGGTGGGTCTCTACAAGGTCCCGATGGATTCTTTTAATCATGTGGATTATATTTTCGGGAAAGATGCCGAAAAACTTGTTTATCGACCGTTAATGAAGGTTTTAAAGAAATACTCTACTTTTTGAGATTATGTTCAGATTACTTAATGATTTGTTTTCTAGTTTTAATAGTTATTAATAGACAAAAAAAAAGTTTTTTATTTTTCTATTCCATGTAGATATTTCCAGTTTTTTGAGAGCTATATATTTACTCGAGAATTATAAGGATTGATTACCAATGTAATCGAAATATGTGTAATGTAAAAATATATTTTTGTTTTGTACTTCTATAATTATTATATTATATAATTTAAAATAGTGAAACTAATCGTTTTTTTATTAGTTTTATTAACCCTAGTAACTACAGTTTATAACGTTATTAAAACAGTATTAAAAAAAAAGAAGAAAAGATACCTAAATATTGAATGTAAGAAAAAAATTGGAAAAATTATTATTAATTGGATGAAAGACAAATCCAGGACATGGTAATAAGTCAATACGGAAATAAGGTAAAATTTTATAATTTAATAAAAATTAAGAAGAGTAATCAACTAAAATACTAGTATACTAATCTTATATGCCTTTTAAGAAACTGTTACTTTTGTATCAATATAACAAGAGGGCGAAGAGGTATTTATATGAAATTTGGAACAGCGACACAGTAAGAAATTCTTCTACGCTAAAAATCGCACTGTCAACATTCCTTGTAAATGACATTTAACAATAACATGGACGTAATGAGATCTCATAACATACACGTGGGCGTACAAAAACTATAGTAAGTTACACGAGTTGTAAGCCCATACTTACAACTCTTGTTACGTAATATACTATAAAATAACTGGACGGTATTTTCTTCTCTCTATCTTCGATGTTTTTTGAGAAACGAGCTTCAACTTTTAAACAATTTTTGTTAGAGAGAAACCAAGTATTTTTTTGATATCTAGACTTTCTATTCTGTACAAGTTGAATTTTTTAATTTTCATTTTCCCAAAAAATGAGCAAAATGTAGCCTTCAAAATTTTTTAATAAAAAAAAAATCTCGAATTTCAATGTCATAGATAGATATAAAAAAGTACAACAAATTAGAGCAATTAAAATTTGGTTGAATTATTTCAGTTATTTTAATTGATTCAATTAGTTAAATTTAGTTTAGTTAGATTGATTGAATCAGTTTAGCTTAATTTAGTTTTAATTAATTCAATCTCTTTCAATTTAGTTAATTTGATTTAATTGGTTTCATATATTGATTCAACTAGGTAATTTAGGTTGATTTATTTCAATTAATCTAATTAGTTTAATATATTTAATTGATTCAGTTTGATGGATTCATTTATTTAATTAGATTCTATTGATTTATTTTAGTTAATTTAATTTCACTGATTTAATTCATTTAATTTCATTGATTTAATTTAGTTTGATAGATTTAACTAGTTAAATTTAATTAGTTATTTAGTTTGATTGATTCATTTAATTAGTTTAATTTAGTATGACTTATTTAGTTTGATTCATTTGATTTAATTTTGTTGCTTTAATTTATTTCATTTATTTTTATTGATTTAATTCAGTTTAGTTTTATTTAGTTTGGTTTAATTAATTTAAGTTATTTAGGTTGATTGATTGAAATAGTTTAACTTGATTTAATTAATTTAGGGTCAATCTTTTCACCATTGAGCAAAGTAGAAAGTAACTACTTGCTATTGTTCGTTAATTTGTCAAGTAAACTTACATGTAACTTTACTTACGAGGTGAAAAGATCGGCCCATAGTTTAATGGATTTAAATAGTTTAATTGAATTGGGGTTTAATTAAACTTATTTACTTTGATTGATTTAATTGCTTTAATTAAATTGATTCAGTTTGATAGATTCATTTAATTAGATTAATTTATTTCATTTAGTTTTATTGATTTAACTAGTTTAATTCATTTTAATTAATTTGATTTAATTAGTTACATTAATTTCAATTGTTTAGTTTGATTGATTTAATTTAATTAATACAGTTTGATGGATTCATTTAATTAAATTTAATTTGATTCATTGGTTTAACTAGTTTAATTTAGTTAATTTGATTTAATTCATTTAAGTTATTTAGATTGATTGAATTAGTTTGACTTGATTTAGTGTATTTTGATTAATTTAGTTAATTTGATTTAATTGGTTTAATTTATTTATTATCATAGATTGATTTACCTAGTTAATTTAGGTTGATTTATTTAAGTTAATTTAATTGATTCAGTTTGATGGATTCATTTAGTTTTATTCATTTAACTAGTTCAATTCAGTTTAGTTTGATTTAATTAATTTAAATTATTTAGGTTGATTGACTGAACTTGATTTAATTTATTTTAATTAATTCATAATGCAGGACTGATCTAATTAGTTTAATTTAGTATGATTATTTAATTAGTTTGATTGATGTAGTTTAATTTATTTAGGTTGATTGATTGAAATAGTTTAACTCGATTTAATTAATTGGTTTAATTAAAGTTATTTAGTTTGATTGATTTAACTGGATTAATTTAGTTTGATTTAATTAAATTGATGGATTCATTTAATTATTTTAATTTTGTTTGATTTAGTTAATTTGATTTAATTAGTTTAATTTATTTCATTTAGTCTTATTTATTTAACTGGTTAAATTCAGTTTAGTTAATTTGAATTGGTTAAATTAATTTAAATTATTGCGGTTAATTAACTAGTTTAATTTAGTTAATTTGATTTAATTGGTTTATTTCATTTAAGTTATTTAGACTGATTGAATTAGTGTATTTTGATTAAGTTAGTTAATTTGTTTTAATTTATTTAGTATTATAGATTGATTTAACTAGTTAATTTGGGTTGATTTATTTAAGTTAATTTAATTGATTCATTTAGTTTTATTAATTTAACTAGTTCAATTCAGTTTAGTTTGATTTAATTAATTTAAATTATTTAGGTTGATCGACTGAAATAGTTTAACTTGATTTAATTTATTTTAATTGATTCATAATGCAGTACTGATTTAATTAGTTTAATTTAGTTCTATTTAACTAATTTATTTTGACAGATTTAACTAGTTTAATTTAGTATGATTATTTAATTAGTTTGATTGATGTAGTTTAATTTATTTAGGTTGATTGATTGAAATAGTTTAACTTGATTTAATTAATTGGTTTAATTAGAGTTATTTAGTGTGATTGATTTAACTGGATTAATTTAGTTTGATTTAATTAAATTGATTGATTCATTTAATTAATTTAATTTTGGTTGATTTAGTTAATTTGATTTAATTAGTTTAATTTATTTCATTTAGTCTTATTGATTTAACTGGTTTAATTCAGTTTAGTTAATTTGAATTGGTTAAATTAATTTAAGTTATTGAGGTTGATTGATTAAATTAGTTTAGCTTCATTTAAATTAATAATTTAATTGATTCTGTTTGCAGGACTGATTTAATTAGTTTAATATCAATTCATTATTTAATAAATTTAATCTAATTAAATTGATTCAGTTTGATGGATTCATTTACTTAGTTTAATTGTTTTAGTTAATTTGATTTAATTTGTGTAATTTAGTTTAGCTTGATTTAATTTTATTTATTTTGATTTAATTGATTCAGTTTGATGGATTCATTAGTTTAATTTAATTAATTTCATTTGATTGAGTTAATTTGATTTAATGGGTATAATTAAATTAATTTAGTTTGATTAATTTAACTAGTTTAGTTAAATTTAATTAGTTTGAAACTATATTTTATATGGTAATGATAATTATTAACAATTACTCGAAATTACCTAAAATGTAATAAAAACGAACCAATTCTACTAAACTTATTTTTATTACACGTAATGGATCACATAAAAAACTAAATAATTAAATGTAATCGTTCTTTCGAGCAACATTCACAAAATAATTCTTCATATTCACCACGAAACAGACGCATCTCCTCTCACTTTCTCTCTATTTGCTTATCTTACGGAAGGAAAACTATGGGCTATCTCCTTTTGTTCTCCGAACTCCTTCTGGTAGCTTTTATTAAGGAAACATCAGAAATATAAGAATACTTTTACAGATTGGACTTTTCTAATCGAATAAAGTTTGAAATACAAACCAAATCATGAAACAACTTCTAGAGAGTGAAATATATAAATATGTTTCCTTATTTTTTTTAATTTAAGCCATCATCGTTAAAAAAACATATTAAAATGTTAAAAAACACAAACTAAATGTTGATTAAGAACGTTAAAGTCGCGAGCCAATTAAAGAAAATTTCGTTGCATTATTATCACCTGTTTTCTTTTACTTGTCTCGCGACCTTGAAGTTGATCATCAACAATAAATATTTTATGTTTTCTAACCTTTTACTATATTTTTTAAACGATTTCGCGATGATGGCTTAAACGCCGAAAGAGCTCGACTTTAATATATTAAATAAAGGAAATATATTTTTTAAACAATTCTTCCAATTTTATAAAATTATAGAAAAATCATTTTGTTTTCAAGTTGATCTGAAGTGACTTGTACCCCAACATCTTTAAATTTACCTACAAATATAGAAACATATTTCACAAAATGTTAGTTGATATGTTAAGAGATTGAATTGCCTCAACGTTTTAGGTAAAAAAAAAAAAAAAAAAATTAAATTAAACCTTATAAATAAATTAATTTTGTTTAGAAAAAGGATATTGTTTTTCCCTAGGTTCAGATTTCTCGTGCGATCTATCCCTTTGGTATGGCGATATTTCCTGAAAAGAGAAAGTGTTAAAAACTCTTTTTATTAATACTTTTGCAATCCTCAACAATGCGTACGCAATTGGCTAAAATTAACATTAACAAATTCATCTGTAAACGCAATAAAATGTCATTGACGTATTTGACAGAACTGACAATTAAGTTACCATAAAAATAGCAAGTAAATAATTTTTCTATTTTCTTCGATCATATAAACAGTAGCTATATAACGCATACCCTGTATTATAGCAATTATTTTGTTACAGCATCTCCAGAATATTTTGGTAAATATTATTTATCGCACACTAGATAAGCGAAATAAAAATTAACAAGTCTGAAAAAATACGAATGCAAAATTCATTAATTTTAATACAAAAACAGCGTTGCAATGTAAATGGGAATTAAGTAATTTTCAAACTTTGAAAAGCATTAAAAATAACATATATTTTTAAATTAGTGTCTATAGATAAGTTTTTATAGGGTTAATCTTTATCTCATTTTTTTTTAAGAATTTAATTTAATTAGTTTAATTTTATTTAGTTTGATTTAATTAATTTAATTCATTTAATTTAGTTTGCTTTATTTAATTAATTTTATTGAGTTCAATTGATTTAGTTTGATAGATTGACTTAATTATTTTGATTTAATTTAATTGATTTATTTGAATTCATTCAATTGATTTAATTTAGTTTAAGGGATTTGATTGATTTAGTTAAATTGATTTAATTTGGTTTGCATTAATTTAGGTAATTTGATGTAATTAATTTAAATGGTTTAATTAATTTAGTTTGATGGATTTAATTATTTTAATTGAGTCCAAATTAATTTGATTTAGTAAATATGATTTAATTGATTTAGTTTAATTGATTTAATTAATTTAGTTAAACTGATTTAATTTCGTTTGATTTAGTTTAATTAATTTGATTAAGTTTAGTTGATTTTTTTGAATTGATAACTTGGTTTAAATAATTTAGTTCGATGGATTTAATTGGTTTAATTTAGTCTAATACAATTTGATTTAGTTAATATGATTTAATTTAATGAGTATGATTTAGTTTAATTAATTCGATTTAGTTTAGTTGATTTTTTTTTTTGAATTGATAACTTGGTTTAAATGATTTAGTTTGATAGATTTAAATAGTTTAATTTGTTTAAAGTTATTTAGTTTGTTTGATTTAACTGGTTTAATTTAATTAATTTAACTTATTTAGGTTCATTGACTTACGTTTATTTTGATTTAATTAAATTGATTCAGTTTGACAGATTCATTTAATTAGTTTAATTTTGTTTAATTTACTTTGGTTAATTTGATTTAATTTCGTTAATTTAATTGGTTACATTTAAGATATTGAGGTCTATTAATTAATTAGTTTAATTCATTTAGTTTTATTGATTTAACTAGTTTAATTCAGCTGAGTTAATTTTATATAATTAGTTAAATTAATTTAAGTTATTGAGATTGATTGATTAAATCAGTTTAGCTTCATTTAATTTATTTAATTGATTCAGTGAATTAGTTAATTTGATTTAATTGATTTATTTAGTTTAGCTTGATTTAATTTAGTTTATTTTGATTTAATTGATTCGGTTTCATGGATTTATTAAATAGTTTAATTTAATTAGATTGATTTACCTAATTTAGTTAATTCAGTTTGATGGATTGATTTAATTAGTTTAATTTAGTTAATTTCATTTAATTAATTTAGTTTGTATGATTTAGCTAGTTTAATTTGATTTCATCAGTTTCAATTAGTTTAATTTGGTTTGATTTAGTTTAATTAATTTGATTTAGTTTAGTTGATTTTTTTGGTTTAAATGATTTAGTTTGATGGAATGATTTAATTTTATTTAGTTTAGTTAATTTAGTTCATTTAAATGGTTTAATTAATTTAGTTTTACGGATATAATTTGTTTAATTTAGTCCAATATAATTTGATTTAGTTAATATGATTTATTTATTTATTTAATTTGGATTCATTGATTTAATTAGTTTAATTTAGTTTGATTTAATTTAATGAGTTAGATTTGTGATTTAGTTAAATTGATTTAATTTCGTTTGATTGATTTAATTAGAATAATTTAGTTTGATTTAATTTAATGAATTAATAACTTGGTTTAAATGATTTAGTTCCAAATATTGATTTAATTAGTATTTTAATTTCGTTTGATTTAATTTCATTAATATTTAATTGATTTAGTTAAACTGATTTAATTTAATTTGATTGATTTAGTTTAATTTATTCGATTCAATAAAATTAATTTGATTGGTTTGGTATAGTTATTTGATCTAATTAATTTAGTTGATTTAGTTCAATTGAAAACTTGACTTAATTGAATTAAGTTTATATATTGGTTTAATTGATTTATTTTGACATATTGATTTAATTAATTTATTACGTTTGATTTAGTTTAAATAATTTGATTAATTTAGTTTAACGAGTTTAGTTAAATTGATTTAATTTGGCTTGAATTAGTTTAATTAAGTTTGATTGATTCAATTATTTTAATTTAATTAAATTTTGTTCAATTATAACTTGGTTTAATTGATTTAGTTTTTATTTTATTTTGTTAATTTTATTAAATGATTTAATTAGTTTAATTAATTCAATCAAAACAGTCTTGTTAGATATCGAGCCTTAATGTATTTATAATATCAAATTTTCCAATCGAATGAAGAAATATGGGATATCTCCTTTAAAAAAGAATATTCAAGTTTTTCATGTTGGAGACAAAAATAGGCAGGATTATTTATCTACTATTTATATGATAGAGGATTTTATTCGTTTTCTGGTTTAATCAAAGCACATGGGGTATTTATTGTTAAAGACTGTATATAATCTATTTCACCGATTTCAGTATGTTTTATGTTTCTTATAAACAAAAAACAATTTATTTCTAATAAACTTACCCTATTTCGATGGTGTTTTTCTCTTACATGTATGGGCGGCTCGAGCATTTCACCATTTGGAGCTCGAATGGGCGATCCTATTTTTTGTGCTAAAAAAAAAAAAAAAACGAATATATTTTTTGGGTCAAATTTAAATGTTAGGTATTCAATTAATTACCTTTATCTTCTTCTCTCCGCCTTTTCAATTCTTGGGCTGCTTCGTCATTCCTATCCTGTAACAAAATATACTGCCGTTATTAAAATTAATGCTCGCCGGTTAAGAAACATACAGGGTGTCATTGAAATCTTGTAAAAATATTCTGGGGGGGGGGGGATCTTTAAAAAATTGAAAAAAAAAAGTTTCTACAAGTTTTAATGAAATTTTATCCTATCCATAACATGCTACTACAAGTAATAATGAAAATAGGTAAACATATTTTCAAAACGTACTATGCACTATTATATTATTTGTCATATCGTTCACCGAGAGCAATAGTGGCACAACTAAAAATTTAGAAAATCATAGATAAACGATTAATTGGTTTAATTAATTTTTTTTGAGATGTGCCATTATTGCAGTATCTAGCATGTATTTCAATTTTTATATGTCAAAATTCAAATTCCTATATATGCTCTATATCAATTTTGATAAAAGCAAATTTTTTACGCATTTTTTTCAACATTATATTTTTGAGATATGCTATTACTGCTGTATCTAGTATGTTTCAAATTCCAATCTATGTTCTATCAGTTTTGATTATAGTAAAATCAACAAACATTTTAAACTTAATTGTCTTCAACATTATATTTTTGAGATGTGCCATTATTGCTGTATCTAGTATGTTTCGATTTTTTTTACGTCAAACTTCAAATTTCAATTTATGTTTTATCAATTTTGATTATAGTAAAATCAACAAATTTTTTAAACTTTTCTTCAATATTATATTTTTGAGATGTGCCATTATTGCTGTATCTAGTAGGTGTTACCATTTCTATACGTAAACGTTCCTATTTAGGCTTTATCAATTTTAATAATAGTAACAAAATTTAATCTTAATTTACTTCAGTTATTATTTTTAAGATGTGCCATTATTGCTGTATCTGGCCTGTTTCTATTTTTAACCGCCAAACTTCAAATTTCTATGTATACTCTATCAATTTTGATAGTAGAAACATTTTTAAGCAGTTTTTTTTTTCAACATTATATTTTTGAGATGTGCCATTATTGCTGTTTCAATTTTTATACGTAAAACTTTACATTTCTATGTACGCTCTATATCAATTTTGGTAATAGCAAAATTTTTACTCAATTTTCTTTAACATTATATTTTTGAGATGTGCCATTATTGCTGTATCTAGTATGTTTTAATTTTTTTACGCCAATCTTCAAATTTCAATTTATTCTTTATCAGTTTTGATTATAGTAAAATCAACAAAATTTTTAAAGTCAATTTTCTGTAACATTATATTTTTGAGATGTGCCATTATTGCAGTATCTAGTAGATGTTACCATTTCTATACGCGAAAGTTCCTATTTATGCTTTATCAATTTTGATAATAGTAACAAAATTTAATCTTAATTTACTTGTTATTATTTTTGAGATGTGCCATTATTGCTGTATCTAGCAAGTGTTTCAATTTTTATACTCCAAACTTCAAATTCCTATGTATGCTCTATATCAATTTTGATAATAGTAAAATTTTTAAGCAGTTTTCTTCAACATTATATTTTTGAGATGTGCCATTATTGTTGTATCTAGTGTGTTATATTTTTTTACGTCAAACTTCAAATTCCTATGTATGCTCTATATCGATTTTGATAATAATAAATTTTTTACGCAATTTTCATCAACATTATATTTTTGAGATGTGCCATTATTGCTGTTTCAATTTTTATACGTCAAACTTTAAATTTCTATGTACGCTCTATATCAATTTTGGTAATAACAAAATTTTTACTAAATTTTCTTCAAGATTATATTTTTAAGATGTGCCATTATTCCTGTATCTAGTATGTTTCAATTTTTTACATCAAACTTCAAATTTCAATTTATGCTTTATCAGTTTTGATTATAGTAAAATCAACAAAACTTTTAAACTCAATTTTCTTCAACATTATATTTTTGAGATGCGCCATTATTGCTGTATCTAGTAGTTGTCACCATTTCTATACGTGAAAGTTCCTATTTATGCTTTATCAATTTTGATAATAGTAACAAAATTTAATCTTAATTTACTTTAGTTATTATTTTTGAAATGTGCCACTATTGCTGTATCTAGAATATTTCAATTTTTATTTGTAATTATCCATTAAATACTTGAGTGTGGTGGATGATAAACAATAATTTTATATTATAAGGTAACAATTATGATAGTAAAACGTTTCAATATCGAATCAAAATAATAAATAAACACAAAACCTTGCGTACATACCCTTTTTCTGCCCATTTTCCTCTCCTTCCGTATCTCCTTCTCCTCCTCGCTCAATTTCTCTCTCTTCTCTTTCGGTTTAACCGATCGTTCCCTTTTGTCGGCCTTCTCCGCATAGAACTCCGGATTCGTTTTCCTTTCTTCGTGTTTGGAACTCTGCAGACAACCATTTTGCGTTTTCATTAATGCGATCGAAGGCGCTTTTGCCAAATCAATTGCGCAACAAAGAAATTTCTTTCTTCTATCTCTTTCTCTCATCTCAACAAGAAAATTTAAACAAAATACAGTGTAAGGATGCAAGTCGGTCAAGAGATTCGTCTTACCTGGTTTTTTTTTTTAGCACACTACCATGTGTATTTTTATTTTATCGGCAATATAAAACATAATTTAATAACAGTTGAAAGTTGTTGATTTCTACGTTCCGCCCCTGATTTTTTAGCAACTGAAATTTCTAATTCTAAAATGTATATTTTTTATTTTTGACATCAAAACAAAGTTTCTGTATACACGTTAATTATTGTAGATGCGGGACAATTAGAGGGTGAAAAGGGCGGAAAAAAAAAAGTATTGAATTTTTAAAGGTTCAGGAGCGGTGCATAGAAATCATCGTCGGAAAATTTATAAATTGAAAATAAACAATATTGGTTCCGTCAAAAAAAGCACACTAGAAAACACATAGCAACATTGTTTAAATTTTATGAAGAGTATAGTAAGTATGCAATCGAATTTCCAAATTTTGAATTGATTTATATGAAAATTAAAACAATATTAAAGGAAGATCGTTTTTCTCAACTTTACACATCGTACTTTTCATTATTTTCAAGTAAAATTGATGGACTATACCAGTGAGTTCAATCGTTCAAAATTACAAAGACTATTCAGTACACCAAGTTAAAAATGTCTCTCCCTTTAATATATGAACTAAATAATACATTTCAAAGTATTATATATTAAATTCATTAAATTTTTCTTTAAGTTATTTTAATTTCATTTCTATAAATGAAAACCATGTACAGTTGACAAAATCGAAATGTGAACGCCAAAATTTAATGGTGTGATATAGACTTTGCATCATAGACATTGGTCATTCAAATTTGTCTACTCGTAAAAATTATTTTCAAATAAATTATTAAAAATGTTGAAACATTTAACTGAGGCTCAAAATACGAAGGCTATAGCGAAACTGGAAGAAAATTGGTCTTCAAGTGAAACTGCGTACATGTCACCTGTCAACGTCTGTCCGTGTTTGGCAATTCAAGCGTTCGAAAAAAATCGATTTTTATGATTTGGAACTCGGAAAAAGAAATTCCGATTTAAAAACTCGGAAAAATAGACACTTAATTCATATTTAGAAAGCGGAAAAATTAATTTTTCTGACTAAGAAATCGGAAAAACGATTATTACGACTAAGAATTCGAGAAAATTCGATTTTTCTGATTTAGAATTTGGAAAAATAGATTATTCCGATTTAAAAACTTGGAAAATAGACAATTCCAACTTTGAACTCGGAAAAATTGATATTTTTGGCTAAGAAATAAGAAAAATTATTATTCCGACTAAGAATTCGAAAAAAATCGAGTTTTCTGATTTAGAATTTGGAAAAATAGATTATTCCGATTTAAAAACTCGGAATAATAGATAATTCAAACTTAGAATTCGGAAAAATGATTATTCCGACTAAGAATTCAAAAAAATTAAATTTTTTTAATTTAAAACTCGGAAAAATGGGGGTTTCCGATTTAAAAACTCGAAAAAAATCGATTTTTCTGATTTAGAATTTGGAAAAATAGATTATTCCGATTTAAAAACTCGGAATAATAGATAATTCAAACTTAGAATTCGGAAAAATGATTATTCCGACTAAGAACTCGGAAAAACCACTTATTATAATTTAAAAACTCGGAACAATAGATAATTCCAAATTAGAACACGGAAAAATTGATTTTTCTAACTAAGAAATCGGTAAAATGATTATTCCGACTAAGAAATCGAAAACTTTCCATTTCTTTGATTTAGAACTCAGAAAATGGGTGTTTCCTATTTAAAAACTCGAAAAAATAGATTATCCCGACTGTTAATTCTGAAAAAAATCGATTTTTTTGATTTAGAACTCGGAAAAATCACTTTTTATAATTTAAAAACTCTGAATAATAGATAATTCCAACTTATAACTCGGAAAAATTGATTTTTCTAACTAAGAAATCGGAAAAATGATTATTACGACTAAGAATTCGAAAAAATACGATTTTTCTCATTTAGAATTTGGAAAAATAGATTATTCAATTTAAAAACTCGGCAAAATGATTATTCGAACTAAGAATTCGAGAAAAAAATCAATTTTTCTAATTAAGAATTTGGAAAAATAGATTATTCCGATTTAAAAACTCGGAATAATAGATAATTCAAACTTAGAATTCGGAAAAATTAATTTTTCTGAACAAGGAATCAGAAACATGATTATTCCGACTAAGAATTCGAAAAAATTCGATTTTTCTGATTTAGAACTCAGAAAAATAAATTAATCTGATTTAAAAACTCGGAAAAATAGATAATTCAAACTTAGAATTCGGAAAAATTAATTTTTGCGACTAAGAATTGGAATAAAATCGATTTATCTGATTTAGATCTAGGAAAAATACATTTTTCAGACTATGAGGTAAGAAAAATAGAATATTACGATTTAGAATTCGGAAAAAATAAATTTTTTCAAATTTAACATCGGAAAAATAGATTATTCGACCTAGAACTCGGCAAAATCGATTATTCCGACTTAGAATTCGAAAAAACTCAATTTTTCATATTTAGAACTTGGAAAAATCGATTATTCCGATTTATCATTCGGAAAAATAGATAATTCCGACTTAACTCGGAAAAATTGATTTGTCTGACATAGAACTCGGAAAAATCGATTATTCTGATTTAAAACTTTGAAAAATAGATTATTCCGACTTAGAACTCGAAAAAATTGATTATTCCAACTTGTGAATTCGAAAAAAAATATTTTTATGATTTAGAACTCGGAAAAATATATTATTCCTACTTGGAATTCGTAAAAAAATCGATTTTTCTGATTTAGAATTAAGAAAAATAAATTAATCTGATTTAAAAACTCGGAAAAATAGATAATTCAAACTTAGAATTCGGAAAAATGAATTTTTTCGACTAAGAATTTGAATAAAATCGATTTATCTGATTTAGATCTAGGAAAAATACATTTTTCAGACTATGAGGTAAGAAAAATAGAATATTACGATTTAGAATTCGAAAAAATCAATTTTTTTAAATTTAAACATCGGAAAAATAGATTATTCGACTTAGAACAAAATCGATTATTCCGACTTAGAATTCGAAAAAACTTAATTTTTCAGATTTAGAACTTGGAAAAATCGATTATTCCGATTTAGAATTCGGGAAAACAGATTATTCCGAATGAACTCGGAAAAATTGATTTGTCTGACATAGAACTCGGAAAAATTGATTATTCTGATTTAGAACTTTGAAAAATTGATTATTCCGACTTAGAACTCGAAAAAATTGATTATTCCAACTGTGAATTCGAAAAAAAATATTTTTCTGATTTAGAACTCGGAAAAATATATTATTCCTACTTGGAATTCGTAAAAAAATCGATTTTTCTGATTTAGAATTCAGAAAAATAAATTAATCTGATTTAAAAACTCGGAAAAATAGATAATTCAAACTTAGAATTCGGAAAAATTAATTTTTTCGACTAAGAATTGGAATAAAATCGATTTATCTGATTTAGATCTAGGAAAAATAAATTTTTCAGACTATGAGGTAAGAAAAATAGAATATTAAGATTTAGAATTCGGAAAAAATCAATTTTTTTAAATTTAACATCGGAAAAATAGATTATTCGACCTAGAACAAAATCGATTATTCCGACTTAGAATTCGAAAAAAACTTAATTTTTCAGATTTAGAACTTGGAAAAATCGATTATTCCGATTTAGAATTCGGGAAAACAGATTATTCCGACTTAACTCGGAAAAATTGATTTGTCTGACATAGAACTCGGAAAAATTGATTATTCCAACTGTGAATTCGAAAAAAAATATTTTTATGATTTAGAACTCGGAAAAATATATTATTCCTACTTGGAATTCGTAAAAAAATCGATTTTCTGCCTAAGAACTCAAAAGAATAGATAATTTTAACTTAGAACTCGGAAAAATTGATTTTTCTGACATAGAACTCGGAAAAATCGATTATTCTGATTTAGAACTATGAAAAATAGATTATTCCGACTTAGAATTCGAAAAAAATGATTTTTATTATTTAGAACTAGGAAAAATAGATTATTTCGATTTACAAACTTGGAAAAATAGATGATTCCGACTTAAGAATTCGGAAAAATTGATTTGTCTGACATATAACTGGGAAAATAGATTATTCCGACTTAGAATACGGAAAAATTGATTTTTATGACTTAGAACTCGGAAAAATAGATTATTGCAACTTAGAACTCGAAAAAATTAATTATTCCAACTGTGAATTCGGTAAAAAATCTATTTTTCTAATTTAGAACGCGAAAAAATAGATTATTCCTACTTGGAATTAGTAAAAAAATCGATTTTCTGACTTTGAACTCAAAAAATAGATAATTTCAACTTAAAACTCCGAAAAATTTATTTTTTTTGACATGGAACAAGGATAAATCGATTATTCCGATTCAGAACTATGAAAAATAGATTATTCAGACTTATAATTCGAAAAAAATTATTATTGCTACTTAGAACTCGGAAAAATAGATCATACCAACTTAGAAATCGGAGAACTAGATTTTTCTGACTCCGAATTCGGAAAAATTAATATTTCTAAGTAAAAAAAATACTATTTTGGTACACCCCTTGATTTTATGTTGTAATAAATAGTTTTATATATTCAAATATTAATTCAATTTTTTATAGCTTTCGATTTTTTATTATACTAACTAAATCCCTTTTGTAGTTTTATTTTTACTTAGAATTTAATTTTGTAATAAACAATTTTGTCCATTTCGTTGCGGTATTTTCAGAGTTTATCGTCCAGGTCCTTTACAGACATTTAATTCAGAACACACTTTAATTAAATACCAATTTTCGTCCAATTTTTCTATACCCTTCGTTGTTCTGTTGTAATAAATGTTTTTTGTACTTTTATATGTTCAAATGTTACTTTAATTTTATTCCGATTTTTTTAATGTTATATTCTTTTAATTATAATAAAACAAATTTATTTTATTGCATACTTAATGTAGGATAAGACCGATTCGACAAAACTAAAGATATTTTTGTGAATTTCAATAAAAACAAATTCTGACGACCAACGAACGTTCACAATTGGGTTGCACCGACTGTACTGAGTAAATCTTCAATGTTCAACCATGAGTTTAATGTCAAAACATAATATAATTATTAATGGAGTAAAACTAGTTAAAATTAAATGTAAACTATTAAAGACTGAATCATTTTTGTGGAATTTATTAATTTTTTTTTTTATAAAACGAAATATTATAATGCAATATCAGTATTCAAAAATATAATTTTTAAATAGTCATCCAAGTACAGAGTGATTTTATAATATATTTTGATAATTAAACTTTAATGGTAACGATTTTTTTTTAAACTACGAAGTGTTTATAAAGTTTTGATTTATATTTAAAAGAAAAAAAAAATTGTGTAATTTTCAAGCTGCATTTTTATTTATAACATTAATATAAAAATAATTATTTCGAAAATAAAAATAAACATATATTTGAAAATCTAACAGAATAATAATAATTCCAAAAATTAGTAACTGTTTTCTAAAATGAAACAACTTTATAAACACTTAATATCCTATAATCTATCACCTACCTTAAAAAAACTCTCAAAATTTCCATTTTCCGACTACGTACTAACTACGGAAGATTGGGCTGACATATCACATCAAAATAAACAGTCTCATTGTCCCTTTTTAAACAAAATTCAACGAAGACGGCCAGGTCTCCATTTCTCGACGATTAAGAATACAAGACAGCGAAACATCGGGGGGGAAATGAAAAGAAATCGTCAAAAAAACGCTTTTCTGGATAACGTTTCAAATAGATCTGGATAATGTAAAAAAATCGTTTCGATACTCCAAAATTCTGGATTTTCGTTGAAAAACGGCTTACGAGAAATTGTTGAAAAACGTTTATCTGGATAACGTTTCACATAATAGGTGAAAAAACGTTTCAAAACGTTGAGAATCATCTCCGGCATTATGTCCGTTTCGGACGGACATCATGGATAATTATTAACGAATAATATTCTGGATAAAAGTTGAAAAACGTCTCGGATATTCTTGATAAACATCTATGGAGTGGATGATAGTTGAAAATCGTTAGATTGTTCTGGAAATTTGTTTGAAAAACGGCTTTGAATTCTGGATGACAGCATCAAAAACGTCTCCTCGTTTTTGGATTAAACTTTGAAGCTTCCATTCATCTTTGAAGAATGATAAAAATCGGTATTCCTTTCAATTTGGTTATCAGTTGAAAATCATCAATTTATTCTGGAAATTGTTGAAAAACGGTTTTGAATTCTGGATAACAGCATCAAAAACGTCTCCTCGTTCTTGGATTAAACTTTGAAGAATGATAAAAATCTATATTCCTTTCAATTTAGTTATCAGTTGAAAATCGTCAATTTATTCTGGAAATTGTTGAAAAACGGTTTTGAATTCTGGATAACAGCATCAAAAACGTCTCCTCGTTCTTGGATTAAACTTTGAAGCTTCCATTAATCTTTGAATGATAAAAAATTGACATTCCTTTCAATTTGGATGGTAGTTGAAAATCGTCAGTTTGTTCTGGAAATTTGTTGAAAATCAGCTCTGAATTCTGGATAACAGCATCAAAAACATCTCCTCGTACTTGGAATAAACTTTGAAGCTTCAATTCATCTTTGAATAACGATAAAAAATTGACATTCTTTTCAATTTGGATGATAGTTCAAAATCGTCAATTTATTCTGGAAAATTGTTGAAAAACGACTATGAATTCTGGATAACAGCAGCAAAAACGTCTCCTTGTTGCGTCTCGTTCTGGATAATTATTTAAAAATGTCTCCTTATTCTGGATAACTGTTGAAAAAGCGTATCAAAAATTCTGGATAACTGTTAAAAACCTTCTTTTTGATCTGGGTAATTTTAAAATTGCTTCAAACGCAATCTAATTATTTTAGTGTAGTTATAAATCTTTTTTATCTATCAAGACGTCCTCTAATTTGCTACTCTCAGCATCTCCATTTTTAAAAGGAGGGGTAAGAAAGTTGTTTTATAAAACGACTGGATATATTCATCTCCTTGGTTTCTAATCATGACAAAGGAACTTTTACTGCAGAAGTTTTAATAGTAGACATCTTTAGAACTTCAAACAAAAACGATAAAAGAAATGGCTGCGATTCAGACTCCTCAAACCCTATATTATTATTATTTTAAATTAAATTCGCGTAAAAGTTCTTAATTCACGCACTCAACAGTTCTGACACTTCCATATTTTTTTTTATAGCAATACAACTGATTTTTAAAATTCACTTTTTTTTCAGCCCAATCTCCCAATGTGGAATTGAAATAGCGAGGTGGAACCTATAATACAGCACCGATGTTATCTGACCTCGATACTAACCTTCGAAGAACCGTCGACTTTTCTTCGTTTCGAATCTGGAACAAACATCGAGATAAATGTCGGAGTAGAGGATGGGGCGCTCTGGTACAAATTCATTGATTTTTCCCCAGATCTGGGGAAATTTTGGAAATGTGGCAACAACGCACCGTATGAAAAATCAATGGAAGATTAATCTATGAGGCATGCATTCACATATTTAGAAAATTTGGTAAATTGGTCAAACTGATACGTGAACGCATGCCTCTTAACTTTTCATATAGTACGTTAATGCCAAAATTCTTTAGATCTGGGGAAAATCAATAAATTTGAAGCATCCCAAAAATAAATTATTCCCCAGTTTATAATTCGGACAAATTGGTTTTCTGACTTAGAACTAGGAAAAATAGATTAATCCCACTTAGAACTCGAAAAAATCGATTATTCCGATTTAAAAATTAGAAAAAATTGATAATTCCAACTTAAAACTCGGAAAAATTGATTTTTTTGACTAAGAAATCGAAAAAATTATTATTCCGACTAAGAATTCGAAAAAACTCGATTTTTCTGATTTAGAATTTGAAAAAATAGCATATAGCGATTTAAAAACTCGAAAAAATAGATCCTTCCTACTTAGGATTCGGAAAAATCGATTAATCAGATTTAAAAACTCGTAAAAATAGATAATTCCACCTTAGAACTTGGAAAAATTGATTTTTCTGACTAAGAATTCGAAAAAATCGATTTTTCTGATTTGGAACTAGGAAAAATAGATAATTCCAAATAAGAACTCGGAAAATGATTATTCCAACTAAGAATTCTGAAATAAAACCGATGTTTCTGATTTAGAGCTCAGAAAAATAAATAATTTCGACTAATAGGTCGATTCTGAGACAATCTTTAATTTCTGTAAGCCAAAATCTGTAAAAAATTACATTACTATACCTTACAGATTCTGTAGCTTATAGGATATTTCCCAGAATCCTATCATAAGAAAACGAAAAAATCTATTATGCAGTCTTAGAATTCTGAAAAATAGTTTTCCGATTTGAAACTCAAAAAATTGATTATTCCCGATTTACAACTAGGAAAAATTGATTATTCCGACAAAAACTAATTAAATAAAATGGTTATTCCGATAAAGAAATACGAAAAAATTATTATTCCGACTAAGAATTCAGAAAAAATCGATTTTTCTTATTTGAAACTAAGAAAAATTGATTATTTCGACATAGAACTCGGTAAAACAGATTATTCCTGCTTAGAACTAAAAAAAATCCATTATTTCGATTTAAAAACTCGGAAAAATAGATAATTCCAACTAAGAACTCGGAAAAATTGATTTTTATAAGAATTCGAGGAAAAAAAAAAACGATTTTTTCTGATGAAGAGCTCGGAAAAATAAATTATTTCGATTAAAAATTAGGAAAAAATCGTTATGCCGACTTAGAATTCTGAAAAATATTTTCCGAATTGGAACTCAAAAAAAATCGATTATTCCCGACTTACAATTAGGAAAAATTGATTATTTCGACCTAAAACTAGTTAAATAAAATGGTTATTCCGATTAAGAAAAAGGAAAAATGATTATTCCGACTAAGAATTTAGAAAAACTTGATTTTTCTAATTTATAACAAGAATAAATTGATTTTTCTAATTTAGAACTAGGAAAATTGATTATTTCGAAGTAGAACTAGGAAAAACAGATTGTTCCTGCTTAGAACTAAGAAAAAGCGATTATTCCGATTTAAAAACTCGAAAAAATAGATAATTCCAACTTAAAATTCGGAAAAATTGGTTTTTCTGACTAAGAAAACGGAAAAATGATTATTCAGACTAAAGATTCGAAAAAAATTCGATTTTTAAGATTTGGAACTAGGAAAAATAAATTATTCACATTCAAAAACTGGGAAAAATTGATAATTCCAACTTAGAACTCAGAAAAATATTTTTTTTTAACTAGGAAATCGAAAACATTATAATTCCGACTAGGAATTCGGAAAAAATCCATTTTTTTGAGTTCCAGCTCTGAAAAAATAGATTATTTCAACTTGGAACTCGGAAAAATGAATTTATCCGACTTAGAATTCGGAAAGATCTATTTTTCTGAATTAAAACTCTGAAAAAAATCGATTTTTTCCGAATCCTAAGTTGGAATAATATATTTTCCCGAATTCTACGTCAGAATAATCCATTATTCAGGCATTAAAACTCGGAAAAATAGATAGAACTCAGAAAAATTAATTTTTCTAACTAACAAATCGGAAAAATGATTATTCCGATTTACAAACTCGGAAAAATAGATAATTCAAACTTATAATTCGGAAAAATTAATTTTTCCGACTAAGAATTTGGATAAAATTGATTTATTTGATTTAGAACTAGGAAAAATCAATTTTTCAGACTACGAAATAAAAAAAATGGATTATTTGACTTAGAACTCGGCAAAATCGATTAATCCGACTTGGAATACGAAAAAAAAATCAATATTTCAAATTTAGAACTCGAAAAAAATTGATTATTTTAACTGTAAATTCGAAAAAAAACGACCTTTCTAATTTAGAACTAGGAAAAATCAATTTTTCAGACTACGTAATAAAGAAAGCTAGATTATTCACACTTAGAATTCGGAAAAAAATTAATTTTTTAAATTTAAACATCGGAAAAATAGATTATTCGACTTAGAACTCTCCAAAATCGATTATTCCGACTTAAAAAATCAATATTTCAGATTTAGAACTCGAAAAAATGGATTATTCTAACTGTGAATTCGGAAAAAATCGAATTTTCTGATTTAGAACCCGGAAAAATAGATTATTCCGACTTAGAACTTGGAAAAATAGATATATCGGAAAAATCGATTACTTAGAACTCGGAAAAATCGATTAATCCGACTTAGAATTCGGAAAAAATCAATTTTTCAGATTTAGAACTCGAAAAAATCGATTAATCCGATTTAGAATTCGGAAAAAATCAATTTTTCAGATTTAGAACTCGAAAAAATTGATTATTCCTACTGTGAATTCGGAAAAAATCGATTTTTCTGATTTAGAATTCGGAAAAAAAGATTATTCCGACTTAGAACTTGAAAAAGTAGATTATTCCCATTTAAAAACTGAGAAAATAGATATTTCGAATTTATAATTAGGAAAAATTAATTTTTCCGACTAAGAATTCGGATAAATTCAATTTATTTGATTTAGAACTAGGAAAAATAGATTTTTTCAGACTATGAAATAAGAAAAAATAGATTATTCCGACTTAGAATTCGGAAAAAATCAATTCTTCAAATTTAAACATCGGAAAAATAGATTATTTGACTTAGAACTCGGCAAAATTGATTATTCCGACTTAGAATTCAGAAAAAACAATATTTCAGATTTATAACTCGAAAAAATTGATTATTTCAACTGTGAATTCGGAAAAAAGCGAATTTTTTGATTCAGAACTCGGAAAACTAGAGTATTTCGACTTAGAATTCGTAAAAACATCGATTTTCTGACTTGGATCTCAAAAAAATAGATAATTCCAACTTAGAACAAAAAAAAAAAATAAATAATTCCAATTTAGAACTCGGAAAAAATTGATTTTTCTGACATAGAACTGAGAAAAATAGATTATTACGACTTAGAATTCGGAAAAATCGATTTTTCTGATTAAGAATTGGGAAAAAATCAATTTTTCAAATTTAATGGTCGGAAAATAGATTATTCGACTTAGAACTCAGCAAAATCGATTATTCAGACTTGGAATTAAAAAAAATCAATTTTTCAGATATAGAACTCGGAAAAATCGATTATTCAGAATTAGAATTCGGGAAAATTATTCCGACTTAGACACGGAAAAATTGATTTTTATGACTTAGAACTTGGAAAAATAGATTATTTCGATTTAAAAACGGACAAATAAATAATTCCAACTCAGAACAAATCGGAAAAATGATTATTCCGACTAAGAATTCTAATAAAATCGATTTATCTGATTTGGAACAAGGAAAAACAATTTTTCAGACTATGAAATAAGAAAAATAGATTATTCCGACTTAGAATTCGGAAAAATTCAATTTTTCAAATTTAAACAACGGAAAAATAAATTATTCCACTTAGAACTCGGCAAAATCGATTATTCCGACTTAGAATTCGGAAAAATAGATTATTCCGATTTGGAACTCGGATAAATCGATTATCCGACTTAGAAATCGAAAAAAATGGATTATTCCGACATAGAACTTATAAAACTATATTATTCCGATTTAGAACTAGGAAAAATTGATAGTTCTGACTTGGAATTCGGAAAAAATAGAATATTACAATTTAGAACTCGGAAAAATGTATTTGTTTGACTTAGAAATCGGAAAAATCAACAAAGTTGTAAAAATGTAATTTGTAAAGTAACTAAAAGTAATGATGACAATATAAACGTCAACGTCCTAGCAACCGAGGTTGTTAGGTAGTTAAAAACAATGGATTTTTAATATTTGCCTTTCCCTAACATTGACAGGTGCTTAACGTATGTGACGCTTACCTCTATCGGGCTCGGGCTCCTGACTTCTCCTTCCGACATTGCCATTTCCGCTAACAATCAATTCTCTGTCGTCATTTCTGTAGTAATGGCCGCCTCCGCTTCCTCTCTCGTCATAGTACCTGTCGACTTGTTTCTCGCTGGAGTAGCGGCCTTCTTCTTTCGGACTGAGCATTTCAATGAATCTTTCGTCTTGAGACTGCAACAGTTAAATATATCTCTATAAAAAAAAAAAACATTTAAATTAGGTACGAAAATTTTAAAAACCAACAATTTGCCAAGAGCTGTCAGAATTAGAACATATTATGAAACAATTGTGAGGAAAGTAGGATTATATACACCTAAAACATGGATAATGATAGAAAAAACGAGGAAATATGAGAGATTTTCTTAGAAAAAGAGTGTGTTATCGAACATACGATATCACATAATATTTTAATTTGAATTTATTTTATTTATTTTTTAACATATCAATAATGAAGTGAGTAGTCATTTGTTGTTTCTTCCTTTTTATAAACTATATTATCCTATTGTTTATAATTCAACCAAATTATTTAATTTATATTAATTTAATTTCAGTTTTTTGAATTTATTTTTATTTTTTTATTCATTTTATAAAATATAAAAGTGTGCAGGCATTTGTTGTTTCTTTCTTTTTAAACTATATTATTCCTTTGTTTATAATTCAACCGAATTATTTAATTGATTTTTATTGATAATTATTAATTTGTATTAATTTCTATTGATTTTAAATGGTTTTTATTGATTTTTGTTGGTTTTTTATTGATTTTTGTTGGTTTTTATTGATTTTTGTTGGTTTTTATTGATTTTTGTTGGTTATTATTAATTTTTATTTATTTATGATATTTAATAATTTTTATTGTTTTTTTTTTTATTGATTTTTATTGTTTTTTTTTTTATTGATTTTTAATGGTTTTTATTGATTTCTGTTGGTTTTTATTGTTTTTTATTGACTTTTATTATATAATGATTTTTATTGATTTTTGTTATTTATTATTGTTTTTAATGGTTTTTATTGAATTTTATTGATTTATATTGTTTTTTTTTTTTTATTGATTTTTGTTGGTTTTTATTTATTTATAATGATTTTTATTGATGTTTGTTGATTTTTATTTATGATTTCTTATTGATTTTTGTTGTTTGTTTATTGATTTTCAATAGTTTTTATTAATTTTTAATGGTTTTTATTGATTTATGTTGTTTAATATTGATTTTTGTTGGTTTTTATTGAATGTTATTGATTTATATTGTTTTTTTATGATTTTTGTTGGTTTTTATTTATTTATAATGATATTTTTATTTTTATTGATGTTTGTTGATTTTTATTTATTTATGATTTCTTATTGATTTTCAATGGTTTAATTGTTTATTTTTTGTTTTTTTATTAATTTTTGTTGGTTCTTATTGATTTTTATTGTTTTTATTAATTTTTTATGGTTTTTATTGAATTTTATTAATTTATATTGTTTTTATTTATTGATTTTTGTTGTTTTTTTTATTGATTTCTGTTGGTTTTTATTGACTTCTATTGAGTTTTTGTTGGTTTTGATTGACTTTTATTTATTGATGATTTTTATTGATTTTCAATGGATTTAATTGATTTTTTTTTATCTTTTTTTAATTGATTTTTGTTGGTTTTTATTGATTTTTATTTATAGTGATTTTTTTATTGATTTTTGTTGGGTTTCATTGATTTTTATTTATTTATAATGATTTTTATTGTTTTTTATTGATTTTGGTTGGATTTTATTATTTTTATTTATTTATAATGATTTTTAATAGTTTTTATTAATTTCTAATGGTTTTTATTGATTTTTGTTGTTTATAATGATTTTTATTGATTGTCAATGGGTTTAATTGATTTTTATTTACTTATAATGATTTTTATTGTTTTTTATTGGTTTTGGTTGGTTTTTATTAGTTTTTATTTATTTATAATGATTTTTAATAGTTTTTATTAATTTCTAATGGCTTTTATTGATTTTTAATGGTTTTTATTGAATGTTATTGATTTATATTGTTTTTTTTTTATGATTTTTGTTGGTTTTTATTTATTTATAATGATTTTTTTATTTTTATTGATGTTTGTTGATTTTTATTTATGATTTCTTATTGATTTTTGTTGTTTGTTTATTGATTTTCAATGGTTTCAATTGTTTATTTTTTTTATTGATTTTTAATAGTTTTTATTAATTTTTAATGGTTTTTTATTGATTTTTGTTGTTTAATATTGATTTTTGTTGGTTTTTATTGAATGTTATTGATTTATATTGTTTTTTATGATTTTTGTTGGTTTTTATTTATTTATAATGATTTTTTTTTATTTTTATCGATGTTTGTTATTTTTATTTATTTATGATTTCTTATTGATTTTTATTGATTTTCAATGATTTTATTTGTTTATTTTTTTGTTTTTTAATGATTTTTGTTGGTTTTTATTGATTTTTATTTATAATTATTTTTATTCATTTATTTTTATAGCTTTTTGTTTTTTTATTGATTTTTATTAATTTTTAATGGTTTTTATTGAATTTTATTAATTTATATTGTTTTTATTTATTTACTGACTTCTGTTTTTTTTTTTTTATTGATATCTGTTGGTTTTTATTGTTTTTTATTGACTTCTATCGAGTTTTTGTTGGTTTTGATTGATTTTTATTTATTGATGATTTTAATTGATTTTCAATGGTTTTAATTGTTTTTTTTTATCGTTTTTTTTATTAATTTTTGTTGGTTTTTATTTATAGTGCTTTTTTATAATATTTTTTATTGATTTTTGTTGGGTTTTATTAATTTATAATGATTTTTATTCATTTATTTATATTGCTTTCTTTTATTGATTTTTAATAGTTTTTATTGTTTTTTTATTAATTTTGGTTGGTTTTTATTAATTTTTATTTATTTATCATAATTTTTATTGTTTTTTATTAATTTTGGTTGGTTTTATTAATTTAAATTTATTTATAATGATTTTTATTCAATTATTTTTTTGCTTTCTTTTATTGATTTTTAATAGTTTTTATTGTTTTTTTATTAATTTTGGTTGGTTTTTATTAATTTTTATTTATTTATCATAATTTTTATTGTTTTTTTTTATTAATTTTGGTTGGTTTTATTAATTTTATTTTATTTATAATGATTTTTATTCAATTATTTTTATTGCTTTCTTTTATTGATTTTTAATAGTTTTTATTAATTTCTAATGTTTTTTTTTGTGTCAACGGTTTCAACTGCTAAGGTTATTTCGCCTCGTGTTCTTTGTAGGCTTTGTTATTGTTTCCCAGCACCACTTTAGACAGAACTGTTAATTAGAACCCAACAGTGAATGGTCGAGTGGGGAATCCTACCAAGGCATCAGAATTAAATTTAAATACCTGGGACCCTTGGATCCGTTCCCCCTACCCCCCTCTAATCATTTTTATTGAATTTTATTGATTTATATTGTTTTTGTATTTTATTTATTTATAATGGTTTTTTATTTATTTATAATGGTTTTTTATTGATGTTTGTTGATTTTTATTTATTTATGATTTTTTATTGATTTTTGTTTAATTTTTATTGATTTTCAATTGATTTATTTTTATTTTTTAATTATTTTTATTTGTCTATAGAAGACGTACAAACAAAGTAGTAATGAATATATTCAATAAATCAAAACTAACATACATACAAGAGGGTGGATAAAAGGGTAATTACCCCCCGCCCCGGAGCTTTTCGAATACTGAAATTTATTAAATTGTAACATAGTTTTCACAAGAAAACAAGAATGAAATTATTTAAAAAAATATTTCCATATCCGCGCCTGACAACTAGAGCACAAAGAGTAAAAGATTGTTAATACTGGATGGAATAGACGGTGGGAAAAGAAGAGACCGCCCAAAGAAAAAATGATCAAATAGAAAGACAATTTCCAAATAAACATTTAATCAATACTTACTCTATTGTACTGTTTATCATGCCTCTCATCTTTGACATTCAACTTTTCTTCTCTCCTCTCCCTGCGCTTCTCCTTTTCGCGCTCTTTTTCGGAGTCATTCAGTTTATCAGATCTGTGTTTCTCTTTCGCTTGGTCGTCCCTTTGAGATTTTTCCATCCTCTCTTTCGAAGGGCTAGGTCTAAAACGAAATAAACAAAATGGATAATTAAATAAATTCGATCATTAATCGGGCGATTGTGTTTTTTACCCGGTAATATCGACGGAAATGATTTGACTTTTCGTTGACACTCTGATTTCGTCGGAAGCTTGTCTCGAGGATTTTCTTTCGAGTTTTTCTTTCAGAAAATCATCTAGGAATAAATAAACTTTTTAAAATAAGGAAGTGTTAAAAATATATAAATAAAAAAACAAAAAACATAATAAAAAAAATATGTAAAAAAAAAACGTAAATAAAATAAATATGCATATTTATAATAAAAGTATAATTAATGAACAAGTCTGAAAAATTACCTTTATTTTCTCCATTGTGTTTGCTGGTACCTTCACTTTTTAAATCATGGTTTTTACTACCCTGAAAACATAAACGGAGTTTAGTGAAGACATATTGAATCAAAAAGATGCAAATTTAGAGTATGAAACATTAACGTTCCGATTTTACTTTAATCGGAATTGAAAATGGTTTCTTGGACTGCAACTGTTTATAAAATTAATAAAAATCGGTATTAATTAACCAAATTATAATGTCTAAAGCACGTAATAATATGTAGAAATACAAATATTATATTTTATTTAAACAATAAGAAAGCAAATTCTCCGATTTTCAATAAAATTTTAAATTTGGTAAAACTTTATTTAAAAATGTATTTTTACACTATTATAATCACCTGTTTCAAGATAAAAATTATTACATTTCCCAGACTATCCCATTATTTAAGTTTATTCTAAAATTATACAATTTAGAGTACTCTAAACATCCATTTAGGAATATTGTAACGGTTGGAACCGTTATTTCGAACACAATCACCTCTTTCTCAAATGTCATTTGTCGTCTATGCTTTGTGTCAGAGAAAGTGACATTTTCATCTTAGAGACGACGAATAGGTCACTTTTAATTTATTTTGGTCATCCAAAATATTAATTCATATTTATTTATGTTAATGACCGTCTGATTTTATAAGGTACGTTTTGTTAATATGTTATTAAATATATATTTTGTTCAATGATTTTTTGAGCTAATTGTCAAATTTTATACATAACCTCTACATCTGCAATGAATGATACAAAATTATATATTATTTTTTGGAATAAGATATTATGCTTAACTATATTTAAATATATTAAATATGATTTTTCCTTCACTTGGTGGAAGTTGCCTGACCGGTATATAATGTTTAGCGATTGATGTATCTCTGCAGTTTGGGACGAAGGAAGAAATACCTAATTTTACCTTTAACTTACCATATCGTATATTACCTTATATAAATTGTTTTAAATTTGAATTATGTGCAAACTAATGTGAATTAGAATTTGATAACTACCTTATCTAAAGCATTTTTTAAGTATAATTTGATAGTAGTTAGTGATTTTCTATATTTTATCACTAATGTAGAGTTAAGTGTATAAGCTTTAAATATAGTGGTGCCCAACTTCTTTTTCAAAGTTATTCGAGTTATTTAATAACTTAATCCACGCCCTATCAATTGAGCTCCAACACATTGTCAAAATAGATAAACTAAGCAGGTATTTACGTTATAGAATTCAGAAAAAAATCGATTTTTCTGATATAAAACTAGAAAAAATTGATTATTTCGGAACAGAACTCTGTAAAACAGATTATTCCTCCTTATAACTAGGAAAAATCCATTATTCCGATTTAAAAACTCGGAAAAATAGATAATTCCAACTTAGAAATCGGAAAAATTTATTTTTTTCTGACTAAGAAATCCGAAAAATAATTATTCCGACGAAGGATTCGAAAAAATTCGATTTTTTTAATTAGAACTGGGAAAAATAGAATATTCCAATTTAAAAACTCGAAAAAATTGATTATTTCGATTTAAAAATTCGGAAAAATAGACAATTCCAACTAAGAACTCGGAAAAATTGATTATTCTAAGAATTCGAAAAAAAAAAAAAAAAAACAATTTTACTGATGAGGAGCTCGGAAAAATAAATTATTTTGATTAAAAATTAGGAAAACATCGATTATGCCGACTTACAATTAGTAAAAATTAATTATTCCGACATAAAACTAATTAAATAAAATGATTATTCCGAATAAGAAATAGGAAAAATGATCATTCAGACTCAGAATTCAGAAAAAATCGATTTTTCTGATTTAAAACTAGGAAAAATTGATTATTTCGGAACAGAACTCTGTAAAACAGATTATTCCTCCTTATAACTAGGAAAAATCCATTATTCCAATTTAAAAACTCGGAAAAATCGATTAATCAGATTTAAAAACTCGGAAAATAGATAATTCCAACTTAGAACTTACTAAGGATTCGTAAAAAAATATCGATTTTTCTGATTTGGAACTAGGAAAAATAGAATATTTTAATTTAAAAACTCGGAAAAATGGAATATTTCGATTTAAAAATTCGGAAAAATAAATAATTCCAACTAAGAACCGATTTTTCTGATTCAGGGCTCGGAATAATAGATTATTTCGACTAAGAATTTGGAAAAAATCGATTATGCCGACTTAGAATTATGAAAAATAGTTTTCCGATTTGGAACTGAAAAAAATCGATTATCCCGACTTAGAACTAGGAAAAATTGATTATTCCAACATAAAACTAATTAAATAAAAAGATTTTTCCGACTAAGAACTAGGAAAAATTATTATTCCGACTAAGAATTCAGAAAAAATCGATTTTTCTGATTTAAAACTAGGAAAAATTGATTATTTCGACATAGAACTCGGTAAAACAGATTATTTCGACATAGAATTCGGTAAAACAGATTATTCCTGCTTAGAACTAGAAAAAATCTATTATTCCGATTTACAAACTTGGAAAAATAGATAATTCCAACTTAGAACTCGGAAAAATTGATTTTTCTGACTAAGAAATCGGAAAAATAATTATTCCGACGAAGGATTCGAAAAAATTCGATTTTTTTAATTAGAACTGGGAAAAATTGATTATTTCGATTTAAAAATTCGGAAAAAGAGATAATTCCAACTAAGAACTTGGAAAATGATTATTCCAACTAAGAATTCGGAAAACAAAAACGAGTTTTCTGATGAAGAGCTCGGAAAAATAAATTATTTCGACTAGGAATTCGAAAAAAAAAAAAAAAAAACGATTAACCCGACTTATAACTAGGAAAAATTGATTATTCCCACATGAAACTAATTAAATAAAATGATTATTCCGACTAAGAAATAGGAAAAATGATTATTCCAACTAAGAATTTAGAAAAAATCGATTTTTCTGATTTAGAACTAAGAAAAATTGATAATTTCGACGTAGAACTCGGTAAAACAGATTGGTCCTACTTAGAATTAGGGAAAATCGATTATTCCGAATTAAGAACTGGGAAAAATTGATTATTTCGATTTAAAAACTCGGAAAAATAATTCCAACTAAGAACTCGAAAAAATTGGTTTTTCTAAAAACTAGGAAAAATAATTATTCCGACTAAGGATTCGATTTTTAAGATTTAGAACTCGGAAAATACAATAAGAATGGGCTAAAAGTCGGGAAGACAGAAAAACTCAAAAGGAAACATTTCAGGAATATCATTCGATTTTTTTATTTAGAAAATAGATTATTCCGATTTACAAACTCGGAAAAATAGATAATTCAAACTTAGAATTCGGAAAAATTAATTTTTCCGACTAAGAATTTGGATAAAATTGATTTATCTGCTTTAGAACTAGGAAAAATCAATTTTTCAGACTACGTAATAAAGAAAAATAGATTATTCACACTTAGAATTCGGAAAAAAAAAATAATTTTTCAAATTTTAACATCGGAAAAATAGATTATTCGACTTAGAACTGGGCAAAATCGATTATTCCGACTTAGAATTCGGAAAAATCAATATTTCTCATTTAGACTCGAAAAAAATTGATTATTCCAACTGTGAATTCGGAAAAAATCGATTTTTCTGATTTAAAACTCTGAAAAATAGATTATTCCGACTTAGAACTTAGAAAAATAAATTATTGATTTAAAAACTCGGAAAAATAGATAATTCGAACTTAGAATTCGGAAAAATTAATTTTTCCGACTAAGAATTCGGATAAAATCGATTTATCTGATTTAGAACTAGGAAAAATAAATTTTTCAGACTACGAAATAAGAAAAATCGATTATTCCGTCTTAGAATTCGGAAAAAATCAAATTTTCAAATTTAAACAAAGAGAAAAATAAATTATTTCACTTAGAACTCGGCAAAATCGGTTATTCCGATTTAGATTTCGGAAAAATTCTATTTTTCAAATTTCGACCTCGGAAAAATGGATTATTCCGACTTAATATTCGGAAAAATAGATTTTTCCGACATAGAACTTATAAAACTATATTATACCGATTCAGAATTAGGAAAAATTGATAATTCTGATTTGGAATTCGAAAAAAATAGATTACGATTTAGAACTCGGAAAAATTAATTTATCTGACTTAGAAGTCAAAAAAACTAATATAATATACGAAGGATTCGAAAAAATTCGATTTTTTTAATTAGAATTGGGAAAAATAGAATATTCCAATTTAAAAACTCGGAAAAATTGATTATTTCGATTTAAAAATTCGGAAAAAGAGATAATTCCAATCCAACTAAGAATTCGGAAAACAAAAACGATTTTTGTGATGAAGAGCTCGGAAAAATAAATTATTTCGACTAAAAAATAGGAAAAATGATTATTCCAACTAAGAATTTAGGAAAAATCGATTTTTCTGATTTAGAACTAGGAAAAATTGTTTATTTCGACGTAGAACTCGGTAAAACAGATTGGTCCTGCTTAGAACTAGGGAAAATCGATTATTCCGAATTAAGAACTGGGAAAAATAGATAAGTCCAACTTAGAACTTGGAAAAATTGATTTTTCTGACTAAGAAATCGGAAAAATAATTATTTCGACTAAGGATTAGAAAAATTCGTTTTTTTTTTAATTAGAATTGGAAAAACAGAAATTCCAATTTGAAAACTCGGAAAAATTGATTATTTCGATTTAAAAACTCGGAAAAATAGATAATTCCAACTAAGAGCTCGAAAAAAAAAACTATTTTTCTGATGAAGAACTCGAAAAAATTGGTTTTTTTGACTTAAGAACTAGGAAAAATAATTATTCCGACTAAAGAATCGATTTTTAATATTTAGAACTAGGAAAAATATTTTTTTTTACAAGGAAATCGGAAAAATTATAATTCCGACTAGGAATTCGGAAAAAAATGATTTTTCGGATTAAGAACTCGGGAAAATAGATTATTCGGGCTATGAATTCAGAAAAAACTATTTTTTTCTGGCTTAGAACTCGGAAAAATTGATTTTTCTGACTTAGAACTCGGAAAATACAATAAGAATGGACTAAAAGTCGGGAAGACAGAAAAACTCAAAAGGAAACATTTCAGGAATATCATTCGATTTTTTTTATTTAGAAAATAGATTATTCCGATTTACAAACTCGGAAAAATAGATAATTCAAACTTAGAATTCGGAAAAATTAATTTTTCCGACTAAGAATTTGGATAAAATTGATTTATCTGCTTTAGAACTAGGAAAAATCAATTTTTCAGACTACGTAATAAAGAAAAATAGATTATTCACACTTAGAATACGGAAAAAAAAATAATTTTTCAAATTTTAACATCGGAAAAATAGATTATTCGACTTAGAACTCGGCAAAATCGATTATTCCGACTTAGAATTCGGAAAAATCAATATTTCTCATTTAGACTCGAAAAAATTGATTATTCCAACTGTGAATTCGGAAAAAATCGATTTTTCTGATTTAGAAAATAGATTATTCCAACTTAGAACTTGGAAAAATAAATTATTGATTTAAAAACTCGGAAAAATAGATAATTCGAACTTAGAATTCGGAAAAATTAATTTTTCCGACTAAGAATTCGGATAAAATCAAATTTTCAAATTTAAACAAAGAGAAAAATAAATTATTTCACTTAGAACTCGGCAAAATCGATTATTCCGATTTAGATTTCGGAAAAATTCAAGTTTTCAAATTTCGATCTCGGTAAAATCGATTATTCCGACTTAGAATACGGAAAAAATGCAATTTTTCAGATTCCGAACTCGAAAAATCGATTATTCCGACTTAGAATACGGAAAAATTCAATTTTTGAAATTTCGACCTCGGAAAAATGGATTATTCCGACTTAATATTCGGAAAAATAAATTTTTCTGACATAGAACTTATAAAACTATATTATACCGATTCAGAATCAGGAAAAATTGATAATTCTGATTTGGAATTCGAAAAAAATAGATTATTACGATTTAGAACTCGGAAAAATTAATTTATCTGACTTAGAAGTCAAAAAAACAAATATATTATACGAAGGATTCGAAAAAATTCGATTTTTTTAATTAGAATTGGGAAAAATAGAATTTTTGAATTTTTTTTATAATTTTGGTTTTAAATCTAAATTTTCTATTTTTCTAAATTTTTTTTTTTTAATTTTAGAACTTTGTTAATTTTAATTCGTTTTCCTAACTTTCTAATTTTGAAATATTAGAATTTTTGATTTTTCGAATTTTTACTTATTTAATTTCGTTTTTTTTTTCCTCAATTTTCGATTTCTAAATTTTTTATTTTCTTTAATTTTTGTAATTTCCATTTTTTTCATAAATTTGCAATGTTTCTTTTGAATTCTGAAATTTTTCTTTTAATTTTATATTTGGTTTATTTTTTAATTTTACATTTTCCTAACTTTTTATTTTTTTTGTTTTTAATTTTGAAATTTTAGAATTTTTAATATTAGTTTTTTCTCTAAAATTTTGATTTTTCTAATTTATTAATTTTGCATTTCTTTGCTTTTTATTTCGTTTTATCTAACTTCCTAATTATTTAAATCAATTTTTGATTTATTTAACATGTAGGACTTAAAGAAAAGAAAATACAGTAACTAACCTTCTCTTTTTCCAGCGGAATATGAAAATCATTCTCCCTCATCAACTGCCCGCCGGAAGATCGCTGCTTCAACAATCCCAAATAACTACTCGACAACGTAAACAAATCCTGCCGATTATTCTTCTCCTCATCCCTAACTTTTTCTATCCTCTTCTCGATGAACTGACTCAACTTAATCAAAATCGGAAAATGTTGAATGATCTTAATGAGTATAATCAAAGAATTCCGAATTTGTATATAATCCTTCGACTCCAGACAAGTCACCATTGCTTTAGCTAGTTTGTAGTGCCATTTGTGACAGACGTGCCTGTAATTTTCGTAATCGACGTTGTCTAGATTGTCGGCATGTTGGTTGTTCTTTCTGTATTTGGTTACGAAGCCCGGATAGTTCGCGCATTCTCTTTCGAAGACGTCTTTGGATTTGTGCCATCTCATGACGGTTTCTAGCATCGCGAATAGGAATCTGCCGTATCGCATCGCTTCGTTTTCGGTGCATGACGTTATGGAGTACGTTACATCACAAAATAACTAAAATGTAACAAATTTTTGTTTATTCTTATACCACTAATGCTAAATAGTTATAAAATCCGTATTATTTGCATTGAATGTTGATATTAATTTACTTTACACAGATGTGTAATTTTCTAAATTTTTAGGCTTTTCATTTTTTTATAAATTTTACATTTTTTTTTTGAGATTATTTTTTTTATACATTTTTTTATAGTTTTATTTATATAATTTTTTATTTTTTTTTATAAGTTTTTATATTTTTTAAAAAACTTGATATTTTACATTTTTTCCAAAATTTTTATTTTTTAAATATATATTTTTATTTTTTGTCTGATACATTACCGGGTTTGTATTTCAAATTTATAACGTCAAAAAATTCTTTTTTTATATATAAACTAGGTTATTAAAACGAGTAGTTCAAATGTATCAAGTTCAAAAATCGAATATTTGATAAAATAACGATTATAGCGAGTAGTTCAAATGTATCAAATAGTATTTTTGATAAATTGACGGTTATTAAAACAAGTAGTTCAAATGTATCACGTCCAAAAATCGTAAATTTTGATAAATTAACGATTATTAAAGCGAGTAGTGCAAATGTATCGCATTCTAAAAACGTAATTTTGGATAAATTAACGATTAATAAAGCGAGTAGTTCAAATGTATCTCGTTTAAAATTCGTTTTTTTTATAAATTAACGGCTATTAAAGCGAGTAGTTCAAATGTATCGCGTCCAAAAATGGTACTTTTAGATAAATTAACGATTATTAAAGCGAGTAGTTCAAATGTATCTCGTTTAAAAATCGTTTTTTGATAAATTAACGGCTATTAAAACAAGTAGTTCAAATGTATCACGTTAAAAAATCGTACTTTTGATCAATTGACGATAATTAAAGCGAATAGATCAAATGTATCTCGTTTAAAAAAATTTTTTTGATAAATTAACGGCTATTAAAGCGATCACGATCAAAAATAATGCTTTCGATAAATTAGCGATTATTAAAGCGAATAGTGCAAATGTATCGCATCTAAAAATCGTACTTTTAGATAAATTAACGATTATTAAAGCGAGTAGTTCAAATGTATCTCGTTTAAAAATAGTTTTTGATAAATTAACGGCTATTAAAACGAGTAGTTCAAATGTATCACGTTAAAAACCGTACTTTGGATCAATTAACGATTATTATTGCGAGTAGTTCAAATGTATCTCGTTTAAAATTAGTTTTTTGATAAATTAACAGCTATCAAAACAAATGTATCACGTTAAAAAATAGTATTTTTGATCAATTGACGATTTATTAAAGCGAGTAGTGCAAATGTATCGCATCCAAAAATTGTTCTTTTGGATAAATGAACGATTAATAAAGTGAGTAGATCGAATGTATCATTCGTCCAAAAATTGTACTTTAAATCAATTTACGATTATTAAAGTGAGTAGTTCAAATGTATCTCGTTTAAAAATAGTTTTTTGATAAAATAACGCCTATTAAAGCGAGTAGTTCAAATGTATCAAGTCCAAAAATCATACTTTTGTTAACTTAACGATTATTAAAGCGAATAGTGCAAATGCATCGCATCTAAAATCGTACCTTTGAATAAATTAACGATTATTAAAGCGAGTAGTTCAAATGTATCTCGTTTAAAAATCGGTTTTTGATAAATTAACGGCTAATAAAAAGAGTAGTTCAAATGTATCACATTTAAAAATCGAATAATTGATTAAGTAACTGTTATTAAAGCGAGTAGTTCAAATGTACCAATTTAAAAATTGTATTTTTGATAAATTGACAGTTATTAAAGTGAATAGTTCAAATATATCACGTTTTAAACTCGCATTTCTAATAAATGAATCGTATAATTGATTAAATAAGGGGTGGTTATTAAAGCAAGTAGTTAAAATGTATCACATTTAAAAATCGCATTTCTGATAAACGGTTATTAAAGCCAGTAGTTCAAATGTATAAATTTCAAAAATCGTATTTTTGCTAAATTAAGAGGGATTTAAACGAGTAGTTCAAATGTATCAAATCTATTTTTGATAAATTTAAGATTATTACAGCAAACAGTTCAAATGTATAAGTTTAAAAAATGTATTTTTGAAAAATTGACGCTTATTAAAACGAGTAGTTCAAATGTACACAATTTTTTTATTTTTTTTTTAAATATATTTTTTATTTTTTAGTCCTTTTTTTATTTTATTTCTTTTTACTATTTTTTATTAATTTATTTTCCTATACAATTTGTAAACTTTGATTAAAAATGACATATACTTTTATTTATTTTATTTTTTGTTTTTTATTTTTTGCCTTATTTATATTTTTGTATATATATTTTTAATTTTTAATTAATAACTTTTAGATTTTTTTTACTGATATTTTGATGTTTCATTTTTTAGTTTTTTTTTTATTTCTTTTTAATTTCTATTAATTTATTTTCTTATACAATTTGTAAACTTTGATTAAGAATGACATGTACTTTCATTTATTTATTTTTTTGCTTTATTTTTTAATTTTGTTAATTTTTTAATTTTTGTATTTATATTTTTGTTTTACTTTCTTTTTTCTTAATAGGAAATCAATTAATTCAATAACACATAGCACCTTATAGAAAATATTGAAAACTTACCCTATCATAAAACAGTAAAGTCGAAAAATTCGGCGTCTTCAACAAATGTATAGTATGCACGAATTTCGCACAGTATACAGCATCGATCTGGGTAAACGTGCACCTCGGAAAAACGCATAATTGAAGAAACCTCGTGATAGTTTCATTTTTGGCAGTTTTCAGCGACTTCGTCAAAAACCAATGATCCTTTTCCTGTTTCAACCTGTACATGATTTTATCGACGTGCTCCGTTTGCTTCTTCTTCTCGTCTTGCAGCTTTTCCGATAAAGTTTGATACCTCTCTTGCTCCTTCTTACCTTTGGCGCCCATATCCATGTTGGCCAACGACGCCATTTTGGCTTTGCTGATGACGTGTTGATAGGTTTCTTCGGGTACGTACAAATCGTACATGGTTAACGACCAAAACGTCGCTAGAAATTGACAGGAAATGTCTTCCCACACTCGAGGAGGGTGCAGGAGTTGCAGCGACGTACAAACCGGTTCCATTATTTCCGTAATGGCTTCGAAATATTTTTGATTCTTGACGGAGGTAGACATTTTTTTGTAGGCCGGGTCGACTTTTCTGAGTTGGTCGTATTTTTGCTGAAAGACAATATTTCTATTATTACGCTATATTGTCGTGACGTAATTTGTGTTCCAATGACAGCTGACTTTTAATATTTTAGTAAATTCATTAATTTAATTCACTAATTTAATTCAATTAATTAATTAATTTAATTCATTAATTTAATTCATTAATTTAATTTATTAATTTAATTCATTAATTTAATTCATTAATTTAATCCATTAATTTAATTCACTAATTTAATTAATTAATTTAATGAATTTAATTCATTAATTTAATTTAAGTTATTAAATTTACTAATTTAATTCATTAATTTAATCCATTTGACGAATTTAATTCATTAATTTAAGTTATTAATTTAATTTATTAAATTTACTAATTTAATGCATTATTTAATTCATTTATTTAATTCATTAATTTAATTCATTAATTTAATCCATTAATTTAATCCATTAATTTAATCCATTAATTTAATCCAGTAATTTGATGAATTTAATTCATTAATTTAATGAATTTAATCCATTAATTTGATGAATTTACTTCAATTATTTAATGAATTTAATTCATTAATTTAATTTATTAATTTTTGAATCTAACAAATAATTTTTTTTTTTCAATTCCTGAATTTTCTATTATTTTTGACAGTTAAATTTTAAAATTCTGTCATTGAAATTAACATATACGTTTTTTACAATTTCTAATTTTTGAATTTTCTTTATAAATGTTTAGATTAGAATAACAATTGGAATACTCACATTGATGGCGTGATTGAACATAGGTCTGGCCAGGAAAAACGCCACCTCCAAAGGTATATGATAATCAGTCAACATGCTCTGAATAGACGGCAATTTATTGACGTATTCATCGACGGACAACGTCGATCCGAGGAATGTACCGAATTGAACTAAAGTATCTTGACACTGATCAGACAATTTTCCGACCAATTTCAAATGGCTGGTCTTCGCGGTTTCTTTGTACACCACGCAGTAGTTTTGTTGCGCCATCAACAGGCACAGAGCTACGGCTAGATCGTTCTCGGCCATCGCTTCTTTCAGTCGCAACGAGGATTTTTTCGTGTTGCGAATTTGACTAAAGTATCCGGCCTAAAAGGAAATATAAATTTACATTTTTGAATTTTCAAATTTTGTATTTAAGTATTTAAGTAAGTATTTAAGTATATAAGTATTTAAGTATTCTAAAGTATTTACGTGTTTAAGTATTTATGTGTTAAAGTATTTAAGGGTTTAAGTATTTAAGAATAGGAATTTAAAATTGTAAGAATTTAGAAAATGAAGAAATTAAGAATTTAGGAAATGAAGAAATTAATAATTTAGGAATTAAAGAAATTAAGAATTTAAGAATCAAGAATGAAGAATTTTTTAATTTATTTTTCAATTATTTTGCAATTACTTTTCAATTTTTCATTTAATATGCAATTATTTTTCAATAATCATTTTTCAATTATTTGTTCAAATATTGTCCAATAATCATTTTTAAATTGATTCAATTGTTTCAATTATTTTTTAATATTTCAATCATATTTCATTTATTTTTTTATTGTTTTACCAATTTTCAATAATTTTTCAATGGTTTTTCAATTATTTTACTCATTTTTCTATCATGTTTCAATTATATTTCAATATTTTTTCTAACAATTTTTCGATCATATTTTAATTGCTTCTCAATTGTTTTTCAAATGTTTTTTTAATTTTTTTTTAATTAATTAAATTGTTTCAATTATTTTTTAATATTTCAATCATATTTCATTTATTTTTTTAATAATGTTTTATTAATTACATTTCAATTTTTTTCAATGATTTTTCAATAATCATTTTTTTAATTATTTTTCTCATTTTTCAATTATTTTTAAATATTTTTTTAATATTTTTTCGATCATATTTCAATTGTTTTTTAATTGTTTCTCAATTTTCTTTTCAATTGTTAGTGTTTTTTAATTGTTATTTTACTGTTTTTTAATTGTTTTGATTACTTTTCAATTATTTTTACAATTATTTTTCAATTATTTTACACCTTACAGATTTGAGAATTTAAGGATTTAAGAACAAAAATGAAGAATTAAGAATTTTTGAATTTCTGTATTTTTCAATTATTTGTTCAATTTTTTTTCAATAATCATTTTTTAAATTGATTCAATTATGTTTCAATTATTTTTTAATATTTCAATCATATTTCATTTATTTTTTAATGTTTTACCAATTACTTTTCATTTATTTTTTAATGATTTTTCAATTATTTTTCTCATTTTTCAATATTTCAATTATTTTTCAATATTTTTTTTTTTACAATTTTTCGATCATATTTCAATTGTTTTTAAATTGTTTCTCAATTGTTTTTCAAGTGTTATTGTTTTTCAAATGTTTTTTAATTATTTTTAATTACTTTTCAATTATATTCCAAATATTTTTCAATTATTTTTCCAAATATTTTTCAATTATTTTTCAATAATCATATTTCAAGTGATTTTTAAATTATTTTACACTTTACAGATTTAAGAATTTAAAGATTTAAAAATAATTTGAATTTGTGTATTTTTCAATTATTCTTGAATTTATTTTGCAATTATTTTTTAATTTTTCAATTATTATGCAATTATTTTTCAATTATTTGTTCATTTTTTTTTTCAATAATCATTTTTAAATTATTTTTCAAATGATTCAATTATGTTTCAATTATTTTTTAATATTTCAATCCTATTTCATTTATTTTTTAATGTTTTACCAATTTTTTCATTTATTTTTTAATGATTTTTCAATCATATTTCAATTATTTTTCAATATTTTTTTTTTAAACAATTTTTCGATGTTATTTCAATTGTTTCTCCAGTGTTTTTCAATTGTTATTGTTTTTAAAATGTTGTTTTAATTATTTTTTCAATTACTTTTTAATTATTTTTCCGATTATTTTTCAATAATTATATTTTAAGTGATTTTACACGTTCCACATTTTAAATCCATAAAAAAGTGATTCATTCAGTCAATGTTAAGACCTGCAGAAATAAGGGCTAGTTTTTATATTGAATGGCGACTGATTGTGAATCAGTTAATTTATTGTACACATATTCGTTTATTAGATCGACCAATATACCAATTATGACATTGGATATTATTTATAAGTTATGGAACACCAAATTATTCCCGATTGTGACGTCGGGTTATAATTTGATTGTTAATCACATTCCTTATATATGTTTTCTATTACGATATCGAATAATATTCCGATTATGACATTAGATATTTTATCAGTTAGAAAAGTGTGGAAATCAATTAAAAAAACGAATTTATCAAGTATTAAGATTGTCTTGCAGAAAACAGTGTTATAAGTTGCTAAAAGAATAAAATAAACACTATTATAGTATGGGTATCTTTACCATCAGTTTATCATATATAATTATTTGGTACAATACCTCAGATTTAAGTAATTCGCCTCCAGCCAAAGCGTTTAGTTGATCCATCGTCAAATCTTCGGCAGCGTCCACGCCCGCCATTTTCTGAACTACTTCCTTTAAAATTAGCAAATCCAAACTAAAATAAAAATCCAATGATAATAAACAACGTATTTGTTTGAGGAAAGGAAGGTTTGCGTGATTTACCACAGACATTTATTTAGAATAAAGCTTTAACAACAGGGAGTTATAATAGGTGAGTTTGAAGTAGAGTTTTTAGGTAAGTAATGGGCAAATTTTGGATGTCACCGGGGAATTTATAAGAAAGAATTGTAGAAGTTGAATAAAGTTGAGAGAAACAGCAAGAGTCAGAGGAAGAGGCAGAGAAGTGCAGTTAGTGAAAGACGTAGATTAGGAATCAGAAAGAAAGGCAAGGCAGAGGAGAGCAGGAGGCAGAGGAGAGTAGGAGGCAGAGGAGAGCAGAAGGTAGAGGAAAGCAGGGGACAGAGGAGAGTAGGAGGCAGATGAGAGTAGGAGACAGAGGAGAGCAGAACGCAAAGAAGAACAGGATGCAGAAGAAAGCAGGATTAAGAGAGAGAAATAAATAGGAATTGGAACCACCGGGAGAAAGAAGAGGACCGGAAGATTTTTAGTTATTTAAAATATTTTGTAGTCGTATGAGTCGCGAAACTAAAAGCTATGAGATTTTGGAATGATTCGACTTTTCCGGGGTGAAACTATTACAATATCTAAAGGAAAATACATAAAAGAAAAAAAATCAATTTAAATACCAGAGTAAAAATGTCCACCGTTATATAAATACAATCTTAACAGCCGGTTGCAAATTTAGTATTCCGAAAAATTTGACAGATTTAACAAGCGTTTATGCAACCGGGTGTTACAAGTTTTAATTATTAACGAAACAATTTAACTAAGATAAAAACGACTTTCCCAATGGACCGATACGGAAAAATTCGCGGTGGAAAGAGAAAGTAAGTCTGAAAATGAAGGGAAAACCAATATCCATAAGGAACATTTAAAAACCGGATGATTATACTTAAGTCTGTTTGCTTTTTTCCTTTTAAACAAAATTTTTCCCGGAAAATGTTTAGTTTTTGCAGAAAATTTGTCCGAAAAGTCAAAAACAAAGTTGACCCGGTCCGAAAATACTCGTATAAGTCGCGACCCTAAAAGCTTTAGGATATTGAAATGAAACGCCTTTTCCGGGGTGAAACCATTACAATATCTAAAGGAAAATACATAAAACAAAAAAAAATCAATTTAAATACCAGAGTAAAAATGTCAACGGTTATATAAATAAAATCTTAACCTCCGGTTGCAAATTTAGTATCCCGATAAATTTGACAGATTTAACAAGCGTTTACGCAACAGGGTATTACAAGTTTTAATTATTAACAAAACCATTTAACTACGGTGAAAAACTTACCTCTTTTGAGCTTTGAGCTGATTGGCGACGAACTGCAACAACCCCGCCAATTCTATCGTATATTTCTTGTAGACAGCACCGCAAAAGCTCGACAAACTCTGCAACCACGTCGATATCGACGTACTATCGTGCTTGACTCTCTTCTTTTCCGCGTTTGCGAGCGATTCGATGAGACAGAAACCCAAAACGTCGTAGGATAAGTTCGTCAAATATTTCAACGAATCTACGACCGGGTTGATCAAATTGTTGTACACTTGGATTTGCAATAGGACGTAGTCGAATAGAAACCCCGGTGAGCAATGGGTTAGTTTCCCGATCAGTCTACCGACGGGTTTGACGTTTTCTTTACTAACGCGCTTCATTATGTTTTTAATTTGCTTTTCGGAATCGGCTCGTTTCTTTAATAATTCCGGGTACAAAGTGTACGTTTCGTTTTTCCATCTGGAATACAAACAGTACCGGATCTGATACGGGTACAGTTTCAACAGCGTCCAAATCTCTTCGGCTATACAGCAATTGCACTCCAAATAAGCCAAAGACGGTAAAATCGACATGTCTACTAAAGAAATTATGTCGTAATACAAGGAAGTTTCTTTTGGCGGTTGGCTTTTGGCGTTGTCTACTCCGTAAGAGGCGAGCGCAGCTTTGCATAATCGCACGATTTTGCTTAGGAGAACGGTGTCGTAGCGTAGGGAAGAACCCAACATTAGAAGCAACGGTATGGCTGTATCGCGAAGATCGTTGAAATTTTCAGCTTGTGCGGGTGGAACTAAACCTTCGAATGGTGCTACGGGTTTCCTTGGAATTTTCGGTCCTATTATACCGTACCTTAAAGTTATAATTACGGTTAAATCGGGTCTGAAATGTGTATAGTGGGAAAGAAAATTTGTCGGAACAGTCGAAAAATGTGGTGTAACAATTTTTTACCGATTTTCTTCAAGCGAAGAAAATATCTTCTTTTAAACAAGATATTTCCCGGAAATTTTTTTGTTTTTCCGGTAAATTTGTCCGAAATGTCAAAAATATACTCTATCTCCTCTTTTAAACAAGAATTTTCCCGGAAAATTTTTAGTTTTTCCGGGAGATTTGTCCAAAAAGTCAAAAACAAAGTTGGTACTATTCGAAAATGCGCGAAACCCACTTTCCCAAAAGAAAATGTATGGAAATTTTCCGCAACGTATGAAATAGCGGTCAAAGAGAAATTTGGTGCCGCCGGATAATGTATAAAAACGACTTTCCCAAAGGACCGAAATGGAAAAATTTACGGAACGAGAAAATGCAGGGAAAACCATTATCCCAAATGAAAATTTAAAAACCGCATGATTATACTTATGGTTTTTTGTTCTATTTTATTTTAAACGAAATTTTTCCCGGAAAATGTTTAGTTTTTCCAGAAAATTTGTCCAAAAAGTCGAAAACAAAATTGATCCGGTATGAAAATGTGCGGAAACTCACTTTCCCTAAAGAAAATGTGGACATTTTTCGCTACGGATTAATTCGCGGTTAAAGAGCAAGTTAGTGCCGCCGGAAAATAAATAAAAAAACGACTACCAAAGGATCGAAACGGAAAAATTCGCGGTAAAAAGAGAAAGTAAGTCTGAAAATGTGGGGAAAACCATTATCCCAAAGAAAAATATAAAAACCGGATGATTATACTTAAGGTTTTTTGCTCTATTTCCTTTTAAACAAAAATTTTCCCGGCAAAGTTGTACGAAAAGTCAAAAACAAAGTTAATCCGGTATGAAAATGTGCAAAAACTCACTTTCCTAAAAGAAAATGAATGGATTTTTGGGAACGGATAAAAATCGCTGTCAAAGAGAAAGTTAATGCCGCCGGAAAATGTATGAATAACGTCTTTCCCAAAGGACCGAAACGGGAAAGTTCGCGGTGGAAAGAGAATGTGGAAATTTTCCGCAACAGATTAATTCGTGGTCAAAGAGGAAGTTAGTGCCGCCGGAAAATGTATGAAAAACGACTATCCCAAAGGGCCGAAACGGGAAAATTCGAAAAGGGAAATTTAAAAACCGGATGATTTTACTTTAGTTTGTTTGCTTTTCTTCCTTTTAAACAAAATTTTTCCCGGAAAATGTTTAGTTTTTCAGGAAAATTTGTCTGTAAAGTCAAAAACAAAGTTGATCCGGTCCGAAAATGTACGAAAATTCTCAGTCAAAGAGAAAGGGCCGCCGGAAAATGTAGAAAAAAACGACATCACAAAGAAAAATTTAAATATCGAATGATTCTACTAAAGTTTTTTATCTCTCTAATATTTTTCCCGTAAAAACGTTTGACCTTAATTTTCCCGTGAAATGTGTTTGAGGTAACGGAAAAATGTCCTTATCAGATCATCAAGAAACGAATTTTCAATTTTGTCGGAAAAGACGAAAAATTAGATGAAACAATTTTATTTTCGAATTTCTTCAAGCTAAAGAAAATTTTCCGAAACAGTTAAAGCGGCTGCCGAAAAAACAAAATTGGTTCGACCGGAAAATGCGGGGAACACTATTTTTCGAAACAAAATTTAAGGAATTTCCCGAAAAAGGATAAATACGCGTTTTTTAAGCAAATTTTTACCGGAAAACCAATAGATCCTAATTTTTCGGAGGAATTATTACCAAACTTAATTTTTCCGGAAAATTTGCCGACAAAGTAGTTTTTTTCGATTTCCTGAAACGGATAAAGTTGCTGTCGAAACAAAAGAGTTGATCAGCCAGGAAAATACATGGAAAACAACTTTCCGGAAAGAAATTTTCCTTTTAAGCAATATTTTTGCGGAAAATCGTTCGATCCTAATTGTTCTGAGCATTGTTTGAGGTAACGGGAAAATTTTCATGTCTTATTAAGAATGTCGAGTAATATACGCCAATTTTTAGTTTTTTCTTTTTTTTTTTTAAAATTTCCGGAAAAGTAGAAAAATTAGTTAAAACAATTTTTTTTCGATTTCCTAAAACGAATAAAGCTGCTGTCGAGAAATAAAGTTTATTCTGCCGGAAAATGCGTAAAAAACCAGTTCCGCGAAAGAAAATCTCCGTTTAAGATTTTTCCCGTAAACAGTTTCTAACCTTAATTTTCCTGAAAAGTTTGTTTGGTATAACGGGAAAATTTCCATGTCAAGCTGTCAAGAATGTCGAATAGTATAAGCGAATTTTTAGTTTTACCGGAAAATTTGTCGGAAATTTAACATTTTCCGACGTCATTCTACAGAGACAATTTCAATGTATCGGAAGTAGTGAAATTCAATGGGTTATATTTGGTTCTTCTCACTATAAATAGGTTGAAAAATTTGTTAATTAACAAAATATAATTAAGCAAAATAATTTTTATTTTATCACAAATTCCAACCTAATAAAGATGGCGGTTCACTATAATAGATCTTTATAGGTTAGGTCCTTATCTCCTTATACTCTAAATCTGTGGGTAACGAACAAGTAGATGTAGTCACAACATAAATTTTAACACAAAATTACCGGCTTTATTCCCACAAAAATTTAGTAAATTAATTCAAAAACATATTTTAATTAATTTCTGTAAAAAATATATATTTCGGCGATATAATAAACTATCCGGCAATTTTTTACAAATATCTTTAATAATAGCGAATATTTTCGATTATGAGATCGAACAATATACCAATTATGATATCGTATACACATAAAAAGAAAATAACAAGAAAATTCTTACCTGCTGTATAAAGGTTCGATGATATAATGCAAGAGCCTACATAAAGCGTTAGCAATAGGCTCATAACCAACGGCATACCTTTCCGGTAACCTCTTAATAAGAATTTGCGCATTTTCCATATCGCCGATCAACAATAAAGCCTCACAAAGTCCCAATTTTTGATTACCCTCGTATTCCACGCTTTCCACGTCAGATTCGTCCGGTACATCTTCCTTTTCTTTATTATTTATGCTAATTATTTGAAGTTTACGAACGTATTCTTTGGCATCTTTCATATGTTTGTCTACTTCTTTGATTATGACTTTGTCTTCAGGTAGTAACTAATTAAAAAAATAAAATGTTGATATTTTCATTCATTAAAACCTTGAAATTGCCGAATGTATTACGTTCAATAACCCAGTACATTATTGTAAATAACTCACCCAATAATAAATATCATCCAATTCGATAATTTTATGTTGCAAAAGTTGCGCCGTGAGAACGTACAAAGATTGCGGAACGTCTTGTTCGCTGTTTCTCAGAAATCCGAATTTCGTCGACAACACTTCGCTTATTATTCGGGGATCGTTCATATAATTATTGATGAGAGAAACGAATATCTTCGCATCTCTCGGCTTGGTTTCGAAACTTTCTAATATTACGTCGAGCACCCTGTTGGGATCTAAGTTAAAACAACCTAAAAATGGCGGAAAATTAATTTCTCAAAGACTTAAATTATTTTAAAAGTAAAGGTTTGGAAATAAAATGTGTTCATTATCGAACACACGATAGAATTAAAACTTCTTAGACGAATTTACTTTATTTTATTTATTTTTACAATATATCTTTATTAGTTTCCCAAAAGATTATCGACTTAAGTATTTCTGTCACTTTAATTTATTTGATTTTAATTTATTTCAATTTGTTTTAATTTATTTCAATTTATTTCAATTTGTTTTAATTTATTTCAATTTGTTTCAATTTATTTCAATTTATTTCAATTTATTTCAATTTATTTCAATTTATTTCAATTTATTTCCAATTTATTTCCAATTTATTTCAATTTATTTCAATTTATTTCAATTTATTTCAATTTATTTCAATTTATTTCAATTTATTTCAATTTATTTCAATTTATTTCAATTTATTTCAATTTATTTCAATTTATTTCAATTTATTTCAATTTATTTCAATTTATTTCAATTTATTTCAATTTATTTCAATTTATTTCAATTTATTTCAATTTATTTCAATTTATTTCAATTTATTTCAATTTATTTCAATTTATTTCAATTTATTTCAATTTATTATTTCATTTTAACTTAAATTTATTTTAATTTGATTTATTTATTTACTTTAAATTTGTTTTAATTTAAATTTATTTTAATTTGATTTATTTATTTATTTTAAATTTGTTTTAATTTAAATTGATTTTAATTTATTCTTATTTGTTTTTATTTATTTTTACCTTACATTTTTATTAATTTTTGACTAGTTATTCACTTTTCTTCACTTTAGAAAACAAAAGAAATAGTTTTTTTTTAAATATTTCCATGATTGTGTTCATAGTCTCTTAAGATTGAATATTAAATAAATTTACCTATTAATGATTGAACTATTCCTATCAATTCTTTTGAGTCGGTATTTTCATTAAACTCGGTATTGAGTTCTGCGACCAGTTTGGAAAATCCTTCACATTCTTCTCTAAATAAATTAAATTTTCGCTGTTTATAGCTAAAAGTAAATAAAATATATCAATATGTTGTTAATTATAATAACTTAGGTAATTTTATAAAAAAAATACAAAGCAGGCTCTCAAAAAGTTTGCGTTATTAAGAAAATTCTTTTTTATAAAGAATGAATCATAAAAATATATGGAAAATTTGATAAAAAATTAAATCAGATTTTAAAAAAAGAATTATATAAAAAAGAAGTATATTAAAAAGAGAAAAAAAAAATATATTAAAAATGGAAAAAAGCATTTTAAAATTTGAAAAAAAAAAAAATTAAAAATGGAAAAAAGTATAATAAAAATCGAAAAAAGCATATTAAAAAAATATATAATAGAACTGGAAAACAAGGATATTAAAAATAGAAAAAAAGTATTTTAAAAATTGAAAAAAATATTAAAAATGAAAAAAATTATATTAAAAATGGAAAAAAGCATTTTAAAAATTGAAAAAGAAAATTAAAAATGGAAAAAAGTATAATAAAAAATCGAAAAAAACATTAAAAATTAAAAAATATATATAATAAAAATGAAAAAAAGTATATTAAAAATAGAAAAGAGCATTTTAAAAATTAAAAAAAAAAATTAAAAATGAAAAAAGTATAATAAAAATAAAAAAATATATTAAAAATAGAAAAAAGCATATTAAAAATTAAAAAATATATAATAAAATTGGAAAACAAGGATATTAAAAATAGAAAAAGTATTTTAAAAATTGAAAAGAAATATTAAAAATGAAAACAAGAAATATTAAAAATGAAAAAAAAAAAAATAAATTAAAAATGGAAAAAAGCATTTTAAAAATTGAAAAAAAAAATTAAATGGAAAAAAGTATAATAAAAATCGAAAAAAGCATTTAAAATTTAAAAAAATATATAATAAAGCTGGAAAACAAGAATATTAAAAAATAGAAAAAAGTATTTTAAAAATTGAAAAGAAATATTAAAAATAAAAACAAGATATATAATATATAAAATGAAAAAAAGTATATTAAAAATAGAAAAAAGCATTTTAAAAATTGAAAAAAAAAAATTAAAAATGGAAAAAAGTATAATAAAAATCGAAAAAAGCATACTTATTAAAATAAAAAAGTATATTAAAAAATTGAAAAGAAATATTAAAAATGAAAACAAGAAATATTACAAATAAAAAAAAATAAAAAAAAAGCATATTAAAAATAGAAAAAGCATTTTAAAAATTGAACAAAAATTTCTTAAAAATGGAAAAAAAGTATATTAAAAATCGAAAAAAGCATATTAAAAATAGAAAAAGTATATTAAAAAAAAAGAGGAAAAATTGGAAAAAATACTTAAAAAATAGAAAAAAATATATTAAAAATAGAAAAAAGTATATTAAAAATATGAAAAAGTATATTAAAGAGATTCACTTTTTAAAAACATTAAAAAACGGTATTACCATTTGGCTTTTTATAATATACTGTATCTTAAAAAGTTTACATTATATGGAAAAAAATTTTTTTTATAAAGAATGAATCATAAAAACTTATAAAATATATAAAAACCACCATTGTTTTTTATACAGGGTGTGTCAAAAAGTTTGCAATATATGGAAAACTTTTTTATCATTAAATTTTGAGAAAAAAATTATTGATAAAAGTTGGTGCTACAATTAAAATATTAAATAAATACCATGTACGAGGGAAATAAAAAAAAATATGAATTTGGTTGAAGAATAAAATGCTTATTTTAAAAAATATAGAGAAATGTTATTTGAAAAACTTGTTTAGAAATAATATTTATGACCAAATCTCTAATTAGATAGATCAATTTTAAAAATTAAAAACTTTAGATATTTTTAAAATTGTTAAAAACCTCTTCAGAACTTTCTTAATAAAAAGTATGTAGATAGGAATCCAAATTAACGTGTATAGCGTGTTAGCATACATCAAAACTTATATTTAAAACTTATGCAACAAAAGTAGTCATTTGTATGCCAATTATATAGCACAAGAACGATTTTAACACATTCCACAACAATGAAATGTTTTTAATGTTTCGTGCATCAAGTATTCTCTGCTGGATCCAACTGACAGTGCTGTTTCTAAAGTGGCACTGGGAAATAGCAATTTACTTCAAATTTATAGGTTTTCAAACAATTTAAGAAACAATATTTGGGCCCTTTACCCTTGTTAATGCTAAAAAATATTTGGGCCCTTTACCCCTTAAGCCTGTCCATGTAAAAATATTTAAGCCATTTATCCCTTAAGCCTGTCCATGTAAAAATATTTGAACCCATTATTCTTGCTAATCCAAAAAATATTTGGGCCCTTTACCCCTTAATCCTGTCCATGTAAAAATATTTAAGCCATTTATCCCTTAAGCCTGTCCATGTAAAAATATTTGAACCCAATATTCTTGCTAATCCAAAAAATATTTGGGCCCTTTACCCCTTAAGCCTGTCCATGTAAAAATATTTAAGCCATTTATCCCTTAAGCCTGTCCATGTAAAAATATTTGAACCCATTATTCTTGGTAAGCCAAAAAAATATTTGGACCCTTTACCCCTTAAGCCTACCCATGTAAAAATATTTCGCCCCTTTATCCGTTACGCCTATCCATGTAAAAATATTTGAACCCTTTATCCTTGCTAATGCAAAAAAAATATTAAGCCTGTCCATGTAAAAATATTTAAGCCATTTATCCCTTAAGCCTGTCCATGTAAAAATATTTGAACCCATTATTCTTGGTAAGCCAAAACAATATTTGGACCCTTTACCCCTTAAGCCTACCCATGTAAAAATATTTCGCCCCTTTATCCGTTACGCCTATCCATGTAAAAATATTTGAACCCTTTATCCTTGCTAATGCAAAAAAAAAAATTTGGGCCTTTTACCCCTTAAGCCTGTCCATGTAAAAATATTTAAGCCATTTATCCCTTAAGCCTGTCCATGTAAAAATATTTGAACCCATTATTCTTGGTAAGCCAAAACAATATTTGGACCCTTTACCCCTTAAGCCTACCCATGTAAAAATATTTCGCCCCTTTATCCGTTACGCCTATCCATGTAAAAATATTTGAACCCTTTATCCTTGCTAATGCAAAAAAAAAAAAATTTGGGCCTTTTACCCCTTAAGCCTGTCCATGTAAAAATATTTAAGCCATTTATCCCTTAAGCCTGTCCATGTAAAAATATTTGAACCCATTATTCTTGGTAAGCCAAAAAAATATTTGGGCCCTTTACCCCTTAAGCCTACCCATGTAAAAATATTTCGCCCCTTTATCCGTTACGCCTATCCATGTAAAAATATTTGAACCCTTTATCCTTGCTAATGCAAAAAAAAAAAATTTGGGCCTTTTACCCCTTAAGCCTGTCCATGTAAAAATATTTAAGCCATTTATCCCTTAAGCCTGTCCATGTAAAAATATTTGAACCCATTATTCTTGGTAAGCCAAAAAAATATTTGGGCCCTTTACCCCTTAAGCCTACCCATGTAAAAATATTTCGCCCCTTTATCCGTTACGCCTATCCATGTAAAAATATTTGAACCCTTTATCCTTGCTAATGCAAAAAAAAAATTTGGGCCTTTTACCCCTTAAGCCTGTCCATGTAAAAATATTTAAGCCATTTATCCCTTAAGCCTGTCCATGTAAAAATATTTGAACCCATTATTCTTGGTAAGCCAAAAAAATATTTGGGCCCTTTACCCCTTAAGCCTACCCATGTAAAAATATTTCGCCCCTTTATCCGTTACGCCTATCCATGTAAAAATATTTGAACCCTTTATCCTTGCTAATGCAAAAAAAAAAAATTTGGGCCTTTTACCCCTTAAGCCTGTCCATGTAAAAATATTTAAGCCATTTATCCCTTAAGCCTGTCCATGTAAATATATTTGAACCCATTATTCTTGGTAAGCCAAAAAAATATTTGGGCCCTTTACCCCTTAAGCCTACCCATGTAAAAATATTTCGCCCCTTTATCCGTTACGCCTATCCATGTAAAAATATTTGAACCCTTTATCCTTGCTAATGCAAAAAAAAAATTTGGGCCTTTTACCCCTTAAGCCTGTCCATGTAAAAATATTTAAGCCATTTATCCCTTAAGCCTGTCCATGTAAAAATATTTGAACCCATTATTCTTGGTAAGCCAAAAAAATATTTGGGCCCTTTACCCCTTAAGCCTACCCATGTAAAAATATTTCGCCCCTTTATCCGTTACGCCTATCCATGTAAAAATATTTGAACCCTTTATCCTTGCTAATGCAAAAAAAAAATTTGGGCCCCTTATCCCTTAAGCCTGTCCATGAAAAATATTTCGCCTCTTTATCACTTAGGCCTGCTCATGTAAAAAAATTTGAACATTTTATCCTTGATAATGCAAAAAAAATATTTGGGCCCCTTACCCCTTTAGTCTGTCCATGTAAAAATATGTAAGCCATTTGTCCCTTAAGCCTGCCCATGAAAAAATATTTGAATCCTTTATACTTGCTAATGCAAAAAATATTTGGGCCCTTTACCCCTTAAGCCTGTCCATGTAAAAATATTTAAGCCATTTATCCCTTAAGCCTGTCCATGTAAAAATATTTGAACCCATTATTCTTGCTAATCCAAAAAATATTTGGGCCCTTTACGCCTTAAGCCTGTCCATGTAAAAATATTTAAGCCATTTATCCCTTAAGCCTGTCCATGTAAAAATATTTGAACCCATTATTCTTGGTAAGCCAAAAAAATATTTGGACCCTTTACCCCTTAAGCCTACCCATGTAAAAATATTTCGCCCCTTTATCCGTTACGCCTATCCATGTAAAAATATTTGAACCCTTTATCCTTGCTAATGCAAAAAAAATATTTGGGCCCTTTACCCCTTAAGCCTGTCCATGTAAAAATATTTAAGCCATTTATCCCTTAAGCCTGTCCATGTAAAAATATTTGAACCCATTATTCTTGGTAAGCCAAAAAAATATTTGGGCCCTTTACCCCTTAAGCCTACCCATGTAAAAATATTTCGCCCCTTTATCCGTTACGCCTATCCATGTAAAAATATTTGAACCCTTTATCCTTGCTAATGCAAAAAAAAAATTTGGGCCCCTTATCCCTTAAGCCTGTCCATGAAAAATATTTCGCCTCTTTATCACTTAGGCCTGCTCATGTAAAAAAATTTGAACCCTTTATCCTTGATAATGCAAAAAAAATATTTGGGCCCCTTACCCCTTTAGTCTGTCCATGTAAAAATATGTAAGCCATTTGTCCCTTAAGCCTGCCCATGAAAAAATATTTGAATCCTTTATACTTGCTAATGCAAAAAATATTTGGGCCCTTTACCCCTTAAGCCTGTCCATGTAAAAATATTTAAGCCATTTATCCCTTAAGCCTGTCCATGTAAAAATATTTGAACCCATTATTCTTGCTAATCCAAAAAATATTTGGGCCCTTTACGCCTTAAGCCTGTCCATGTAAAAATATTTAAGCCATTTATCCCTTAAGCCTGTCCATGTAAAAATATTTGAACCCATTATTCTTGGTAAGCCAAAAAAATATTTGGACCCTTTACCCCTTAAGCCTACCCATGTAAAAATATTTCGCCCCTTTATCCGTTACGCCTATCCATGTAAAAATATTTGAACCCTTTATCCTTGCTAATGCAAAAAAAAAAAATTTGGGCCCTTTACCCCTTAAGCCTGTCCATGTAAAAATATTTAAGCCATTTATCCCTTAAGCCTGTCCATGTAAAAATATTTGAACCCATTATTCTTGGTAAGCCAAAAAAATATTTGGGCCCTTTACCCCTTAAGCCTACCCATGTAAAAATATTTCGCCCCTTTATCCGTTACGCCTATCCATGTAAAAATATTTGAACCCTTTATCCTTGCTAATGCAAAAAAAAAATTTGGGCCTTTTACCCCTTAAGCCTGTCCATGTAAAAATATTTAAGCCATTTATCCCTTAAGCCTGTCCATGTAAAAATATTTGAACCCATTATTCTTGGTAAGCCAAAAAAATATTTGGGCCCTTTACCCCTTAAGCCTACCCATGTAAAAATATTTCGCCCCTTTATCCGTTACGCCTATCCATGTAAAAATATTTGAACCCTTTATCCTTGCTAATGCAAAAAAAAAATTTGGGCCTTTTACCCCTTAAGCCTGTCCATGTAAAAATATTTAAGCCATTTATCCCTTAAGCCTGTCCATGTAAAAATATTTGAACCCATTATTCTTGGTAAGCCAAAAAAATATTTGGGCCCTTTACCCCTTAAGCCTACCCATGTAAAAATATTTCGCCCCTTTATCCGTTACGCCTATCCATGTAAAAATATTTGAACCCTTTATCCTTGCTAATGCAAAAAAAAAATTTGGGCCCCTTATCCCTTAAGCCTGTCCATGAAAAATATTTCGCCTCTTTATCACTTAGGCCTGCTCATGTAAAAAAATTTGAACCCTTTATCCTTGATAATGCAAAAAAAATATTTGGGCCCCTTACCCCTTTAGTCTGTCCATGTAAAAATATGTAAGCCATTTGTCCCTTAAGCCTGCCCATGAAAAAATATTTGAATCCTTTATACTTGCTAATGCAAAAAATATTTGGGCCCTTTACCCCTTAAGCCTGTCCATGTAAAAATATTTAAGCCATTTATCCCTTAAGCCTGTCCATGTAAAAATATTTGAACCCATTATTCTTGCTAATCCAAAAAATATTTGGGCCCTTTACGCCTTAAGCCTGTCCATGTAAAAATATTTAAGCCATTTATCCCTTAAGCCTGTCCATGTAAAAATATTTGAACCCATTATTCTTGGTAAGCCAAAAAAATATTTGGACCCTTTACCCCTTAAGCCTACCCATGTAAAAATATTTCGCCCCTTTATCCGTTACGCCTATCCATGTAAAAATATTTGAACCCTTTATCCTTGCTAATGCAAAAAAAATATTTGGGCCCTTTACCCCTTAAGCCTGTCCATGTAAAAATATTTAAGCCATTTATCCCTTAAGCCTGTCCATGTAAAAATATTTGAACCCATTATTCTTGGTAAGCCAAAAAAATATTTGGGCCCTTTACCCCTTAAGCCTACCCATGTAAAAATATTTCGCCCCTTTATCCGTTACGCCTATCCATGTAAAAATATTTGAACCCTTTATCCTTGCTAATGCAAAAAAAAAATTTGGGCCCCTTATCCCTTAAGCCTGTCCATGAAAAATATTTCGCCTCTTTATCACTTAGGCCTGCTCATGTAAAAAAATTTGAACCCTTTATCCTTGATAATGCAAAAAAAATATTTGGGCCCCTTACCCCTTTAGTCTGTCCATGTAAACATATGTAAGCCATTTGACCCTTAAGCCTGCCCATGAAAAAATATTTGAATCCTTTATACTTGCTAATGCAAAAATATTTGGGCCCTTTATCCCTTAAGCCTACCCATGTAAAAATATTTCAAGTCTTTATCCCTTAGGCCTGCTCATGTAAAAATATGTAAACCCTTCATCTTTGCTAATGCAAAAAAAATATTTGGGCCCCTTACCACTTAAGCCGGTCCATGTAAAAATATTTAAGTCATTTGTCTCTTAAACGTGCCCATGTAAAAATATTTGGACACTTTATTCTTGTTCCTGCAATAAATATTTGGGCCCTTTACCCCTTAAGCCTATCCATGTAAAAATAGTTAGCTCCTCAATCGCTTAAGCCTGCCCATGAAAAAATATTTGAACCTTTTATACTTGCTTATGCGAAAAATATTTGGACCCTTTACCCCTTAAGCCTACCCATATAAAAATATTTGATCTTTTTATCCCTTAAGCCTGCCCATGTAAAAATATTTGAACCCTTTATCCCTGCTAACGCAAAAAAATATTTAGCCATTTACTCCTTAAGCCTACCCATGTAAAAATATTTGGTCTCTTTCTCCCTTCAGCCTGCCCATGTAAAAATATTTGAACCCTTTACTCTTGCTAATGTAAAAAAATATTTAGGCTCTCTACCCTTAGTCAGCCCATGTACAAAATTTGAGTCGTTTACCCTTTAAATCTATTTAAAAATATTTAGTCCCTTTACTCCTTAAGCCTATCCATGTAAAAATATTTGGCCCCTTTATTCATTATTCCTACCCATATAAAAATATTTGAGCCCTCTGCTCCTAAACATTTGGATCCTTAACATTGCTCATATAAAAAATATTCGGACCCTTTACCCCACCCATTAAAAATATTTGAAGTCTATTTTAAAATATTTATTTCCTTTACTCCTTAATCCTGTCCATGTAAAAATATTTGGCACCTATGAATTTTTATTATTGCTAAACACTTAACAAAAAATTCTACAAACTTTTTTTTAATAATTAAAATTAATAAAGTCTAGCATATTTATATCAATAATTTAAATTATCTTTAATGTAATGGGAAAAATAAAAACATTCAATAAAATGTTAATCACCGACGATAATTTGATTTTTGTTTTTATGAATTTTAATTAATAATTCAATAATTCGTTAAATTATTACATAAAAAAAAATATTAAAATATACTTACTATAATTTAGTTTTAACTTTGATAAACTTGGAATAAAATGTATTATTTTTAAGCACCCCTACTTCCTGTAAAGTATCTATTTCTAATCTCTCTTTCAACAGTTTATCTGATAAAAACTGAAAAAAAAAAAAACAAATTAAATTAATTAACATTTCATATTTTTATTCACATTTTTTTTTAATATTACCTTTTCACAATCCTTAACAATTGCACAAAAATTACTTCTGTCTTTAACTTCATCATTATCCACTTGTGAAGTTATCGCATCCGCCAGATTCAACACGTCTAAAATTATTGACGGAACATCCGGATGTAGTGCCTGAAAATATATTTTTTTTAACATTCTTCTCTTATCTATGGTGTGCCATTTTGGTATTTAATAACATCGTTTAAAAATCAAGAAAAAAAAATTATCTTTCGTTCAAAAATTTTAATTCCGTAATTATTCTGTCAAAGAATTAAAAATACGTATTTCCATTATGAAAAACATAATAGAAATTGCCGATTTATTATTATAAAATACATAGGTAATAGAAATTATTATTTGTAGGTAACCCTTTCTATTATGTTTTTCATAATGGGAATACGTTTTTCATTTTTATGAAGCCCATAATAGAAATTCAAGAATTAAAAAATTATGATAGACATTATAGAAATTCAATTTCCATGTTTATTCACGGTTAATCATTGATTTGACTGAAATATGCACTATTTGTAATAAAAAACAATAAAAAAATTAATGGTTCCTACTTATAGAACAAGAAACTCAATTTTTAGCACTAGTAACTCAGGAAATTTGTTGTTTTTGTTTATGGCAACTCAGAAACAATATTTCTTTCTTTAAGCAACTCAGAAAAAAAATCACATAGTAACTCAGAAAAAAATCACATAGTAACTCAGAAAATTAGATATTTCCGACTTGTAACTCAAAAAAATTTTCTCTTCCTTGTGTCGCAAAAAAATTGATGGTTCCGACTTATAGCTCAGAAAAATCGATTTTCCTTACTAGCAACTCAACAGTTTTATTCGAATAGTAATTCAAAAAAATTGATTTTTCCCTACGCTAATTCATAAAATAGATGTTTGTGTAGCAACTCAGAAAAATTGTTTTTCCACATATCAACTCCGGCTTGTAACCTAGATAAATTTAATTTTGTCTGTCTTGTGTGATTTTTCCTGCTAGCAACTAATTTTTTTTACCAATGGTAACTCTGAAAAATTAATTTTTTCCCTATGGTAATTCAAAAAAAAATTATGGTTTCTACTCACAGCACAGAAAAAAACAATTTTTATGATTGTAAATCAGGAAATTTGTTGTTTCTGTTTATAGCAACTCGAAAAACATTTTTTTTGTGTATCAACTCAGAAAAATAGTTTTTTCCACATATCAACTCAGAAAAATAAATATTTCCGACTTGTAACTTATATAAATTAAATTTTGTCTGCCTTGTCTCTCAGAAAAATTGATTTTTCATGCTAGCAACTCAGAAAAAAATTTTTACGAATGGTAACTCTGAAAAATTAATTTTTTCCCCTGTGACTCAAAAAAAAAGGATTATTCCGCCTTGTGATACAGAAAAATTGATAATTTTAATTCAGAGCTCAGAAAATCGACTTTTCCGACTAGCAAACCGAAAAATTAACTTTTTTACTCAAACAAGTTGATGATTCCTACTTATAGTAAAGAAAAATCAATTTTTACCAATAGTAACTTGGAAAAAATTGTTTTTTTTTATAGCTACTCAGAAAAAACTACATAGTAGCTTAGAAAAATAGATATTTCCGACTTGTAACTCAGATAAAACAAATTTTGTCTGCCTTATGTATCAAAAAAATTGATGATTCCAACTTATAGCTCAGCAAAATTGATTTTCACTCCTAGTAAATCAGAAAAGTTTTTCTTTTCAAATAGTAACTCAGAAAAATTGTTTTTTTTTTTCACATAATAACTTAAGAAAACAATTGATTGTTTTCCCCATAACAACTTAGAAAAATTGTTTTTCCCCATAGTAACAGAGAAAAAAAATTCATATAGTAATGTAGAAAAATTTACGGTTCCGACTTCTAGCTCAGAAAAATCGATTTTCCTGCTAGCAACTCAGAATTTTTTTTTTCGAATGGTAACTCTTAAAATTTGATTTTCTCTACGGTAATTCAGAAAATAGATATTTTCGACCAGCGACTCAAAAAAAGGACTTTTCCATCTTGTGATTCAGAAAAATTAAAGATTTCGACTTAGAGCTCAGAAAATCGACTAAGAAATTGACAAATTGACTTATTTACGGCATGTAACTCAAAAAAAAAACATAGTTCCTACTCACAGCACAGAAAAATCAATTTTTACGACTAGTAACTCAGGAAATTTGTTTTTTTTTGTTCATAGGAACTCGGAAAAAATTTTTTGTGTAGCAAATTAGAAAAATAGATATTTCCAACTTGTAATTTAGATAAATTAAATTTTGTTTTCCTTGTGGTAATTCAAAAATAGACATTTTCGGCCTGCGAATCAAAAAAATATTTTTTCGCCTTGTGATTAGAAAAATTGATGATTTCGACTTAGAGCTCAGAAAATCGACTGAAAAAATTACTTATTTACGGCTTGTAACTCAGAAAAATAGATATTTTCGACCTGTAACTCAGATAAAATAAATTTTGTCTGCATTGTGTTCAAAAAAAAATTGATGGTTACGACTTATAACTCAGAAAAATCAATTTTCCCTGCTAGTAATTTAAAAATTGACAATGTTTACGGCTTGCAACTCAAAAAAATTGATGATTTCTACTTATAGCAGAGGAAAATCAATTTTTACCGTTATTAACTCAGGAAATTTGTTGTTTTTGTTCATAGCAATTCAGAAAAATTTAATTTTTCTCCATAATAACTCAGCAAAATTGTATTTTTGTTCACATAGTAACTCAGAAAAATTGTAATTCAGTAATTCAGAAAATCTATATTTTTTGGCATGTAACTAAAAAAAAGAATTTTTCCACCTTGTTATTCAGAAAAATTGATTATTTCCACTTAGAGCTCAGAAAATCGACTTTTTTACAGATTAACTCGAAAAAAAAAATTAATGATTCCTACTTATAGTACAGAAAAATCAATTTTTACGACTAATAACTCTGAAGTTTTTTTATAGCAACTCGGAAAAAAATTTACATAGTAACTCAGAAAAATGGATATTTTCGACCTATAAACTCAAATAAAAATAAATTTTGTGTCTCAAAAAAATTGATGGTTCTGACTTATAGCTCAGTAAAATTGATTTTCCCTGCTAGTAAATCAAAGTTTTTTTCAAATAGTAACTCAGAAAATTTGATTTTTTTTTCACACGGTTATTCAGAATATAGATATTTTCGGCGGCCTTGTGATCAGAAAAAGTGGTGATTTCGACTTAGAGCTCAGAAAATAGACTTTTTCGACTAGCAAACCAAAAAATTGACTTTTTTACGACTAGTAACTGAAACAATTTGATGGTTTCTACTTAGAGCACAAAAAAATCAATGTTTACCACTACTAACTCAGAAAAATTGTTTTTTTTTATATATATAGCAACTCAGAAGAAAATTGATTTTTTCTACATAGCAACTAAGAAAAATAGTTTTTCGCCATAGCAATACAGAAAAAAATCACAAAACGCAGAAAAATAGACGAAAAATTGATGAAAAATTGATGATTCCGACTTACTCCTCAGAAAAATCGATTTTTTCTACTAGCAACTCGTTTTTTAATGATTGATTTTCCCCATTGTAATTTAGAAAATAGATTTTTTCGGCCTGTGACTAAAAAAAAGATTTTTCGCCTTAGATTCAAAAAAAAATGATGAGCCCACAAAATCGACTATCAAACTGAAAAATTTACTTATTTACGGTTGGTAACTCAAAAAAAAGTTATACTCATATCACAGAAAAATCCAATATTTACGACTTGTAACTCAGGAAATTTGTTGTTTTTGTTCATAGCAACTCAGAAAAAAAATTGATTCGTAGCAACACAGAAAAATTGTTTTTTCCACTTATCAACTCAGAAAAATAGATATTTTCGACCTGTAACTCAGATAAAATCAATTTTTTATGTCTTGTGTCTCAGAAAAATTGATGGTTCCGACTATAGTAACTCAGAAAAGTTTTTTTTTTTCGAATAGTAACTGTCGGTAATTCAAAAATAGATATTCTCGGCCTGCGAAGTTTTATTTTATTAATTTTCACCTACCAGTAACTCAGGAAATTTGTTGTTTTGTTCATAGCAACTCAGAAAATTTGTAGATTCCCAATTTTTGTAATTTTATAACCACTGAACACTGATTTTCATAGTAATATAAATAGTCTGATCATTGTACTTATAAATAAAATTGAGGGATTTCAATTTTAACAAAAATATTTTATCAAAAGTACTTACAACTAATTCACGAAGCGCCACGGCAATTTGGTCCGTTTTAATCACCCCTTTTATTCCTTTATCTATTAATTCATTTATATAGGATATAATATTTGTAGGTTTCTCAGCTTTGTCGAATACAGGAGTCCTGGATTGGTCTTTTAAAAATGGAATACAAACTTTCACGCTGCAAAAAAAAGAAAATAATAGTTCCAATTCTATAATGAGTGTCTTTTATTAATTTTTCTACGACCACATAGAAAAGTTATCCATATCACATGGTTTATTCTTATCTAAAATGACTTATATCATACACATATATTTTTTAATATGTTTATTGTTATAACTTGTTTATATTTTTTATGTACCTTCTTTTGTCTTGCTATAAATATCGTAATTCAAATTTAAAATAGTCAAATATATCTATCGATCTATCACGTAGATGAGAATCTACTCTACACCTATGTATAAATAAATAGGTTTTTACTTTCCGAATCTTCTGTCAAAACTGTATTGAAGAAATATATAATCCTAATATAAATACAAGTAAATAAAAATGTTAAATTGCTCTATTAGTGTATCATCTGCAAATAAATTAATAAAATCACAATCAAAAAACAGATTTAAATCATTTAGATATACAACAAAAAGAGGTCATAGAGCACTTCCCTGAGGCACACCGACATCAAGAGGAAGAACAGTTTCATACTGATCTTGCACCGTTTCACCAATAACTGTTATGCTTTTCATATTGTAATTTTATTTTTGAAAATTGGTGGATAAAGTTTATTTATCATTATGATTATTCTGGATTCAGATAACACCACGAACATTTTACCTTTCTTTCAAATAGATAACCAGACATAAATGTTACTATCAATACCATATCCTTTCAATTTAGTCAGTTGTATATTATTTATACCAATAGTTACGAGATCTCTTTAAATTAAAAAATCTGATGTGTCCAACACATGACTTTTTCCGGTTATTTTGTACAACCTATTGCAGCATCTCTATAAATGTTTAGAGGATAAACTAAATATATACATTGGCCACATACATCTACCTCGAAACATTGTTCTATAGATATTCATTGAAAACGAAAATACTGAAAAATTTAAATTTAGCACTTTTCCATTACGATCCATTTTAGAAAAATCATGTATAAACAAAATTTATAGAGATCGATATCGCAAACAACTTTTAGTTCAACAATTTTCAAAAAAATCAAAATTTTGCACATTTTGTCAAATTTCTCGAATACGGACCATTTCAGAAAATTTTGACATAAAGCAAAAATTATAGATAATAATATTAGAAGTAACTTTTATTTGAACAATTTTCTTCTCCAAACATAAATAACAGATATATTCCATAAAATATAAAAACGGCCTCCCATAAAGTACCCCCCCAGATGTTCCGACTTTGTCCAAAATCTTATCATTTCACGTCAGGCCGAAATAAACCTTAAGTTTAAAATTTAATGTTTTTTTATTTATCCGTTTTTGAGTTTTCTTCAAAATTCGAAATTTACACATTTTCTCAAATATCTCGAATACGGTCCATTTTAGAGAAATTATTTATAGAATAAAAATTATAGAGAATTATATTACAAACAAATTTTATTTAAACAATTTTTATAAAAAATTATTTTTTTACATTTTGTCAAATTTCTCGAATACGGACCATTTTAGGAAAATTTTTAATATAACAAAAATTATAGATAATTATATTCTAAGTAACTTTTATTTGAAGAATTTTCTTCTCCAAACGTAAATAACAGATATATTCCATAAAATATAAAAATGACCACCTATAAAGTACCCCCCAGATGTTCCGACTCTGCCCAAAAATCTAATCAGTTCATTAGACACATACACACATGCACACATACACACACACACACACACACACACACACACACACACACACACACACACACACACACACACACACACACACACACACACACACACACACACACACACACACACACACACACACACACACACACACACACACACACACACACACACACACACACACACACACACACACACACACACACACACACACACACACACACACACACACACACACACACACACACACACACACACACACACACACACACACACACACACACACACACACACACACACACACACACACACACACACACACACACACACACACACACACACACACACACACACACACACACACACACACACACACACACACACACACACACACACACACACACACACACACACACACACACACACACACACACACACACACACACACACACACACACACACACACACACACACACACACACACACACACACACACACACACACACACACACACACACACACACACACACACACACACACACACACACACACACACACACACACACACACACACACACACACACACACACACACACACACACACACACACACACACACATAATAAAAAGGGATTCAGGGGACCTCAAAACGTAAAAATCCGTCAAAAACTCGAGGTCGAAAAAAAATCATGATTCCTATACTTTCCTTATATCTGTATACAGATAGGAAAGTAAAAATAGATTTATGTTTATTGAAACAAGAATTGTCTGATCTTTTATTCCAGACTAAGAACGTATTTCAATAATATTATATTGCAAGGTGTCTGAACAGAATCCATATTAAACAGTAAACTGTAATTCTCCTTGCATAATATGTCAAATTTATCATTTCTATTTTGATTTATGTAATGTCTGCATTAAAAATAAACTACGATTTGGTGATTAACTGTTTATTTTTATTCTTAGATCCTTTAGAGAAATAATTTAAAAATACCAACATAAAAAAACTAAAAATATGAAAACAAAATCACATAAACATAGGTACAAACTGAGACCTGCTTTTTAGAAATGAAGCTAGCCCATTTTCTAAATTTTTTTTTTTCAAACTAAATTGGATTTTGAAAAAGTGGTTTCAGAGGAGTATAGATTTGACCTTTACCTACATGTACATATTTTTTTCTTTTAAAAACAGTCAAAAATTAACTTTAAAACCATTACATTGCAAGATTTTTCGTCTAGAAAGTGGCGCCACTGTTAAATTTTTAAGAAATTAATATTTGTGAATGAAAATTTATATTTCACTGTTTAAGGAGGTATAAATAAATTTTATGTATTTGTACAGGTTATTTTTTGTGTAAATAATTTCTGTAATACTAAGATTTGGCATAATATACAATATGTCTCAATAGGTTGGAACCATATGGAAAACTTTTTTATTCATTTTAGAAAAAAAAAAGTTCTGCATTGTCTAAAATTTGAAACACAGCCATCAGAATATTATTTCTAAAAAGTGAAAACAAAATATTCCTCTATTTCAGTCCATATATAAAAAAAATATACTGAAGAACAGAGAAAAGTGAAAAATACACATGGACCCAAATAAGGTCAAGATATTGCCTAATTTTGAACCTTTGTCTAACATTATGTTGATATTTTTCTTGATATTAAGACATTTATTGATTTATTGCTAATTTAGATCTGGATTTTTTTAATGAGTAATATTTGAGGACTGGATGCAAAATGTATACATAAAAAATATACTAAGAAAAAGAGGAAATACACAATGACCCAATTAAGAAAAAAGTCAAAATTATACTTAAATTATGGACCTTTTGTACTTCATTTTGTTCATATTTATCTTGATATAAAAGGTTCTTTTTGTTTGCTGTTGGTGCAGTGTACACCAGTGTCAATTACACCACCTTATTTACCTAGTTTACTTCCCTCCTTATTTTTTATACATATCGAGTGTAATACACTCCTGCTAAATAGCTGGTAAAGAAAATATCCACCATATCACTGACAGGAAGGTATAATGGATTTTACATTGAGTCAAACAAAAGTTTTGGTGTAGTTCATTCCTACACCAGCAGGACGACCGAAAGAACCTAAATTAACCTTTCATTTGCACTATTATTTATCAATAGTCAATAAAAACCATTAATTAACACATAACACTAAATACTTTATTTATTTATTTAATCAGAACATTACAGATACAAAAACCAACTGGTATTTTCACAGTATATAATAGATGAACTATATAAATACTAATATAATCAAAACATAAACATGTCAATTTTAAAATAGAAAAACAAATATTAACACCAATAAAACAATCTTCAAATAAACATTATTTAGAAAGCATTTCAAATACTTATAAGCTATCACAGTGTCAAAATATTCTTAATGTATCCAATAGGTATCATTTTAAAGTTCTATCCTCTAATAATGCGACCCATACTTCCAAGTTTGTTTCTTTATTGTATTCACATTACAGAGATATCTCAGCACATCATGTTTCTAATTTTCTCCAGCTATTCTATTTGGAGTACTAATTAAAGCTGGGATAGTGTTATTTTAATTTAAGATCATTTTGTCATGAAATACTTTATCAAAGGTGATAAAACAGAAATATATCTATGAAATCTCTGAATTTCTTATAAATGGTATTTACTTAACAAAAAATTAAATAGTAACAGTACAAATTCATTATTTACACCAAAAATTAAATAATCTTAAGTACCTAATCCATTATTATTATTATTCTTCTGTAAGAAATATTTTAAATCAACAAACCATGACTTCGAATACTTTTATCTGTTGTTTCTGTTTATTTAAAATCAGCATTTATGAACTTCTAGTCACTTTTTCTTTACTCCAATTTAATTTTTATTATTGTTGAACATTGTTATCACCTTGCCATCTACATATTTTTCATCGATTATACATTCAACTGATATTGTGTAATATATTTAGGTACACTTAACACTTCTGGGTACAACCATTTTAAAATATTATCACTTGCTTTATAAACCACAGACACGTACACTAACCACTTCTTCATCGGTTATTTATAAAAATGTTTTTACAATATAAACCAAAGTCGCAACAAGCAACGCTACACATTTCGTAATCAAGATATTAAAAGTGTAACAAACGTTGAAGGTAAATATAATATCCCAAAGTTGGTTATGGATATTTTTTAACAAATTTAAGCTACTCACAACTCTTGTTTTCCTGTTTTTTCCCAGTTTTTCCATATATCATCTTTGAGCACGCCAGCCATTTTCACAAATGAGAAGCTTCTTTAAACGACAATTGACAGTTGTTGAATAATGTCAAAATTTCAGTGCTGCCAATATTTTTTTACAATGATGTATATAGTATTATGGATTGTTCACCCATATGTAAATATGACTACGATAAGTGGATCGCAATGAGCTCCCAAGTTCTCACTGAACAGATATCCGTTCTGACCCAAAAATTAAGTTACATTTCAAAACACAATAGGTCTTTTCCTTTGCATCCACAGTGTAGCACTGAGCTACGTCACTTCTGAATATGTCGTTCCATCCATACAATTTGTATAAATGGAACGATATTTTTAGAAGTGCTGTAGCTCAGTGCTACACTTTCGATGCAAAGGAAAAGACCTTATATTATGTTAGGTATTTTGAAAACCTACATTTTTTTGTTCTAAAATAATACTAAAAGATCTAAACAGATATAGGTGTAATCAATTTTAGACCACTGTCGTTTCAGAAATAACACTAATTTGTAAAATAGAGGTTCTTTCGTTCGCTGTTAGTGCAGTGTCCAGCAACGTAAATTACACCAGTTGCACCACCTTTATTTACCTAGTTTACTTCCTCCTTATTCCTGATACACATGTTGAGTGTAATTCACTCCTACTGCTAATTAGCCGTCAGGAAGGTGTAGTTGATTTTACAGCGGGCCAAACGAAAGGTATGGTGTCCGTTGGTGTAGTTCATTCCTACACCAGTGGGATGAAAGAAAGAACCTTAGGTCCGTATTTATAAACAAAACTCAGCTGAGTCGGACTTAGGTAAGTCGTCCTTGAACGAAAATCGAAGTTCTGAATTTAGAGATGGGTAGTAACAAATCCGTAAATCTACATAACAGTTACAGATTTGCTAATATCCATCTCAAACATATACTTCAATTATCTCTTACTATACGGAGAATGGTCACACTACGCAGCTTTCTGAATGCTTTTTAAAAGGAGATAGAAAACTCCGCCATTTGAAACACTTATTACGTGTTGCCTACATCTTGGTGCAATAGTTTTAGTGATTATGTTATAATATTTACCCAAAGTCAGTCTCCAAAGATATTATTTACGAACCCACACCTTACAAAATCATTATTAAATAATGAATATCTTGAAAACCTTGCTTTATTTGGTGATTTTATGTTAAATCTTTCCATTTGTAAGTAACAGCAACTACTTTAATTATGTTCCTATTGTTGTATTCTAAATGCTTTTTATTTTTCAGGTCTCCTAAGAATTTCGAGCACTTAACTTGAACAGATTTTACAAACCATTAATCAAATTGTTTAGAAATTATTTTTAGCCAAACTCTGTTATGTCTGTTCTCAGCATTTTGAAAAATGTGTTGCCTAACCTAGTAGTAATTGCATCAAAATGGCTGTGTGCTCGTAGCTGATATCGCTGTGTCGTACCGATTCAGCTGAGTTGTGTTTATAAATACGGACCTTAGGTAAATAAAGTGGTGTAATATACATTGGTGGACACTGCACCAACATCGAACTGTATAATTTAAATCGAAAAATAGTGAATAAAATCAATCGAATCGAATAAACCTATCACAATCGATTACTGGTTTTTGTATAACACTAAATAAATAGAAGAAGAACTTCAAGGTTAGAAAATAAGGTTATGTTGTCGTATTGTCATCTCTTGTTTACATTTTTAGAAGGTTGACAAGTCCCATTTTATAACATTTAATATTCATTGTTATAGTTTATAATATCGGTTGCATTGTTGCATATTTCAAATAACAATCCGAGGTGTTATAAACAAATTATTACACACGATAAGTAAACATAATGGTTTAGTTTAATACATACACAACAAGAACACAAAGGACACCTTTTATTCAGTTTATTTTTGTATAACGAACAAAGAGTTCGAGCCGAAGAGGTTCTTCGTTGTGTATTTTTGTATTTTTAAGTTTAAAAATTCGTCTAAAACGACAAAATGCACGTTTTTGCAAATTTGCTAGACAATGGTTGATTTTGTTGTTGTTCACAGCTCTGGTTCTATTATTTATTAATGTTTTTGCTAGTTTATATACATGTGAGTATTACACGTTATTTTTTATTCATACTTTATTACAAATCAAAAATAATGCACGTTTTTTATGTTTTATTATATCTATATTTATCACAACTCGAAGACAATTTTATGTATTGGCTCCACTGCAAATAGGTTCCATTATGACCATAAAGTAGTTGATGGGATGCCTGTCAGTCTTTTCTTTTATCTGCTATTTATTTTAATTACTATTACAAACACTTATGATGTTTTAAATACTATTTTATTTTAAATTTTATACTTTTGATGTATTCGTGAATTCGACGAAATGGGTATAGGTTAGTACTGCATTCAATATATGAAAAATGAGAAAAATAATCATCAATACATTAAAGTGATGCTACTATTAAGACCAGTAATGCTATCTTTCTTTGCTCCTTAAAATCATTTTTTGAGAATCTACATAGTTTCAAAAAAAAAATCATGAATCTTTCATTTACTATTTAAAACCTTTTTTTATTAGGAAGGATAAAATGAAAAATATCTAATTCAGTAAAAGCTTTATTTAATTCAATAAATTTCTAAAAATAATAAAATACATTTAAAAATTCTTCTTGTCTTAGTTTATTTTAAATAATAATTTTAAGGGTTTCATAGTACCCCACTTTTCAAGTTTATTTTTGACTTTTTTCAAAAGAAAAAATATGTACCTATAGGTAAAGGTTAAATCTGTGCTCCTCTGGAGATACTTTTTCAAAATTTAATTCAGTTTTTTATAAAAAAAAAAAATACAAAACTGGACTTTTTTACCCATTTTCTCAATTTTTTTTAGAAAAAAATTAAATTTAATTTTGAAAAAGTGGTTCCAGAGGAGCATAGATTTAACCTTTACCTACACGTACATATTTTTTTCTTTTAAAAATAGTCAAAAATAAACTTAAAAAGTGGGGTACTATGAAACCCTTACATTGCAAGATTTTTCGTCTGGAAAGTGGCGCCTCTGTTAGATTTTTAAGAAATTAATATTTGTGAATGAAAACAATTTATAATATATTTTAGGATGTTTTACGAGGGATAAATAAATTTTACCTATTTGTACACCTTATTTTTTACATAAATCATTTCTGTAATACTAAGATTGGTATATATATTATATGCAAGGGATTCATAGTACACCAATTTTACGGATTATTTTTTATTTTTACTAAAAGAAAATTTATGTTAGTACAGATTTACCTACCCGTACCTCTCTGGAGTCACTTTAGAAATTTGAAAAAAAATCTAAGAATAGAAACAAAAAGAAATAGAAATGTTAAAAAATGCTAGAAAGGAACAATATATTTAATTTTTGCCTACAGGAGCATTTATTTACCAACAAAATATATATCTTTTGCTACTATTTAGTGATTTAAATTAATTTTGTTATTTTTTACATACAGTAATTTCGTTCAATTAGTCTAATCAACAAGTTCAAAAGCGTGTTTTTGGGACATACTATTACGAAAATTATGTTCAATAGCTCATTCGATTCGGAATAATGTCTAGATCAATGTGTGAAGAAAAATTTTGCAGTGCATAACAAATTGCAAAAGTTATAAACAATTAAACACCTCAAAAACATGGTGTTTGTTTTTTCGCCTATAGTTTGTAAACTATAAATATTTTTGGATTTTTCAAAAAATATCCTTAAAGAGGAGGAAATTTGCTATAAATAAGTCCCGACTCCCGGAACTGTACCTCCATTATTTATAATTTTAATTTAACGCTCAAAGTAGCCTTCCGCGCGCCATTTTTAGGTTGCGCGCACGGCTTCGAAACCGAGTACGTTACATAAAATAATTTTTTTAAGTTAATAAAATTAAATTCAAAAATATAAAAAATTACGGTGTATTCTAAACACTTAGAAGAATTCATTCCCGTTGGAATTTTTCATAAAAATAAATTTTCCAACAAAGTAGGTTATTGTTAATTAACAAAATTTTTAGAATTTCTCTCATCATTACAAATTGATAAAAATATTAAATAATTACCGTAAATTCTTTTTGCTCTTTTTATATACATATGAAACAAAATAGCTTCATAAAAGTTTAAAAAATGTTAATACTTTGTTTATAATAATTATTTAAAGTTTACAAAAACAGAAAAGTCACAGTGGTGCTATAAAAAATTTTTTTTTTCAATTTATTATATTACTGTTTTAATGTCGAGAAAAGACATTTAATTAAAAAAAATAAATTTTTTTCTCCATTTGTTTATATTTTTTTATAAACAAATTATGATTTTTAAAAATAAATTTTTTTCTTAATAATAACTTTTAATTGTTTATAATCGTTTTTTAATATATCTATTGTTTAAATTATTAGTTAAGAAATGTGTTTTTTTTTTAAATCATAATTGACAGTCATCTACAAAGTGACAGCAAAAAAAAATTTTTTATTAATAATTCCATTGTTTATTAAGTTAACAATTTGTTATAAACAAATTCCCAACTTTGGTTTATTTTTTCCTGAAAGAAATAAAAATTCCAAAAACGACTTATTTAAATTAAAACCTTTAAATATTAATATTATCATTACAAATTGATACGAAACATTATTTTCATAATACAAATAAATATATCTCTATTAAAGAACGGTCATAATTTATTTAATATATTCATTTAAACATGTTTTTGTTTTTTGTCTGGATGATATTGAATACTAACTTTTTCTATATAACTTCTTAAACCCGACATTGTGAAATAAAAAAACAGACAATTAAGAGCGTACTTACGATTTTTCGAGTATATGAGTTTCAATGCTATACTTTTTCCCAAATCATGAAAATACTAAAAAAATTAAAAGCCAATTAAAGAATGTGTTAATATTTACAGAAGAACTTGCTTGACAACTTCGTCTTTCTTTTTTGGAAACAGAGAACAGTCGAAAATTGTGAAAATAACAATATATTTTTATTTCAAAAAAATAATAGGTCAGTTTTTTGTTTTTTATGTAAATCATATCATTTTCAAGGCAATAAATCAGAAGAAAAGTCACTGAAAACCGATTTCAAAAAGGTCTATTAGTTTTTTTTAGGAAATGGAAAAAGAAAAACCGTTTTTTAATCGAGTTACAATTCTTTACTAATTTCGCTGTTTCTCTGCGACGATATCCAGTCTCCTTTTTGTTTAAAATAGATAACTATGAACGGATTAAAATATTTTGTACTGTGTTAAAAAATGTAAGAAAAATTTTGAATTTTTCTAAAAACCAAAATTATCTTTAAAATCCTTATTTATTTTAGAGCAAATTTGGTTTATAGATGTACTTTCGGAAGTCGCAACTTTGTCACGTAAGAAAATAAAAACCAAAAATTTTTTTTTAAGTTTATTGAAACTGCTTTTAATATTTTGTTGAAATTTGGTAGGAACCCACCATGAGTAGAAACACTTTTTCTTGGGCAAAATTTCATAAAAATATCTAGACTGATAAGAAACTTATGATAAAATAGTTATTTTTTTCCTAATACTAACTCAAAAATTAAGAGGTTTACGACGTAAGTTGATATTAACTTTTCTTCTTGAAATCACCCAAACATTCACACCTTTGAGTATCGGCACTCAATTAATAAGTACCCTGTATTAATTCGAAACAATCGTCTATTTTTTCGTTATTTGTATATTGGTTTTATTTTGCCTATCTTTCACAACTCTATGCTTCTAAATGTAATTTAATCTAACTAAAGCTATTCACTAAATTAAAATATAAAAATAATGTAAAACCGTCTAATAAATCGAACTGCATTATAACAATATCTCACAATGCAGCAAGAAAAACAAATACGATTCTGGTTTCCCTAATTCAGGTAACTCTGACTCATTCAATAACTGATGAACGTCGGCAGCCGTGGTAGGATTTTTCGATTCCTTTGTCTCAACTTCGCGCGTTAGAGTTTAGAATATGTATCCCTCGTATCTACATGCAATTGTTAAAATTATGAATATATGGTGATTTTGTTTAGTCTCAGAAGTAAGTTTGTAGTATTTTGTCTCCACCCTCAAGTTGTAATTTTTATACCTACTAAACTACCGTTGCCCTGCAGGTCTTTTAGTTTGTAATGTAAATTTTCCTCTTAAGAATAAACACATAAACAACTTTTTTTGGTAAAAAAAAATATGAATCTGAGTATTTAATAATATTTAATATTTAATAAAATAGCCATGTCTCACTTGATCTATTGCAACTTTGGTTCTATTTCAAGTAAATTTAATATAAAATAATCGTTTCAGCCCCAACTACGTTTCCAGCCAAAAAGAACAAACAAAACAATGGGGAGCCGTTTCCAAAGAACTATTTTACCAGTGCCAAAAATTCGATACCAAAGGACGACCCTTGTGAAACGATTCACATCGGTGTCGTATGTTCCGGATACAGTTCAAATTTGTTATTTCACACTCTGCTGAAAAGCATATTTTTCCATAGGATCAATCCGTTGCAGTTCCATATTTTAACTAACAAAGTTTCGGAAAAGATTCTTAGAGTGTTGTTCGATAGTTGGGATGTTCCACAAGGTAACTTAGGTTGATTAATAATATTATTAATAATATTGATAATATTAATAATATTAATAATATTAATAATATTAATAATATTAATAATATTAATAATATTAATAATATTAATAATATTAATAATATTAATAATATTAATAATATTAATAATATTAATAATATTAATAATATTAATAATATTAATAATATTAATAATATTAATAATATTAATAATATTAATAATATTAATAATATTAATAATATTAATAATATTAATAATATTAATAATATTAATAATATTAATAATATTAATAATATTAATAATATTAATAATATTAATAATATTAATAATATTAATAATATTAATAAATAATATTAATACTATTAATAATACTAATATTAATGATATGAGATAATTTATAAATAGAAGCCATTATCGAAACTCTAACTGTGATTTTAATTTGTTTTTAAGTCAATGTAACATTCTACGATCTAAATAAATATGTATCTGATGTTAGATGGATACCAAACAGTCATTATTCCGGTATCCATGGTTTGTTGAAATTGCTGTTTCCAAAAATTGTACCGATAGAAGTTACTGATAGAATTTTAGTATTAGATACAGATATGACAGTTGTTGCGGATATTTACGAACTTTGGGCGATGTTTAGACAATTCAATAAAAAACAGGTATGTTTTTAAATTTTAACACATGGAAGAAAGTCTTTAATTGTTCATTTCATTAAAATTTCAACTTTTCAGGAAATAAAAACAATTTTTTATTTCACTACACATAAATTTAATATAAATCGAAGTTTAGATCTTGCTACATTTTTTTTTTTTCAATTTTAGGCTATAGGGATGGTTGAAAACCAAAGTGATTTTTATTTAGGAGAGAAAAGGTGGCCTGCTATTGGTAGAGGGTAAGTTTTTATCTACTTATAACACCCTAGTGAATTAAGAAATAAAAAAATGTTACTTATAAAATAAAATAATATTACTGGTTAATATTACTATTAATATTACTGTTAGTACGAGTATTACCGTTAATATTACTGTTTATATTAGTGTTATTATTACTGTTAATATAACTGTTATTACTGTTAAATCCTTGGTACTGTTAAATAAGGACGATAGTATTACTGAACTAGATTTTAAAAAGTTGTAATTCATAATTTTTTTTGGTAAGTATTAGGACAGTTAAATTTATAAAATGTTAAGTAAAGTATTTAATACAGAAAGTATTAGATAAAGTAAAGTAATTGATAATGTAATTGATAAATTAATTGATAAAGTATTAGATAAAGTATTTAATAAAGTATTAGATAAAGTATTACATAAAGTAATAAATAAAGTATTACATAAGGTATTAAATAAAGTAATCGATAAAGTAATTCATAAAGTAAAGTAATTGATAAAGTATTTGATAATGTATTAGATAAAGTAAAGTATTAGATAAAGCATTAAATAAAGTATTACATAAAGTATTACATAAAGTATTACATAAAGTATTACATAAATTATCACATAAAGTATTACATAAAGTATTACATAAGGTATTATATAAAGTATTACATAAGATGTAATACATAAAATGTATTAAATAAAGTTAAATTAACATGTAAACCTTCTCCATACGTAATAATTTTACAGGAGAAGCAAAAAACCGTTTAATTTAGATATTAGAAGAAGAAAGCTTCCTTTAAATAAAGACCTAATGATCTAATTCATTTTTTTTAATATCTACACGAAACGGTTTTTTGCTTCTTCTGTAAAGTTATTACGTATGGAGTTAGAAGGTTTACATGTTAAGGTAACAATAAAGTATTACATAAAGTATTACACAAAGTAAAGTATTACATAAAGTTTACATAAAGTATTACATAAAGTTTACATAAAGTATTACATAAAATATTACACAAAGTAAAGTATTACATAAAGTAAAGTATTACATAAAGCAAAGTACTACATAAAGTATTACATAAAGTATTACGTAAAGTATTACGTAAAATATTAAATAAACTTTTACATTGAATAACTGATGACAATTTGCTTTTATTCCATCTCCAAGTATTTTACAACTCAAACCTAATATAAAATACGTTTCAGATACAATTCTGGAGTTCTGATGTATAACATTTACCTGTTAAAAAAACTGAATTGGCCTAAATTGTGGTCGGCCAGCACCAAGCGAGCAGCTCTGGATTACGGATCGACTCGTTTGGCCGACCAGGATATCATTAATACTGTAATAAAAGAGAATCCCGAACTAATATTCGAAGTGCCTTGCGTTTGGAACACCCAATTGAGTGATCGTACCTTGAGTGAGAGTTGTTATAAGCAATATAAAGTGAAGGTAGAGTAAAATTAATTTCAAATAGTTGTCGATTTTTCCCCAGATCTGGGGAAATTCGTAGAATAGATCCGGCAACAACGCACAGCATACTTCAAAAAAAGTACGCTTAAAATTACCCAGAAACTTCTCATTAACTGACAACACCGCTACCCTAGTAGACATCCAGATCTAGATACTTAATATGCGTATTTACAATGCGGCGTTTCCAGATCTACAAATTTCCCCAGCTATGGGGAAAATTTAGACGTTTAAAAACCGATGCGAAATTCAAATCTAGATACTTAATAAGCGTATTTAAAATGCCGCGTTGCCAGATCTACAAATTTCCTTAGATATGGGGAAAATTTAGACGTTTAAAAACCGATGCGAAATTCAGATCTAAATACTTAATAAGCGTATTTACAATGCGGCGTTGCCAGATCTACAAATTTCCCCAGATCTGGGGAAAATTTAGACGTTTAAAAACCGATGCGAATTATGTGATTTTTAGATAGTTCACTGGAATTCCCCGAAAAAATACAACGTCGACAACAAAGACGGCGAATACTTTCGAAGTCTCGCGGTCGGATTTCAAGAATACAACGGAAATTTGTTGAGAAAAAAGTTACAATTTTGTAATAACGTCCCATTGAGCGCACCCCGGAACGATTCGATCGATGACATTTGTTCGGAATTTCACGGCCTATCGAACATGCATTGGAGGACCATATTGTTTTTTAGAGAGTACAAATACGTAGCCGTTGAAAATGACATTACTTTCGTTGCTCAATTGTCTTTCGATAGGTTACAAACCATTGAAGAGCTAGTCAAAGCTTGGCCAGGTTAGTATTTTTAATTCTTGTAGTAATTATTGTAATAATTATTGTAATAATTATTGTAATAATGATTGTAATAATTATTGTAAAAATTATTGTAATAATTATTGTAATAATTATTGAACTAATTATTGTAGTAATTAGGTAATAATTATTACAATAATTATTGTAATAATTGCTATAAGTACTGTAATTACTTGTGTACTAAATATTTTAATAAATATTGAACTAATGTAGTAATTAGGTAATAATTATTACAAAAATTACTGTAATAATTGCGATAAGTATTATTACTTATGTACTAATTATTTGAATAATTGTAATTTTTATAATAATTAGTGCAATAATTATTGTAATTGTGTAATAATTAGTGCAATAATTATTGTAATAATTACTGTAATAGTTATTGTAATAATTATACATATATTGAATAATTATTGTAATAATTATTGAACTAATTATTGTAGTAATTAGGCAATAATTATTGTAATAATTTGGCAATTATTATTGTAATAATTGCTATAAGTACTGTAATTACTTATGTACTAATTATTTTAATAATTATTGTAATAATTAGTGCAATAATTATTGTAATTATGTAATAATTATTGTAATTAATATGGTAATTATTGTAATAATTATTGAACTAATGTAGTAATTAGGTAATAATTATTACAATAATTACTGTAATAATTGCGATAAGTATTATAATTATTTATGCACTAATTATTTTAATAATTATTGTAATTATGTATTAATTAGTGCAATAATTGTTGTAATTATGTAATAATTAGTGTAATAATTATTTTATGATAATTATTGTAATAATTACTGTAATAGTTATTGTAATAATTATTGTAATAATTATTGTAATAATTATTGAACTAATTATTGTAGTAATTAGGAAATACTTATTGTATTAATTGCTATAAGTACTGTAATTACTTATGCACTAATTATTTTAATAATTATTGTAATTTTTGTAATAATTAGTGTAATAATTATTGTAATTAATATGGAAATTATTGTAATAATTATTACAATAATTACTGTAATAATTGCGATAAGTATTATAATTATTTATGCACTAATTATTTTAATAATTATTGTAATTATGTATTAATTAGTGCAATAATTGTTGTAATTATGTAATAATTAGTGTAATAATTATTTTATGATAATTATTGTAATAATTACTGTAATAGTTATTGTAATAATTATTGTAATAATTATTGTAATAATTATTGAACTAATTATTGTAGTAATTAGGAAATACTTATTGTATTAATTGCTATAAGTACTGTAATTACTTATGCACTAATTATTTTAATAATTATTGTAATTTTTGTAATAATTAGTGTAATAATTATTGTAATTAATATGGAAATTATTGTAATAATTATTGAACTAATGTAGTAATTAGGTAATAATTATTACAATAATTACTGTAATAATTGCGATAAGTATTATAATTACTCATGTACCAAATATTTTAATAATGATTGTAATAATTATTGTATAATAATTATTGTAATAATTACGGTAATAATTATAATATTAATTATTGTAATAATTATATTTGGAATAATTATTGTAAAAGTTATTGTAATAATTACGGTAATAATTACTGTAATAATTATGTATATATGATATAATTATTGTAATAATGATCGTAATGAATATTATGGTAATTACTGTAATAATTAGTGTAATATACTTACATAATAATTACAGTACTAATTACTGTACTATTTATTGTAATAGCCTTTTCTAAAATCTTTTTTAAACCCTTTCTAAATATTTTTTATTTTTTAAATATTTTTAATTTTTTTATTCGTTGTTTTTTGTTTTTGTTTATTTTTTGTTTTTCAGTTGTCTTTTTTATTTTTTGTTTTTTTTTATTTTTTTGTTTCTTTGTTTTTTGTTTTTTTTTTTTTTTTTAGTTAAAGCAGAGATTCACTTTTATTATTTTTTAGATCTTTTTTTATTCAAATCTTTTTTTATTTTTTAAATATTTGAAAAATATTTTTTCCTCTATTCTTTTTAATATTTTTTATACCTCTTTTATTATTTTTTAAATATCTTTCAATTATTGTAATAATTAAAGGATCCAGGGGAAAACATGATAAGCTCCAATTTCATAATGTTTGAATTTCCCAATATTATAGTAGGTCTAACTGGTCCCCACAAAATGCATAAACTCTACAGGACAATAAGCTGTTAATTCCACATTATACATGCCTAGTAAAAATATTTACAGGGAAAGAACCAGATAATCGTTTGATTATCTCCTGTAAAATTAGAAAAATGGCGCTTACCATGTTTTTCCCCTGAACCCTTCAATTATTATTGTAATAATTATGTATGTATGGAATAATTATTGTAATAATTACTGTAATAGTTATTGTAATAATTATTGTGATAATTATTCTAATAACTATTATGATCATTATTGTACTAATTAGTGTAATAATTATTGTGATAATTATTGTAATAAATATTATGATAATTATTGTAATAATTAATGTAATAATTAGTGTAATAATTATTGTAATAATTACTATAATAATTATTGTAATAATTACTGTAATAATTATTGTAATCATTACTGTAATAATTATTGCAATAATTATTGCAATAATTATTGTAATAATTATTGTGATAATTATTGTCATAAATATGATAATTATTGTAATTATTATTGGATTTTTCCTTTATTGAACTACATAAACTGCGTAATTAATTTACTTTTTTTAATATGAGTATAACGTTTGTTTTCACGTTTTAGGGCCTATCAGTTTTACTTTATACGTATCAGATCCGGAATTACTGAAAAGTATAGCGTTCATTACGAATTCGGAAATTTTAAAAGATAGATGGAACGTTGCTTATCATGCTGTTTTTAAAGAGGGTGTAAGTTTGAATTAAATATCCATAATAAAAAGATATACATAATTTCGTTATAATGGTTTTTCGTTGAATTCCCAAGCATAATAATAATAATAATATGGCTGTTATTTTTAGGACGTTTATCCTATAAACATTTTAAGAAACATAGGTTTAAGGAACGTACAGACTCAATTCGTATTTTTGGCCGACATTGACTTCTATCCATCCAATGATTTGTACGAGACTTTAATAAAGTATATTACGGTATATGGATCGCTGAAAAACAAAGTGAGCATGGTTTATTTCACACTTTACAATATGTAACATTTTGTTTATCCCGCTAGATGACGCTGCAATCAACATTAACGCAATGAACTGTCATGTTGCTTAATTCCCTATAAAATTAAAAGATTAAACAAACTTACCTTTAAGTGAAGTTCAATCTTAATTATAATTCTTCTCTTGGAGAAACTATAAATATTATTTTGTGAGACGAGGCCGAAATATAATTTTAATCCTTTATACCCTTTATAATTACTGCTTTATTAAGTTTTATATCTATTTTAGGCGCTGATAGTTCCTGCCTTTGAAATCCAGAAGTTCGTTAATCAATTGCCGACTGATAAGAAACGTATTTTGGATGGATTGAACGATAAATCGATCATACCTTTCTTGTCAATGATTTGGGCTCCCGGTCATACGCCCACGATGTATAATACTTGGAGAAATAGCACGAAACCGTACAAGGTAAAATACAATAGTTAGTGGTTAAGAACTAATCGAAGATCAAAATCAAGTATTTTTTTAAATATTTAAACCTTTTTATATTATTTTTTAAATATTTTTTATTTTTTAAAATCTAATTTTTAATGCTTTGGCTATATTTTTTAAATAAACCTTTATTTATTATTTTTTATACCTTTTTTTATTTTTTATAGCCTTTTTTATTTTTTAAAGCCTTTTTTTATTTTTCGAATCTCTTTTTATTTTTTAAATATTTAAAAAAAATATTAAAAAAGGTTTTAAATATTTTTTCAGCTATTTTTTTTTTAATAATTTTTAATTAATAAACTTTTCTTTTTTTATTTTATTTTTAAATATTTCATTTTTTAAATAAACCTTTTTTTATTATTTTTTTAACCTTTTTAAAGTTTGTTTTACAAACCTTATTATTTTTTAAATCATTTTTTATTTTTTTAATCTAATTTTTAATGGAGATGGCTATATATTTTTTAAATAAACCTTTTTTATTATTTCTTGAATATTTTTTTAATAATTTTTTAAATATTTTGTAAGTATCTTAATTTTTTTTTTATTTTTAATTTTTTTTTAATATTCCTTGTTTTTTTTTTAATTTGGTGTCATTGGCATCGACTACTAAGGCCATTAGCCTTCTGTGTAGGCTTTGTTACTGTTTCCCAGCGCCACTTCAGGAACAGCACTGTTAATTAGAACCCAACAGTGAATTGTTAATTTTTTTTGTTTTTTCTTTGTATTTTTTGTATTTTTGTTTTGTTTTTTGTATAAAATATGGAATTTATTATCAGGTAAAGTGGGAGGTTGACTACGAACCATACATAGTAGTCAGAAGCGACGTAGTGCAATACGACGAAAATTTCATCGGATTCGGTTGGAACAAAGTGTCTCATATCATGGAACTGGAAGCACAAAATTACGAATTTATAGTTTTACCCGACGTGTTCATCATCCACAAACCCCATACGCCCAGTTATGATTTAGGACGATTTAGGACGTCGTCCGTTTATAGGCTGTAAGTATATTTTACCATTATCGTTTGATACTTAAACATAATGAGGGATTATATGAGTTAATTTGCCTATAGAGCGCGCTACTGAGATTGGAGAGCCATATCGTTAGTTTGCAAGAATAGTGACACAACTAAAAACACGAAAATATTTATTCATCCCCTTTTGAATTATGACGATCTTTGATTTGTGTCATTATTAAAAATAATGTTCTTCGTTTAGGTACGCAAGAACACTGACACAATTCAAAAATATTTATTTTAGAGGAATTCCATTTTTAAAGTTTCTTCATTCTTTTGGTAATAGATATTAGTATTCACCTTGTATTTAAAAATAATAAGTTTGCTTCGATATTATTAAGAAAAAACTAACCTTTTAAGTTATGACGATCTTCCAGAAAATTATTTTCCACTTCATAATGATAGTGTCCTTTTCAACAATAACGTCCTAATTTGACTTATGCCACTTTGACAATAATGTTCTTAGTTTAAATACACAAGAATAATGACACAACTCAAAAACACGAAAATGTATTTTCATCCCTCTTTTGAGTTATGACGATCTTCCAGAAAAGGATATTTCATACCATATTCGGTAATGAGCTTTTTAACAATAATGTGCTAATTTGATTTGTGTCATTATTAAACATAATGTTCTTCGTTTAGGTACGCAAGAACACTGACACAATTCAAAAATATATATTTTAGAGGAATTCCATTTTTAAAGTATCTTCATTCTTTTGGTAATAGACATTAGTATTCACCTCGTATTAAAAAGTAATAAGTTTGCTTTGATATTATTAAAAAAATCCAACCTTTTGAGTTATGACGATTTTCCAGAAAAGTATATTTCATACCATATTCGGTAATGAACTTTTCAGCAATAATGTGCTAATTTGATTTGTGTCATTATTAAAAATAATGTTCCTCTTTTAGGTACACAAAAATAGTGACACAATTCAAAAATATATATTTTAGAGGAATTCCATTTTTAAAGTTTCTTATTTCTTTTGGTAATAGACATTAGGATTCACCTCGTATTAAAAAGTAATAAGTTTGCTTTGATATTATTAAAAAAATGACGATCTTCCAGAAAAGGATATTTCATACCATATTTGGTAATGAGCTTTTCAACAACAATAATGTGCTAATTTGATTTGTGTCATTATTAAAAATAATGTTCTTCGTTTAGGTACACAAGAATAGTGACATAATTCAAAAATATATATTTTAGAAGAATTCCATTTCTAAATTTCTTTTTTTGTAATAGATATTAGCATTCACCTCGTATTAAAAAATAATAAGTTTGCTCTGATATTATTAAGAAAAACCAACATTTTTAGTTATGACGATCTTCCAGAAAATTATTTTTAGGGACCTTTTCAACAATAATGTCCTAATTTGACTTATGCCACTTTGAAAATAATGTTCTTAGTATAAGTACACAAGAATAGTGACACAACTCAAAAACACGAAAATATATTTTCATCCCCCTTTTGAGTTATGACGATCTTCCAGAAAAGGATATTTCATACCATATTTGGTAATGAGCTTTTCAACAAAAATAATGTGCTAATTTGATTTGTGTCATTATTAAAAATATATATTTTAGAAGAATTCCATTTTTAAAATTTCTTTTTTTTGTAATAAATATTAGCATTCACCTCGTATTAAAAAATAAGTTTACTCTGAATTATTAGGAAAAACTAACCTTTTTAGTTATGACGATCTTCCAGAAAATTATTTTTAGGAACCTTTTCAACAATAATGTCCTAATTTGACTTAGGCTACTTTGAAAATAATGTTATTAGTATAAGTACACAAGAATAGTGACACAACTCAAAAACACGAAAATATATATTCATCCCCCTTTTTAAGTTATGACGATCTTCCAGAAAAGGATATATACCATATTTGGTAATGAGCTTTTCAACAATAATGTGCTAATTTGATTTGTGTCATTATTAAAAATAATATTCTTTGTTTAGGTACACAACAATAGTGACACAATTAAAAATATATATATTTTAGAGGAATTCCATTTCAAAAGTATCTTCTTACTTTTGGCAATAGATATTAGTATTCACCTCGTATTAAAAAATAATAAGTTTGCTTTGATATTATTAAGAAAAAACTAAATTATGACGATCTTCCAGAAATTTTTTTCACATCATAATGATAGTAACCTTTTCAACAATAATGTTCTAATTTGACTTATGTCACTCTTGAAAATAATGTTCTTAATTCACAAGAATAGTGACACAACTCAAAAACACGAAAATATATTTTCATCCCCCTTTTGAGTTACGACAATCTTCCAGAAAATTATTTTTCACATTATAATGATAATGACCTTTTCAACAATAATGTCCTAATTTGACTTATGCCGCTATTGAAAATAATGGTCTTAGTTTAGGTACACAAGATTAGTGACAGCTTAAAAACATGGATTTTTAGAGAACATCCATTTTAAGTTTATTGTTTCTTGTAAGGCTTATCATGATCTTACATTTTAAAAATTATGTTTTCTTTTTTGGAAATTTTTATTGGCTATATTTTTTAAATAAACCCTTCTTTTATTATTTTTTAAAATCTTTTTTATTTTTTAAACGTTTTTTTATTTTTTTAAGGTATTTTTATTTTTTTTTGTGTTTTTCATTTTTTTAACCTTTATTTTTTCAAACTCTTTTTTAAAATATTTTTTTAGTTCATTCTTTAAATCTTTTAAATATTTTTTAAGCATTTTTTATATTTTTTAAACTTTTTTTATATTTTTAAATCTCATTTTTAATGGAAATGTTTAACATTTTGCTATATTTTTAAATAAACCTTTTTTTAATTAATTTTTTAAACCTTTTTATTTTTTTATATTTTTGGCACCTTTTTTATTCTTCAAAATATTTTTTGAAACTTTTAAAATGTCATCTGTTAAATCAATGTTTAAAATTGATTAACTTGAATTGACATTTTTTGAGTTACGTCGGTATTCTTGAAAATCAGCGATATATCAATGGCACTTTTTTATTTTACAATTCTATGGGTTATTTTGATGACCTGCAGGCTAATTTTAATGTCCCAAGAATGTCCTTAAAAGGCTTCTCCAGTAAGAAAATGTCTTCCACTCTACTGGCCAGTTTCTCTTCAGTTTTCTGCTGTTTCTTTTTTCCAATGGTTGAAGTTGTGAGTTAGGATGTGTCTCCAATCTTTAGTAATACTTTTGTCTCTGCTAAATTATTTTATTATTTATAGACCGCACATCTCAGTATCGCCATCTGGCGAGCTTTAACTTACAATCCCTCGTTATTATTAGTATTATTTCGAAAAAAATGTTCACTTGCAGGTGCCTCAGACTGTTGAAAGAGGAATTCATTAAGAGGCTCAATAAACAATACAATCGGAATTTTGCTTATCACAATACATCGGCAATGTTGCCATATATTCGACGAAGGAAAAGGCACAATCGTGTCATCGATTTTTCTTCCACCACTTTAGAAACGAACACTGACTATCCCAATGCTACAGAATAAGCTATACGATTGTTATTGTATTCCTTTAGTACGAAAGAAATGTTTTTTATTACAGAAAGTTTATTGTAGTCCTAAATTGAAAAAAAAAAGTTAGGTTATTAATTGCTTAGCACCATATAGGTTATAGTTTGTTCTATTTTTATGCACTCTTTAAAATAACAACAAATTTCGATGTTGCACGTTTGGAATGAGTGCAAACATAGGCAACCATGGTTATCGTTAAAGAAAAGTCTGTCAACTTTCATTTGGTACCAATTGCGACAAAATCGAAGCACCCATCGCAAAATGCGCGATTTGTCGCGCTAAGTCGCGCGATTTGTAAAAGATGCTCCGATTTTGTCGCAATTGGTGTTAAATGGAAGCTGACAACCTCCTCTTAAACAATAACTTTGTTTGCAAAAATATAGTATCGAAATTTGTGGTGTTTAGCGATTAATAACCTTTCTTTTTTTTAATTTAAGCCCAAAATAATCCACGTTTTCAATTTTTTGCGGACGGTTTTTATTTCGCGTAATGGTCGAACTACTGAGTATAATCGAAGCACAGTTTTGACAAATAATCAAATGTTTTTAAGAGAAGAATAATACAATCGTCAGTAGTCATTTTTGACGTTTGTTACTATGATAAAATCAACCGCTCTCTTGGTATATTTGATAATTTTATTTTTTAAAAATTAATTTAATATATTATTACGTTTGTATCAATCCATATGAATTGGTCAATGCCTGGTAAGTTACGGCTGCGTTTAAAACACTCAATTTATTTAAAATCATATTTACTAAGTCAGTAAATTCGATAACGCCGTCAAAGTAATCATGAAAAACGTATAAGATAAAAATAAGGAAATTGTTGCAATTAATTTCTGTGAATGTTGACATCAGCTTGACATCTGATTTCTTTGCTACCTAAGGAAGTTTTTAATTTTATATTTGCCTGCCAAATTGTGTTTGGAAAATAGTTTTTAACTATGGATGATTTTATAATGGACTTTGAACTACTAATGTTTAACCGGTTGAGCAACATACAAGAAATGAAGATACACCATAAAAATGAGATCCAAATGATACGTTTATCGTACTATTTTATTTCTTCAAATCCGGTTGATTTACCAAACAAAATACTTGAAATCTTAAAAAGCCTGTAGAAGTTTTTATTGGTTTTTAGATCATGTACAAACTTTTATCTACTATAAAATTTTCTGAGAAATCAACAATGAAAAAGTTTTCTTTCATTTATTGGTGCAGAATTTTTGTTACACGCTGTATATATTTTGACCAGTTCATACGGATTGTTACATTAAATTGTTTTTGCATTTATTTTGTATACCAAAAATCAGTTATTTTAAATATTTATTCCTTTTTTTGTTATATTTTTAGTAATAATATACAGGGTTGTCATTAATGGATTTAAATAATATATTTATATTTACAGGATTTGTTCCATCTAATGAATGATAAAATTAGTGGTTCGTTAACGATGATAAAATTAAAATAAAGTTTGACTTATTTATCTAGTTTATTGAATTGACAGTGTTTTTATTCATAACATGATGAATGAGCGTGTTTAGTGGAGTTAAGAAATCTTTTATAAACATTTTTAATTTTTTTTTAAGGTGTACACCGTAAGCCAAATTTTTTAGTCCCTTTTACTATGCAGTTCCTTAAAAAATCCTTATTACTACAATTTTTGCAATTCCTTGATAATTCACCTTGGAAATTCCCGTAATTATTTGACTTTACGCAATTCTTCGGTAATTACCTTTTAATTCGCCGACTGTTCCCGTATTTATCTGACAATTACTATAATTTCCGCAATTCATCGGCAATGTCACATCAATTCCTCGGAAATTTTCGTAATTATTCGGAATTTTCCTGCCGATTCTCAAAAAATTCCGGCAATTCCGCTCAATTTCCGGAAATTTTTCTCAATTGCCGTGATTATCCGATAATTCTCTGACAAAACTAAGAGTAGGAAACAACAACAAAACTTTGATGATTTTAAGAGGTAGTAGGATTTGCGCATGAGTGGTAGAGATCATTAATACCGGTATATGTCTATTCCATCAATTCCTAGCAAATTTTTTAGCCATTACCCGACAATTCCTTTTTGATCCCCGAAATTCCACGGTAATTTCTCAGGAATTCACTGTGAAATCTCAGCAATACCTGTAATTCTTCGGCAATTCCCTGTGAAATGTCCGGTAATTCCCTTAAATATCCTGCAATCACCAGAAATTCCACAATTCGTTGTTGTATGCCTGGTAACTCCCGTAATTATTTGACATGTGTCACAAATTCCGCGATTTCTCTACAATTTTCCGGAAGTTCCTTGGCAATTCCCGTAATTCTTCGACAATTTCCTATTAAATACCTGTAATTATACGAAGATTGCCATACTTTCCGCATCTGCTCGTAAATTTCGTGAAAATTTCCCCAATTCTTCGAAAAACCCTTAGAAATTTCCAAAGAATTTTGTGTTAGGGTCTATTTATACTCCCTTAGTATTAGTATTTGTATTAGTATTATGATTAAGCATTAAATTTCTTAAATCATTCAAAAAAGGTATTTATACTCGTTTTACAATTAGTATTAGTAATTCTTTTTTAAACATAATACCTAATAAGATATAATTCTGCAGTCAACAAAATATATGGTTACTGACGAAATGTGTAAGAGGCCGATTGTGTTCTTTTTAAGATATTTTAGTTTTAAATGTGTTTTTATTAATATTTTTACTAGTTAATTTTATCTAAAAATATTATTATTCAAAAATAGGTTTAATTAAGGACATTTTAACGGATTTAAGTCTCAAATTTATAACAGATAAAAAGAAGCAGAAATTTGATACAAATCAGACAGAAAAGAGGCCTTTGCTTCCTCATGGTGACATGTCATTTGTCAACTTTATAATCGGTAAACACTGCTGATACACAAAAATTGTATACAGAGCATGATTTGTACCGAAATATTATCGTTTTCGAGCTTGTTGGAACAAACAAATAAACAAAATAATCATATGGGTGTTGTCAATTATCCTTATCTGTTGTCTATTAAAAACAAAGGCCAAATACTCCATTGATTCATTTTATAGAAAAGAAGAAATTTAATATTTAATTTAAAAGTTGAACCTGTCAATTATTAAGCATAAATATTAATGCTAATACTAATCATAAATCGAGTATAAATGTCCCCATTACATTGTGAAGGTTCAACTTAATGCTTAATCATAATACTAATGCAAATACTAATAATAAGGGAGTATAAATAGACCCTTAAATCCCCGGAGATTCCTGTAATGATCTGGCAATTTCAACAAATTCCGAAAGTCTTTATCAAATCTTCGGAATTCCTTTTGGAAATGCCTGTAATTCTTCGATATTTCCCATAATTATCCGGCAATTACCACAATTTCGGCTATTCGTCGATAATTCCTCGGCGATTCCCGTATTTTTTGCAATTCTCTGTTAAATCCCCGTCATTATACGGAAACTACAACATATTTCTCAATTGCCCGTAAATTTCTTGGCAATTTCCGTAATTCTTCGGAAATTTCGATAATTATCCGGCAATTACCACAGATTCCGCAATTACTAGACAAATCCTTGAAATTTCTCAAAATTCTTCAACAATTCCTTGTTAACCGATAATTCCTGTAAGTATCCGGCAATTACCACAAATTCCCCAATTCCTTAACAAATCTTTGGAAATTCCGTTGAAATTCCCGTAATTTTTAGTTTGTCCCGTAATTAACCGGCAATTTCCGTTATTTTTCGATCATTTCTGGGAAATTCCTTGGCAGTTCCTGTAATTTCTCAGCAATTTCCTGTTAAATCGCCATAGTAATATATGTATACTAAACACGCCCATTGCAAATTTTTCTTTAGTTTATTAGTAGGATCAAATTTTATCATTAATTTAATATTTTTGTTTTTTTTTCTTAATAGCGATGTTATCGTACTAGTGCAAAAAATATGTCAAAAGTCTCATTTTTTTTCAATTTGAAAAATGTTGTCAGAGGGTAGAAAAAAGTTTCTAAATTCCTCCCAAACAAAGTTATCTCGAGTAATGTTTGGTTATTAAAGGTAATCATCAAAAACAGCGTTGAATAACTGTGATTTTTAAGAAAAGAACATTGTTTTGAAATTAGTTTTTTTAATATTTATATTTATTGAGTGTATGTGAAAAATAACGATCACTTTCTATTTATTATGTATTGTTTTTAGTATTTTAACAAATAAAGTATTTACATTTTAATATTAGCGTTATTTATTTCTGAAACATCATTGTAGGAGTACCCCAAGGATCAACCAAAGAGTGGAAATAACAAGAGATGGCAGTCAACCGAATAAAATTGTTTCGAGAACCAAATTAAACTAAAATGGATTCATTTGTCCTAATAACTATTTAGCGGAAGTTCAAATAATCGATTTTAAATAAAATATCAGTTCGTTTTTACAGTTATTAATGTTTTAACAGCCATCATCTACAATTCCTCGGAAATTCCCGTAATTATGCGGAAATTTCCTGTCGATTTTTAAAATTTTCCGGTAATACCTCTCAATTGGCAAAAATTACGTAATTCTTCGGCAATTCCCTGTCAATGGTCATGGTAATTCATCAGGAATTTACTGTAATCTCAACAATATCCGTAATTCTTCGGTAATTTCTTGTTAAATACCCGTTAATTCCCGTAAATATCCCACAAATTCCACAATTCCTCGTAAATTCTCTGTACAATTCCTAGTAACGCCCGTAATTATCCGGAATTTACAACAAATTCCGCAATTTATCTACAATTTTCGGGAATTCCTTGGCAATTCCCATAATTCCTCGGTAATTTCCGTAATTCTTCGGCAATTTCCTGTCATTAGTCACAATTTCCCAGCAATTTACTATCGATTTTAATAATTCTCCGGGAATTTTTCTCAATTGTCGTAATTATCCGATAATTCTCCGACAAAACTCAGGGTTAAAAAACAACAACAAAATTTTGATGGTTTTAAGAGGAAACAGGATTTGCGCATAAGTAATAGGGATCATCAGTAACGGGGTATTCCATCAATTCCCAGCTAATTTTTTACTGCCATCTCAGCAATATTCGTAATTCTTCAATACTTTCTTGCTAAATACCCGGTAATTCCCGTAAATAGCTCACAAATTCCGCAATTCCTCGAAAATTCCGGCTAACACCCGTAATTACCTGAAATTTACAACAAATTCCGAGATTTATTTACAGTTTTTCGGGAATTACTTGACATTTCCCGTAATTTCTCGGTAATTTCCGTGATTATTCAGCAATTCCCTGTCAATAGTCACAATTCCTCAGCAATTTTTTATCGATTCTAAAAATTCTCCGGGAAATCTTTTCAATTGTAACTATCCGATAATTCTCCGACAAAACTTAGGGTTAAGAAATAACAAAATTTTGATGATTCTAAGAGAAAATAGGATTTGCGCACGAGTAATAAAGATCGTCAAAAACGGGATAGGTCTATTCCATCAATTCTCAGCAATACCCGTAATTCTTCGGTAATTTCTTGTTAAATATCCGGTTAATTCCCGTATTTTTTTTTACAAATTTCGCAATTCCTCGGAAAATTCAACTTTAATTCCTGGAAAATCCCGCAATTATCTGGAATTTACAACAAATTCCTTGATTTCTTTATACCTTTCAGAAATTCCTTGACAGTTCCCGTAATTCCTCGGTAATTTTCGTAATTTTTCGGTAAATCCCTGTCAATAGTCACAATTCCCCAGCAATTTTTTATCGATTCTATTAATTCTCCGGGAATTCTTCTCAATTGCCGTAATTATCCGACAAAACTCGGTTAAGAAACAACAAAATTTTGATGATTTTAAGAAAAATAGAATTTGTGCATGAGTAATAAGGATCATCGGTAACGGGATAGGTCTATTCCATCAATTCTCAGCTAATTTTTCACTGTTTTCTCAGCAATACCCGTAATTCTTCGGTAATTTCTTGTTAAATACCCAGTAATTCCCGTAAATATCTTACAAATTCCACAATTCCTCGAAAATTCCCCGTTAAATTCCTGGAAAATCGCGTAATTATCCGAAATTTACAACAAATTTCTTGATTTCTCTACAATTTTTCGGAAATTCTTTGACAATTCCCGAAATTCCTTGGTAATTTCCGTAATTCTTTGGCAATTCCCTGTCAATAGTCACAGTTCCCCAGCAATGTTTTATCAATTCTAACAATTCTTCGGGAATTCTTCCCAATTGCCATAATTCTCAGATAATTCTGCGACAAAAGTCAGGGTTAAGAAACAACAAAATTTTGATGATTTTAAGAGGAAATAGGATTTGCGCACGTGTAATAGGGATCATCAGTAACAGGATAGGTTTATTCCACCATTTTCCAGTTAATTTTTCAGCCATTATCCAACAATTCTCTTTAGATCCCCGCAATTCCACGGTAATTCATCAGGAATTCACTGTAATTTCGATAATCATGCGGTAATTTTTTTGTTAAATACCCGGTAATTCTCGTAAATATCCCACAAATTCTGAAATTCCTCGGAAATTCCCCGTTAAATTCCTGATAATTTCCGAAATTGTCTTGAATTTACAACAAATTTCGCTATGTCTATACAATTCCCGTAATTCTTCGACAATTCCCTGTTAAATCTACGTAATTATATGGAAATTTCCCGTTAATTTATTGACAATTTCCGTAATTAATAGGAAATTCCCAGAATTAATCGGCAATTCCCAGAATTAACCAGCAATTTCTTTAAAAATATTTTCTCTTCGCGATGAAGGCAACAGAATTCCCATAAACGGATAGTATTCACGCGTACCGTTGTCAGTGGATATTACGTAGTTGGTCAGGTACCCTATTGAAAAAACGGCTCTATTTACCGGAGCATTGACCGGAATATATACTGTTAAATAGATATCGAACAAACTTACAAACAAGCCCATCCCTGTATTTAATTAACTTAATTTAATTACCTAATGAAAGATAAAAAAACTAGTGTCAATATTAAATACAAATATTTACTCACGAATAATATCTATTTCTCCCATCTTTAGCACCTACATTAGTGCAATACATCGACACAAAAAGTCAACACATGTCTGAAATAAAAGAACGTACACACATTGGAAAAAACGTACAATCCCTCAAATGTACCTATTTAATCGGGAATTTTCTCGGAATTACACCGTGGTACAACTTTAAAAATCAAGAATTTCTAACACCGGTCAAGAATAAAATAACCTGTTCGATTTTAGGACTTGGTTTAATTACTCTTTGGATATTTGGACTTACTATTATAGATGTATCGACTGTTCATAAGTACCAGAAATTACTGATTGTTTTGAAAGATATTTTACCCTTAATTTCTATTGAATACCTAATTTTTTCTTCAGCTTTTATGAAAAGAAGAACTTGGAAAGATCTGCTACTTAAAATGAACTTCTTAGATACTGAAATTAAAGATTATACGAAGAATAGTAAGATATTTACACCATGTAGATGGTTGATATTCGCACACGTACTTTTCATAGTGATTTACTTAAACAAACTTATTATATTTCTAAATATACTCGGTTTTAAATACTTCTTCACGTATGGAAACAATCTAATAACCATGTACTATTCTTTATATTTAATACTGTTAATGAGTTCCATTTTGTTAATAATAAGAAAAAGATACAGAGATTTGAATAAAACTTTAAACGATATCATGCAATATGATGGTGATATAAAAATGTTAAAAGGAATTAGAAAAATTGGTAAATATTACCGGTTTCTTGGAGATACTATTACTACCTTTAATTCCATTTTTGGTACGACTCTGTGCTTGATGGTACTGCATTCTATTATAGATCTTTTGAATTGCGTGAATTTGTTATTGAAGAGCATCGTGTATGTCGCGTTTGGATGGAAGGTGATTGTTTCCTGTATAGGAATTTGTTTTATTTCTATGGTAAGTATTAAAAATTATATTTTTTCTACACGCTCATGGGTATTTGCTATTCTACGTACAGACTACAAAACGAAAAAGTATGCCATTGCGTTTAACTGAACGAATATAATTCATATCCATTCTATCTACTAAGAACACTGTATGAAATCCACCAATCACAGTTCATATTTTGGTCACCCGAGTTAATTTATTATTTTAATGCATTACTTTTTATTCTTACACCGGGTGTTTAAATTAAATTATTACAGAAGAATACAGCCGAAAATACGCATTTAGTAGAAAAAGTTTCAAACAAAATTTTATAGTTTTTTTTTGGGGAAACATATTGATACATTGAAACATCTTAATACTCTTGTTCTTTTTTATACTATTGATCTCATGATACTTTTGATACTCTTGCTACGTGATTCTTAACTTGAGTGCCAAATCTGTTACATGACAAATTGGGTGTCAGAAATGTTAACCTGGTTACCCTCGGCCTAGCTCAGCAGAATCGATGAAATTCGGATTAGAACAGACTGCAAATGACTTTGTGACATTAAATGATAAACAAACAAGGCTCAATATTAGTAAAAATGCTCACGATCTCGTATCAGTGGCGTGCCTGAATGGTTTTCCCAGTAGGGTATAATTATTGAATGTCGTTAATATTCCGGAAATAAAACTGAAACGTCATTTATAACGTTACTCTCTTGATACTATTGATACTCCTGATGTCTTAATACTCTTGATCATACATATTTCATTAGAATGACTTACAACTTTTAGAATCTTTTAAAAACCCACTTTCAACGAATTTATAGAGAACAAATATTATTCAAATTTTCAGGGAAGTACCATCTACATAATACTATGTTGCGATGTTACTTCAAGCGAAGGAGTAAAAATTAAAAAAATATGCTACAAACTACAAGACATTTACGATCCATCTGTATCCGTTTCTGACGAATTGATGAAATTAGTAACGATGACCAAGCTTTATCAACCGAACGTAACCGCAGCAAGCTTCTTCGTATTGGAAAGAAGAACGCTCCTTGGGATAATAAGTATCGTTACGACGTATACGATTGTTCTAGTGCAGTTTAGGATGTCTGGTTTGGAAAATTGGAACATTGTTCATTAATTTATCAGAATAAAACAGTTAGTTATATATCGTGTTATCTTTTATGTTTTGTAGATACGTATAAATTATAAGGTATGTTCCAACCTAAGCGAAAAACATATTTCGATATAAATCAGGTATTTTACACAAAAAATGTATACAGCGCATGATTTGTACCATAATATTATGGTTTGGAGATGTGTTGGAACAGGCATATTGATCCTTAGAAATACCCGAAGTCTTCAACAAGGCAATCCAAATCACGTGACTTTAAATGGAGGACTCTTGGCAAAAACAACGTGCTTCCCTTAACAAAAACACATCTAGTGATGTTATTAGTTTGTAGTATTTTTATTTTTAGAATTTTTTTATGTGTTTAGTCGAGAAACGCCATAATTTAATATTTATTTTGAATATAGGAATAATAATTGTATGAATTTTAATAACAGTCAAATACTAATGAAAAAGTAATGTTAAGAAACTTTGTTGTTTTTGCCAAGTATCGGCTATTTTTGTACATTCCGACAGGATGTTGAATTGCCTAATTGTCTTATATACAAACAACATTCGCCTCAGAACTTAGAAAGGTAACTCTCTTGTTAGAAATCGGTGATTGCATTACAGCGCCTCTAGTAGACGTAGTGGAGAACTATAACACAATTAAGTCCTCACCGGATAAGAGTCCATATGGAAGAAGAGAAGTGGTGCCATCTTACGGTCACTTAGAGCAATACATAAACGCGCGAACATTCAAAATAACTAAAATTCGTTAGTCAAATTAAGATTATTGGAATTTATTGAATACTTAAAATAAAGATGAAAGTAATAATACTCTAGTATGGATATCCAACTGATGCAAAAATTTATTATCAAGCATTGTTTTTTCTTGAAAAACAAAACCGTTTCTGATATTTATAAAACTTTTTAGAACACCCTATATAATAGATTGCAACGTGCTCTTCGAGCACGTCGTTAATAAAAAAGTGTATTCAGATAACGTTGTTAACGATGTGCTCGAAGAGCACGTCGCAATCTATTATACAGTGTGTTCCAAAAAGTTTTATATACATGAGAAAAAGTTTTATCTTAAATTTTACAAAAAAAAATTATTCGTTCTTAGAAGTTCTTCATCGCGTAGGAGTTCATAAACATATTTTGTAAACTATAGTTGGTATACAGGGTGGTCCGGATTCAAATTGCGTATACAGATATTTCATAAACCGCATGATATACAATGTCGGTTAAATGAAGTAATAGTTTCATATTTTGACGATTAATTAAATTGTCCATAAAAGTTCTAGATTTTCGGGCTAGTTCCAGAAATATTCGACAAAATCCGAAAAAGCTAATTTTCGTTTTTTAAGTCTAGCATTGTTATTATAAAAGATATAAAAAAAAAGTTAAGGAACATTTTTGTTATAAACAAAATTTCTAATAACTCCCCCACATTAAAATTTGTTTCGTTTCGTAATTCTAGAACCGCCTTTAATTCTATTTTTTTCAAATACGAATTGGTATTTTTAATCAAATTTTTTTATATCTTCTGTGAAATGAAGGAGGCTGGAATATATCTAGTTCACTAATCATCACTTTATTTTCAATTTTATTGCACATTGAATATAACACGTCTATATCTCTTAATCATTCTCATTTAAGGCAACGCGCATGCTTGACAATTTACTCGAAACAGGTTAAGGTGTGTTCACAGTTATCATATTTAGTATAAATATTTTGTAAAAAATATAAAAAAAAAGATTTGAAAGAAGCAAAAATCGAGTCTTTTTTACTTTAATTTTTATTTTTTTTATTTTACTTTTTGATTTTTTTGCGTTTTATGAGCAGAGATAGGTACAGACATTGCTTCACATAAAAACATAGATTACACTTCCTTTAGAAAGTTTTTTGGATAAAGTTCGGTCATTCCATTTAGAACAAATTAAGTGATTCGCCCAATTTACTATTGAACCACCCTCTACACAAGCAAATAATTTTCGAATATTTAATTTTGACCCTCACTGACGGGTATAATACAAATAAATGGTTAAGATTTGCATAGAATTACGACATAGGTTTGGTAAACCCTGTATACACATAAAAATTTAGCCATATTAGTGATTGATCCAAAATTGGGCATTGGGCTTTCATTACTATAGCCTTATGTAAACTCCACAAATAATTAAAAGTTTATTATAAATATGAAGTTTATTAAAATAACTTTAAATGAAACAATAATACAAAATAATCGAATAAACACGTAACAATAATGTCTTATTAGAAACCGACTACATTCATCAACGGCGTTCGATGATCTCCCCATCCAAATAGTTGACCCACTGATTGAACCTTTGAATATGATTTTCTCTCGGCCGCCCGGTTTACGATGTTTTGGTTTCCCAGAAATCGTCTCGGGTTAAGGGACCATCCAAAAATAGATTACACTTATTACAAAGACATTAGTTTTCCCAAAGCTTACTGGAGAGTAAAAAACCAAAAAAGCAGTCAAATATAACTTATCAGTACGCCCTCGTAAGAAACAGAAATCAACGTTTCGATAACGGTCCGACTTTGGTCAATCTTTTAGCTCCTTCTCCTTGATCCATTCCAACGGATTTTTTTCAGTCCAGACTATACATATTTATATTTACCCATATATATTGACTTACATAATTCAAATTCGTACACGCCGCATACATTATACATTTCGTATTTCGTAGCCCCAGCGCTATCTGAAAGTTATCACCCGATGGATGTTTAAAAGATACCCGAGCACCGAGAGGTCAACGCTGTTGGTTACACAGAATAACAAGGCAATTAAACCACTTACAGATGTTATAGTTAATTGAACGAAGAATCAATCCGTGCATTAAGTACGTTTGGAACTAAAGCCGGGGTCTAGTGTAAGCGCAAGTTGATATACGGACATTACTAAATCAAATAATAATGTTAAGAACACATAAAATTTGCGGTATTGTTAGGAGCCAGACGTGCGTTAATGTTAAGAATTTGAATAAAAAGTATTTGAGCAGCGATGCGGACCTACCAAAACAAGCCGATGTAGTAGTTCTGGGTGAGTACCAATTCAATTTAAATGCAAATTATGACATAATTGATAATAGGGTAATAAATTAAAGAAACCCATTTGAATAAATTAACAACGTTTTGGTTTATTTATTTGATACTATCTTTATCTATTCTTATGCAAAAATGTGTATCTAAATCATTATTTAAAACTATACATCATTTTTATGTTTGCAAAATCTGAGATTTTTTAAAATTTAAAATAAAAAACGCGCGTATAAAAATTATTGAAAACACAGAAAATCAACTCGAAGAGAATTCGAAATATTTCTGGAATTTTGTCAATCTAAAAAAAGTAAGACGCGACTACCGAGTAACATGTTACATAATAATGATTATTTGACACTATAATACATTGACCAATGATAATCATCTTTTAAAGCAAATCAAACCTTGAAAACCACCTTACTTCGGTGTGATAAAGATTTTCAAATAAAACACCCATGTCTTTGCAAATTTTTCGTAAAATACGTGTCTAAAAAGCCTTTCCTTTAATAGAATTTACATGGTCCGTTTCAGGAGGTAAAGCTTTTGACGTAAGAAAGAACGTGCATTTATTAAGATTTTCCACAACTTGCATTTGAATATCTTCTGCCATATCACTAATTTTTTTTTTGATAGTATTATTTAACTAGGGTGACCAAGCGTCCCCTTTTTTCTGGATTATCCCGTTTTTTTAATCACATTTCCGGTGTCCGACAAAAAATCTTGGGATGTATAAATGTCCCGGTACTTAAATGAAAAGGTACTTTGGTTTTATAATATGTAACGATCAGATATAATGTTTCAGCATATTTTTTTTTGTGTGTCATCGGCTTCAACTGCTAAGGTTATTTCGCCTCGTGTTCTGTATAGGCTTTGTTACTGTTTCCCAGCGCCACTTTAGAAACAGCACTGTTAATTAGAACCCAACAGTGAATGGTCGAGTGGGGAATCCTACCAAGGCATCAGAATTAATTTTAAATAATTAAATTAAATGAAAAAATTCCGGCTAACGGTGAGATTCGAACCTGAGACCCTTGGATCCACAGGCAGAGGCTTTACCACTAAAAAAAACTTATTAACAAATTTTAATCATTAAAATTATTAACCAATTTTAGAAACCATTTATCATATGATGATGAGTCATCCATAGTACAACATGGCTACCCTTCCGTCAGATCGATTAGATTAACGCGGACATGGCATGCTCTTTCCTGACTATATATGTTCTAAGGCAATTAGGCATTCCAAACAAATGAATTACCAGTGGGCAGGTTTGGTATATCTAGGGGTGGCGACATATGGTGTATTCTATCTACTAAATATTTTATGTCAAACACAATAAAAATAATATTTAAAAAACCCACCCATACATTTCTTTATAAATTGGCAGGCTTGGCGACTACTACTTTGAATAAAAATAGCGTCCAAGTTGCAAGACTATGTCGCTACCCCCCTTAGATATACAAGAATTTCCCACTGGCACCTATTGTTTGACAGGTCGTTGGAATGCCTAATTAGGCATTCCAACGATCTGTCAAACAATAGCTGTCAGTGCGAAGGTCTCGTATATCTATATATCTATAAATACAACAAAAATAGAAATCAATAAAAATACATAACACTATCTAATTAAAATGCTTAAAATTGTAATAAACAAACATCGCTACTACAAAGATAGTAAAATAAAAATACTAAATTCTCCAATTTTAAACCCAAAATTAGTAAAATAAATCAACCAAATGTTGTTTATAAAATTGACTGTAATTCTACTTACATTGGACAAACAAAATAATATTTACATAAAAGCATAAAAAACCATAAAAATAATATCGTAACTAATAATGAAAATTCCACTGCCTTAACTAAACATGCGTTAGAAAATTTGCACTTTTCAATTTTGAAAATGTAAGAATTCTCGAAAAGGAATCAAATTTCAACAAAAGAACAATCCTTGAGACGATACGTATTAAAAAAAATAACTCTGGTCAGATATTGACTGATTTAGGTGCCCCATTTTCTCATGCAAGCCTCGAAGAAGGTTGAAAAGTACATCGATTTTGAGTAGAATGAAAGGGAATTTACGAGTGGCCCCTGGGGATAACATATGGAAAATTAGATTTTCCTTAACAGAAATAAAAGGTGTTTTTTGCTTATTTTTCCACGCAAACCGTTTTCACTATATGATTAATTAATAGAATTAGGCTTCGAAAAACCAAAGTGGCTAAAGGGTTGAAATAAGGGCGTAATCTTGTAAAGAAAAATCGATATTTTAACTGATTTTTCCACACAAGCCAATCGAGAGTATGAAAGCATACATCGTAACTAGTCCGAAAACCATATTGGCTTGAGTGACGCGAGTGGATAAGTCCATTTTGAAGTTGGAAAATTTAACAGAAATTTTTTAAGATTTTTCAATTATTTTCTCATTAACGAAATTTTTTGCAATAAAAACTAATGAATTTAAGAGCCCAGAAAAAATCATGTCTTCATATTTTCAGAACATAGGAAAGTTGCTGGAAAAATGTATGCAAATATCACAATTTTCCCACACAAGCCGTTTGACATATGCTTAGAAAAAGTGATTCTAAGACTATATAACAAAAGGATTGAGTGTCGGACATGGCCATCATATTATTTATATCTTTATAATTTATTTAACAAAAAGCTGACAAGAAAATCTAGAAATTTCCACCATTTTCTCACGCAAGCCGTTTGTCATATGCATATAAAAAAGTAATTCTAAAACGATATAACAAAAGGCTTGAGTATCGGACATGGAACATATTATTTATCTAAAAAAGAACTGAGAAAAAAATTTTACAAATAAATATTTATGTAGGGTTATTATTATTTATTGTTCGGTGATTATTTATATAGTAAATTTACATATGAATTTAGTGCTGAATTAACAATATGTTTATTTTATAGAAAAATTTATATATTCTTTCAAAGGGCTATTAAATATAAACTTTAAAATACCTGTTAAGGGTCGATCTTTTAACCTCTGAGTAAAGTTACATGTAGGTTTACTTGACAGATTAACAAACAATATTCCTATAGTTTAATCAGCCAGTAGTTACTTTCAACTTAACTAACAGGTGAAAAGATCGACCCTTAACAGGTATTTTAAAGTTTATATTTAATAGCCCTTTGAAAGAATATATAAATTTAAATAACCTATTAACAGATTCATTACAAAGATATCTTGATCCATTTTTGAATTTTTATAAAATTAATGTACGTATAAAATAAAAATGCAGCTGCTAAACATGAAAAAGTATTCTATGGAATAGACACTTAGTGAAACCATTTTAAATTACATTTATGTAAGATATTAAAGCAATCAAGAATGTCATGAGATAAATCTTTTGACAGATCAAAATTATTTTCTTGAAGTCGATTATAAAATGTTGACGTTTCTATGATATTATGTGACATTTTGAAATTATACAAGTTATTGGATTAAATAATTATTGTGCTTTATTTTTTTTTTTTTTTGTTAAAATTGAAGTTACAGGTTGTTCGGTTCATTACATTAGTTATTTTTCTTCAAATTAAATAATTGGTAAGTACTATGATATACATTTATTTAGTTAATCAAATGAAATATTTGAATTTTTGCAATCATTTAGAAGGGGGTTAAGTTAATAAATATTTAAAATGTATAAAATTAGTCGTTGAATAGTCCGGTCACGAGACAACTCTTATAATAAAATTAATATAAAATAACTTTGAGAATCGATATTTAGATGATTTAGGGCGATATTTAGGTTTTTAGTTCTATTTTTTTTATATGGCGAATTCCAACAATAATGTTCCATTAATTTGTAGAATAAATATTTATATATACAGTTCATCAAATTTCTAGAGGTGTTCGACGCCCAGACAGAGAACGCGCTACGTGTGACTAAGATAGCTATTGTACAGTCTGCTAAACAAGTTATTTTAAATAGTTTTTAATATTTTTAGGTAATTAAATTTTAAAAGTGTGGAATAGTTTAGGGATTAAATTGGTCTGATTGGACTTTCTTAGAACGTTTTTAAAAGCAGCTAAAGATAGTATGTAGAATTGAAAATAATTATTATGCCATAAAAGGTGTTTTGGAATTCCTTCAACCTTTTGAAATTGAGTCAGAAAATATAAATTTTATAGGATAGCGGAAAATACCTATAATTTTTTTGTATGCCTTTGTAAATCGTGGAAATAGTTTATATTTTATTTCTACCTTATTAAGGAAAATGGTACCTATTATTAATAACGGTTGTTTCTAAAACATTACTAAAATTTTCGAAATTTTGTTTTTCTACAAAATAATAAACTATACTATTTAGAAAAAAATTTATTTCTCTTATAATTTTATAAAAAAATAACAGGGGAATATTTACATTTCTTGATCTATTAAACAAAACGATAAATTATCTCGACGAATGACACCATGTTCTAGTACGGAAGCTAGCTTTACATTTTTGTTGGTGGTTTCATGGGTTTCATATCAATTTTTTGTAATTGTAGTTTACACGTACATATACCTCTTAACACTTGTTTGCTTTATTAAAAAAGTGTGTTGTTGTGATTTACGTCGAAATAAGTCAAAAACAACTTGAAACCCCATATAAAATCAAAAAGGAGAAACGGAAAAAAATTGAGCCTGTAAATGAACACAACTCAGAAACAAAAATAGCTATCTAATAATAAAAAAATAAAATTTGATTCTTATGCAGCTTCATCTATATCATTAACTGTTTTTGGTTTTTTAATGGTTTTTCTTGGTGATGAAAATTCCGATATCTCACGGTTATCGATTCTTTTTTTCTCTCCAGAAATGCGGACGACAGTGTTTTTAGATACTCCTGTGGCTGCAGCAACACGATCATTTACATTTTTAAATGGTATTGAAGGTGAATTAAAGTTTCCTTCTCTTCTCATAAACTCTATAACATTGGCTATTATTTCGCGAGATTGACTGTTAATCACGCGGCCTCTTAATTTGCTATTAAACTCCATACTTAGGTTCTATTAAACTGTAATGAGCAAAAAACAAACGAAAATAAAAGAAATGTTTTAGCGAAATTTACATCTGACATTTACGTCTGAATGAAATAGTGAAATACTTGATGCGCAGAGTGTACTTTCATTGCGTAAATCCGTCGGGATGCCTGTCAGTAGTGCTTTCTCTGTCTAGCCGTCGAAAGCCTCTAGAAATTTGATGAACTGTAATTTACAGTTATTTGGAAGCAGCATGGATGAAAATTTAGGAAAAACGGTAACGAGGAGTTGTTTTATTTGCAAACAATCCAACCACGAGAATATTATATTATTTGACCGTGAATGTTTATTAAAATTTAGGATAAATATTGAATGCCGAAAATTCTACAAATTGAAGTACAGAGAATGTGAACTTCCTTCAAAAGTGAGTGATACAATTGGATATCACTCCAGTTGCGCTAATCGTTTCAATGCACTTAAACCTCAACACAGGACGATCTCAACTCCAGGTCCTTCTGATGAGTGATTACCTTATAATAACTAAACAAAATTTTTACTTCCAATAATATTGTAAGTTAGCACGTTGCATAACTTGAAGTACCTCCATAATGCCCTAATTTTTGGGTAATATAATATCCCTCTTCTCTATTTATTTATTTATTTATTTGACAAGATTGTCTTTATTGTAAAATATTAATGCATTAAGTATCATCTTATAGATAACATTCAGTGAAAAAACGTTAAAAATTTAACTTTTCTGGGAATTATAGTCAAATTATTAGTATTTTAAATAGTCTTTAGTTTTTTTACGGATGTAAGATGAACAAATTTCATTTAAACACTTTTTACCCAATGCGTATTTTTTAAGAGTATAATTTTTAAAAGTTTATGTGTCTTCAGTGACATTGCCGCTGTTCGTGGCGACGAAGTCAATGCACCTCAAGAAGTCGATGTGCCTGAAGATATAGACTCTATAGAAATAGAAACAAACCCAACACCTGTCAAAAGCAAGTGCATTGTATGTAAAAAGAATCGAAAACGGCGTAAAGGTCGCTTAGAAAAAATGTGTACCACTGCTAATTATAAGATTTTTGACAAACTATTAGAGAATGCGTTGAAGTGGGATGATTTAGAATTAGTAAATGTGATAGTAGAAGCAAAGGAAACGAATAGACCTATCTCTTACCACCCTATCTGCAAGAAATTTTATAATTATGCCTACGTAAGACAAAATCGTTGTAATGACGGAGAATGGCACAAAAAACGAACCAGTAGGAAAGCAGCATTAGAGGTCGTGCTCAATTTTAAATGCGCATACTTAGACACATTTTTGTTTGGAGTAGTTCAAAAGCACCAAAGTTAATTCTATAAACTGGTTTTTGTGGTTAATGTCATTTTGGATAAAGTTCCAAATATCTAGCAGACGTTGTTTTAATATTAGTTGAGATTGACAATATTTAAAAAGTTTAAATTTGTCAATTACTAATTCTGTAATTCTAATTTGTTTTTTCTCTAATATATTCCTAAATTAATTTTAATTATATTTATTTTGTACAATACCAAGTTTGGTGAAAAATTGTATTTACAAGAAGGTTTAAAAAGTGGTTTTTACTTACTATCTGAAATCAGACATTTCAAAAAGTATATTATTTGGTATTACTCTAAATAATTTTTTATTAATTTAAGGCTATTTTTTAAAAACTTAGCATGTAGCACAACATTTAAAAAATAATTTAGAGGGTATTAATATAACATTTTTAGGTTTGTTAGAAAAGCATAAAGTAAAAAGTTAAAATATTTATACAAGAACAACTTTTTCAATTTATTCATGAAACTACAGATGAAAAAAATACAAAATAATTTACACTTTAATACAATACACCAAAACACGAATTATTTTATTTATGTTGTATGATAAACATTTGTGAAATACTTTCGTGCATTTCTTACCATTTATAGCACGAGAAAAACTCGTGCTCAATATCGTCAAATAATTCTATCAAAAATAAGTATTGTGCTTTGTTATTTATTTTTAAACCTTTTAATCGATATTATTTATGTAATTAGGTTTTCATAATACTTAAATAGTATAAATAAATATCAAGCATTTGCTATTACTCAAAAATTGGTAACCAATATTGCTTATTTTCTAAGAAATACATTTTTTTAGCTAGAATTGGAAAAACAAATTATTTGAGGCTGGATTTGTTACTCATTTTTAAGTAAATTCAATTACTTAATTTCCATTCCCACTACCCATTAATATATTATTTTGAATGTTCACCAAATTAGTTGTGCCATTTTTGATTTATTTGATGTTTTTTCTTTTAAATTACTTAAATCGTATTATGACGTATAAATTAATCATCAGAAAAGAACTACATGTAATACAAATTAAGCTAAAACGTCATTTTTTACATGTCATTTCACAGATACAGACGGTGATTCTTTGATTTGGCAAATTACACAGAACTTAAAGAAGAACATGAATTTGTTGGATACATGTCTTTGTGACATTCATTTAAGACATACATTACTGGTTTACAAAGAATTATTGTAACAATACTTGCTTTATTTATCCACTTTTTTGGCCATAGGTAGATTTCTCCTTTAGTTTCAATACTTGCAAATTTTTATTGCCATCCAACAAAAAACATTACCTGCAGACGAAGCTGTAAATGATTTCATCTAACTCCACGTTTGTTAAAATTGCAATGGACTCAAAAAAGGCGATTTAAAGGCAACATTTTTTCAAATTCTCTTTAATATTCTGTTCCGTTTATTTCACGCTCATTACGATTTTTGTCTGGTCAAACTTCTTCAAGTTATAAATCTACTAAATCTGAAAATTCACAAATATACCATAAAAATTGAAATGATCGAAATTGGACGACAATTAAAATATCGTCTATACCAGTGGTCGCCAACCTCTCAATGTGTTGAGCTACTTTGTTAATTTTGGAATAAACAGCGAGCTACCCACACGGAAGCCACGTAACGCAACGTAAATGAAATAATCCACAGTTAATTTATCATTATATGTATTTATTTTACTATTTAACTGGTAATACATAATACATAGGTACTAATAATAAACTAATAACAAAATAACTAATATTACTAGTACGTACTTGTTCATAGCTACATTCCTACCTACCAAACGAAGGTGTTTGAAAAATAAACACAAACTTTTATCCAGCCACAACGGCATGTTACGTAAGATTTAAAAATAGTTAATAATAACAACAAAAAAGTAACGCACTATCATGAACATAAACATTGAAAAATAAAAAATCACGTTCAATGAGAAGGCTGACACTCAGACTCATCGATAATTTTTTTTAATGTTTGCAGTATAATTTGATATAGCCATTCGAATACAATTATCCAAATGTTCATCTGTAAGTCAATTGCGATATTTGTTCTTAATAAACTTCATATTGGAAAAAAAGATTCACACAAATAGGTTGAATAATGCTTTCACTTTCAAGGCAACACGGCATAGAACTGAATAATGGTCTTTTCTTACAATAGGCCAGATACATTTGGTACTTGAGACTAACGATTTTAAGGCTAAATCATTTTGAAACTTAATTACTTCCATTTCTGTTGCAGCGATGTCTTCGCCAAAGTTCTGCATAACACAAGTTGCAAACTGTTGGATATCAATTTCCATAAAGGGTGAAACAACAAACTGCGCTACTAAAGCCATTTCGTTGAAATCCTTAAAACGATTTTTGAAGTTATTCTTCAGGGTAGAAACTATTTCTACATGATATTTGCTGTCATAGGGTTCTAATGGATTTTGAGGAAAATGCTTGGCATCGCTGTTAATTAGGTTTTGTTCCCAAAATTCCAGCTTTTTGATAAATGCTTTTATATCAGAAATCATTTCCGCTAGTTCTTTGTCTCTCCCCTAAAGCTGCAAATTAAGTTCGTTTAATTTCTCTGTAATGTCCATGAGAAAACCAAAATCTCTAAGCCAGATTGAATTTTCTAGTTCTGGAGTCGGTTCATCGCGTTGTTTGAAAAATTGAACTATGCCAGATAGGACATCATTAAAACGTTTCAGCACCCGTCCTCTACTTAACCATCGGACTTCAGAGTGAAGGAGTAGGTCCCCGTATTGACAGTCAACTTCATCGGCCAAGGTTTTGAATAATCTTCTTTGTAACGCTTGAGCTCTAATCTTGTTCACAATTTTTACCACCAGTTTCATAACGTTGTTTAGTTTCAGGAAATTTCCACATAATGCTTGCTGATGGATAATGCAGTGGTAACAGAGAAATTGCGGAAAAGTTTCATCTTTACGACATAACGCCACCAGACCCTTATCACAACCCACCATAGCTGGAGCGATATCGGTTGTCAAGCCTACCATTTTCGATAATGGAATTTTCTCGGAAGAAATATTATTTTTTAAATGAGAAAACAAGTCCTGTTTAGTAGTGTGTCCTTTCAGTGGAATAAACTTCAAAAGATCTTCTTTAATCGTAAAATCACTAAAAACCATCCTGACGAACACGGCTATGTGGGCAGTGTCAACGACATCTGTTGATTCATCCAGTTGAAGTGAAAAATAAACACAGTTATCTAAGTCAGTTCTTAACTGTAAAAAAATATCATTGCTCATTACTTCTACACGTCTCATCACTGTATTAGCAGAAAGTTGCATAGATTTTATAGCTGAAACTATCTCGTCTTTATTTCTAAAGTTGGCAAATAACGAATCAGCAGCTTCTAAAAACGCCTGTTTTATCATTTTCCCGTCTTCATAAGGTTTCTTTTTTTGTGCCATTATCTGGGACACACGGTACGATACTTCAGTTGCAGCCTTATTTTTGTCGACTGTTCTTAAAAATATTGATTGTTGTCCAATTAACTGCTTTTTTAACTGTTTCAGTTTCTCCTTTCTGGCGGCAGAATGTAGTGGGAATGATTTTTCAAAATTAGAATGTACAGTTTTATGATGTCTCTTAATATTTCCTTTTTTAGCAACGGAGACCGAAGTATTACATAACAAACACACATTTTTATCTTTAACTTCTGTAAAAAAGTATTGTTCTTCCCATTCCGAATGAAAGTGGTATGTCTTTACCTTCTTGCAACTGCTTGCTATAATATTATTTTTTGTTGTTCTCTACTAACCCAACCGCTGGACGTTGGTTACGCGTTCAGTTTTAAACTAAGCGCAATATCGCTGCGCCGTGCGTATTTATCCCGTTCAAAGCAATCCTGATCGTTTTCGAACACTAACGCGCTGGTCCGGCTGGTCGGTTCTAGCCGATTCTAGCTTGATGGTGTCAGCGGCAGATCGCTCACCGCAACGTTGCCGCTGTTTATGTTTAATATTATGACAATTAGATTTTTTTGTGGAATTTTCGGAAGCTTCTCTGATTTTTGCAGTTTGTATTTTTTAAATTAAAATCGTTGTGAGAGCTACCAGAATTGCCTCCGCGAGCTACCGGTAGCTCGCGATCGACAGGTTGGCGACCACTGGTTTATACTAATCGTGCCTAGAAGTTCACATTCTATAGATAAAATACCTAGTATAGATACTCTTTCTTGTAACATTGTAGAACTTAAATAATTTTTTATTGTGTTCAGTTTAAAAAACGAACATTCACCTGAAGCTACTGATACAGGAAGAAGAATTTTTTTCAAGACATTGTCAGATTAGAAAACGTTAGTAATAAATCGACTTCAAATAAATATTGTAAGAGATCTGAGGAATTTCTATACTCTTCTGACAGAGAAAAAACCTCAATAGCTTTCATTTCATTAAATAATTCTTTGTAGTCAATATCAGATTCTTTTTTTTGCCTTATCGTTCAATTCGATTTGCAGTGGTCCAAAAGATTATCTTCAGACAAATTGAGAATGTTACTAAAAACACCATAAACATTATTAAAATTTGTTCAATTATTCTGTTAAAAGTTTATTTTAAAATTTTGGTTAGAATCTACAAGTAGTTTATCTACATGTTCATAATCCTTCGGCGAATATTTTGCATCAATAGAAAAGTACATTCCAACTCCAAATTTGATACTACATCTGCAGTTTTATTTAGAACTTGTTTCTTCATTATTATAATAGGTTGGACTAAAAAAAAATGAATTAAATCACAGCTGTTGTAGGTGTCTAATCATATGGTATGTGCAAAGTACATGTTTCGTACAGTTATCACATCACTATCTCAGTTTCTAATTATATAAAACGATTAGCTATTGACGACAAACAACTAAATCGAATTCTTAAAATGGCGTTGTTTTGAGAAAAATTATCTATGTAAACATTGATTAATTTATTGTGTGTCAAAAATAAATTTGTTTATGATAATCTAATAATTATTTAAAGATTAGATTGCTCTATTTTAAGGGCAGAGTAGAGTGTCAATAAACAATTATCAACCTGGGTCCGTTTTTCTTGTCACTAGAAATAAATATAACGTAAATTACATTAATTACAAATAACAATAAATACAAAGAACTTACATGCCTAATTATTGTTTAAAACATTTCAAACTTTAGCCTTATCCATTTTTCAAAAAATATTGTGTTTTCCAGAAAATTTCAAAAGTATTCATTTGTTGTCTCACTTCATTTGATCCATAACTTATGGTACACCCTGTATTTATCAGAAGAATTAGATAACTGTGACGCGAATAGCAAATATGTATCGTTTTATTGAATAATCTGAATGAAGTTATTTAAGTTTTCGAAAACAAATACAAAAATAATATTTATAAATTAATCATTTTATATTAAGACAATCAAAAACAGCTGTCAGTGGATCTAATTTAATTAAATAGGAATTAGTAGTTCTAAAAAATTACGCAGTATTTAACATTGATGTTTAAATTCAGAATACCTACAAAAGATCCTAAAATAAGTAACTACAATCTTTAGAGGTTTTGCAACAGATGCTTCCTAAAAATTAGGTACAAAAAGTATCAAACTTTTCAGTTTTTTTGATGTTAATGTATTAATCGACTTCTTTGTAATCTTTATAATCCGCTTTTTCAACTTCTGTCAATGTCAAGAAAGGGCTCTTTATAAGCTATTTTTTCTATTTTGTACAGAGGTGCATCTTTGATTGTCTTTAGTATATTTTTCTATTTACATATAAAAATCCAAATCTAATTAAAGGCATTTTCTTTATAAGCTTACCACGACATACTTCGTAACAGCGTTGTGGTTACTCTGATGACGTCAGACATACCGTGGTAACTCGTAGCACTTGTCGTTGTCACATGTCAAATTGGGGATTTGTTTACGTTGTTTTTGTTCAGATAAATAAAAGTGTTTTTGTCACAGACGTCATTTGGTTTTCGTTCTTTTGTTATTTATTTAAATATGTCTCCTCCAACAAAAGGAAGAAAAAAATTAATAAGTGTTATTTGCGATGAAATAACAATGATAAATACTTGTGCCAGTAGTCTCATATTTTCATCTTTATATTTCAATACAAATAACAGTATCCAGTGGTCATCAACATCGCTCTCGTGAAGAGTTATTTCAGTGCCCTGTATTTCAAATGTAATTTCTTTCATAGTAAATAGAGTTTTCTTTGGTAAATACAAAAATGCCCAACCCAAATATACAAAATGAACCATAACCACAGAAAAATGTATCTAATTTAATCTCTTTACAATACTTTGCGCATGCTCGATATGTTCAAATGTAAACCTTACTGACCTTACCACACACCTTACCACTAAAAACATCATGGTTAGTAGTAGTTACGTATTTTGGTAACGTATGACGTTTAAAGAATTGCTTTGGTTACATAAGTATGTTCTAGTAAGTTATGGTAACTTATAAAGAAATGCCTTAAATTATTAAACTAGTTAACCGTAATACAATTTTTTACAGGTGGCGGTGTGGTAGGATGCAGCGCCCTCTACCATCTAACAAAACGAGGGATAAACGCAATTTTACTTGAAAGACACAGCCTCACAAGTGGCACGACATGGCACAGTGGATCTCTGGTTTGGAGTTTGCGCGCCACTGACGTAGACGATCTCATGTTAAAGAAAACTAGAGAACTACTTGAGACATTAGAAGAAGAAACCGGAATAAGTCCCGGTTGGATCAATAATGGCGGGATTTTTATCGCTAGGACGAAGGTTAGTATGTTTAGTATATATTTTTGTTTCTTGGGTTCGTCTGACTTGGTCTAAGTCACTGTAACTTATTTATTTGTTAATATTTTTAACTGCATATGTTTGATAGGCTTTAGGAGAACAAGTTGTTATTTAGAAGTATGAGTCTTATACAATCTAAACTTTCTTAGACGCATAGTATCCCTTTACTGAGGCAAACCCAGTCATTACTTCTGTTATTACTATCAACTAGTTCATATCCATAAAGAGTTCTTTTAAAACATAATCTTACTATATAGGTTTTCTTTGTGTTTGTTTTAAGATATATTCCTAATAATTGTTATGTTTTTTCTGATATCTAGTCGTTTATGAAATCCTATACTGTACTTTTTGATACCCAAAGATTTGCTACTAGTTCCACTGCTTCTTCCAACCTTCTTTTTACAGGTTTCATTACTCTTGATTTCCTGTTGCTTGATGACTAGCCAACCAAACTAGTGTTACTCTATTTAGGTTGTTCTTGTACACTTCAATTGATTTGTATACTAGGTTTCTTCTTGTTTTTCAACAACGGGTTTCCTCATGGTCATATCCGTTCGATTCGGGTTTGTAACTTCAAATGGAGTGTTAAAGATTCATCACTTGGTTATGTGATCTGTTTTAATACCTAGCACGTCCCCTGATACTTAATTTAAGAAACTGATGTAACCTGGTCTCAATGTGTTCTTTAATCTATAAATTCCTAATATTTATTAGATCTTTAGGGACTAGAGATCTATGGTTTAACGTCACGTCCTTACTATTTCTGGTACTCATTAATATTGGTGTCTGTGAGCCATGATCATTTCACTATATGTTACTTGTTATATATTTTTGCAGGATTTGTCCAAGCTTTCCTAGTATTCCCCGTACTTTTAGTATTCCTAGTTTCATTTATTTAATATTTTTTTAGGAAAGACTTGAAGAATATAAACGCCTTCACACGTTGGGCCATTACCTCAATTTAGAAAGCCACATCATATCCCCAGCAGAGGCTCACAAGCTGTCACCGATTCTGGATCCCAAATCATTCTATGGAGCTCTATGGTCACCAGCTGATGGTTACTGTGATCCTACTATGTACTGCAATGCTTTGATTAAAGGCGCCAAATCCAGGGGAGCACAGGTAAATAGAATCAAAACTAGATATACTTAAATGAATTAATTTGTTCTTAAACATTTTTGTATGAAGGTTTTCGAAGACACACCCGTTACCAAAATCCTGACAGATCCTACGCCAAATAACGAGAAGAAAATCATTGGTATCGAAACTCCGAAAGGAACCATCAAAACCAACGTAATAGTGAACGCTGGGGGTGTATGGGCTAGAGAAATAACCCAAATGGTCGGTCTAGATCTTCCCGCAACGCCAATGAAACACGCTTTCGTAGTAACAGGCAGCGTCCCAGAGTCCAAAGGAACTCCCTGTATTAGAGACCACGATGGGGGTTTGTACTTTAGGCCGCAAGGAGATTCTATCGTTTTTGGAGGATATGAACCGAATCCTATTTTACTTAAAGATGTAAGTTAAACCTCAATATTACTATTGTTATACCATCGCCTCGTTAGACATAATAATTCAGTCTTCACTGACAAATTTTGCATCCATAACATAACATCTGGAGGTCTATGTCTGCATCCTTCACTTAAATAATTGATTCACCAAGTTTTCATATATCTTGCTCCTCTAGTAGTTCTTCATAAAATAGTAACAACTCTACCTAAGCGTACCATCGTACCATCTATTGACCCCAGCGGTACCACTTGTATTATCTGTTGGTATAAGAACTACATTTAACAATACTGTTACCGATCAAATTTTCCATGATATATTATATACCTGATGATAAACTTGTAAACTTGTAACGTCTGAAAAATTTGTCCTCCAATTTGCCGATGCTATAACTGAAATAATTTCAAAGAAATATGACAAAGAAATATTTTTTCTAAAACAAGAAAATAACGGTCTTAAATCTCAGCTCCATGAACAAATTAATAAAATTAAAGTTTTAGAAGATAAATATAATATTTGTGACCAATTTAGGAGACAAAAGAATGTTTTACTTTATGGAGTACCCGAATCTGAGCATGAAAACTGTGAAGTTACTGTTTTAGAATTAATTAAATCTAAACTGAATATTACTCTCGATGTAGGTAATATTGACAGTTGTTACCGCATAAAAATCAATGATAAAAATAATATTCGCCCAATTTTTGTTCAATTTGGTACGGCTTACTTAAAGAATCTAATATTTAATAACAAGAAGCACTTAAAAGGAACTAATATAGTGATGAGAGAAGATTTGTCAATTGAAACATTAAAGGTACTTAAAGCTGCAATAAGGAAAGTTAGCGAGAATGGTTTAGTATGGACAAATAAAGGAAACATCTTCGTTAAATTTAACGGAAGCAAAGATGTTATAAAAATCAGTGAATTGAAGGATGTTGACAATTTAAAAAAAAAGTGATGTTATTCTCTTAATTATTAAATTCTAAAATTAAATTGTATCTGCCTAATCTCTAAAATTTATCAAATTATATTGTTTTATATTGTTTAAATTAATGATCAAATATTTGTTTAGTTCCTTCAAATAATAGATTTTAAGTTAGCACAAAAGAGTTCGGTTTAAATAAAACTACATTTGTGCAGTTAGTTGCTCCCATTTCTAACTAGTTTTTGGACTTGCTTATCTTGTATATCAGAAATCGATATTCTCAGCTTAGTATTTATTTTATTATTTAGAAATTGGATTTTATATTATTATTCTGAATCGCTTTAGAGAGGATAGTTGAACTTTTATATTTTTTTTTTTTTTTTTTTTTTTGAGTCGAAACATATGGATTATTTTAATATAGCTTGTTTAAATGCTCGGTCTTTATTACCATCGCTACAAAATTTTAAAAATTTATTGGATGAACATTCATTTGAGGTTGTTTTAATATGTGAAACATGGCTGCATAGCTATGTTAGTAATGATGATTTAAATGTTATACATTATATCGTGGGGATAGAAATGCAAGAGGAAGGGGTTTATGTATCTATGTCAAAAATAAATGTTTGTGAACTTATAATAAAAAATGAGGGCTATTTATGGGAACAAATGTGGATAAAGTTAACTCTAAATAAAAAGAATTTAGCTGTAGGGGTAGTTTATAAGCCTCATGCACAGAATTCATTTGACTTTTTAGAGGAGTTCGAGGATACTTTGGCGTCTATTTTTTTAACAGTTGATGAAGTAGTTTGTTTAGGAGATCTTAATATGAATTTTTTTAATAAAAATGCTTCGTTTCACAAATTTAATGAAATTCTAGAATCTTTCGACCTAGCGCAAGTTATTGATGTTCCAACAAGAGTAACTAAATCTTCTTCGACTTTACTTGACTATGCTATAGCTAGGAGGGAAAACTTGGTGGATAAGGGTATCATTCATCATACAATCTCGGATCACTCCTTAATTTTTTGTAAAATTAATGTTAAAGAACAAAAGGAACCTAAAATGTATACCTACAAATCTTTTAAAAATTTTGATGAAGATAAATTTCAAAATGATTTAACAAGTACATCATTTTTTCGCATTTTTGATCAAGATACTGTCGATGAAAAGGTGTCATATCTTGTAAATTGTCTAGTTTCTATACTTGATAGACATGCTCCCTTAGTTACCTCCAGATTTACAAAAAAGAAAGCTCCATGGCTAACTTTCACTATAAGGCAAATGATGAATGAAAGGGACAAGGCATTAAAAAAATATAAACGTACAAAATTGGAAGGTCACTTACAATTTTATAAAAACCTTAAAAATTACACAAATCAAGCTATAAAAAGAGAAAAAAGAGCTTACTTCTTACATCAATTTAGTAAGTGTACTAATAAAGAAATATGGCACACTTTAAAATCTAATAATTTTGTCAAAAATAAAAATCAAGATATTCCCGAAAATTTAAAAAATCCTAACCACATTAATAATTTTTTAGTGAACTCAATTTCAAATATTATTCCGCCCCAGAAGTTATTAAACTTTTATAATACTAATAATGTTGTACCTTGTACATTTAAATTCAGAGAAGTTGACGAAACATTTATATTTACTAGGGCTCGGAATTTTTCAGATTTTTGTATTCGAATATTCGTTTGAAACTTTATTCGAATACCCAAATTATTCACTATTCGAATATTTCTAAGTATTCGAATATTCGGGTATTCGAATATTCGAATATTCGAGTATTCGACTATTCGACTATTCGAATATTCGATTATACGAGTATTCGAATATTCGAGTATTTGAATATTCGAGTATTCGAATATTCGAATATTCGAATATTCGAGTATACGATTATTCGAATATTCGAGTATTCGAATATTCGAATATTCGAATGTTTGAGTATTTGATTATTTGATTAACGTATAATTCATACCTGTTTGTTTTGGTATGATGCTTAGTTCTTAATTGATTCCACAAATTACTGGTATTACTTCTGTGTATGACATTGTAAGTTATTAATTTACACTACACACGATTTTCTTTTTTATCGAAGTAAAGCCAAATCTTACTGCGTTCTGAACTCATATTTAACATCTGTATCGGACAAACGTTGACTGACAGACATACACCCACTAATATGAATAAAATAACTAGTAAGTTATAACTTAACAAACATAAACAAGCGTGTGAAAAGTGCGAATGTCAGACAACGTTGGGGTTTTTCTCATTTACCAAATAAAACGCTAGCACTACAAGAAAATAAATAAATAAATAAATAAATACATTGTTGCCGTAACGTATTAGTCCCGAATCTCAAGTCAGAATTTTGTTATTCATTTTTCTTCTACCTTTATTTTTAAGCAATAGATAAAAAAGAAATATTTAAATTAGGTATATAAATTAATTCAAAATATATATCCGAATATTTGAACATTTACAGTATTCCGATATTTAATTATTCGAATAGTCAAATATTCGAGTATCGAATACCTACCTAGTTCAATTAGTCGAATATTCGAATATCGAGTATTCGAATATTCAACTATTCGAATATTCGAATATTCGACTATTCGAATATTCGACTATTCGAATATTCGACTATTCGAATATTCGACTATTCGACTATTCGAATATTCGACTATTCGAATATTCGACTATTCGACTATTCGAATATTCGACTATTCGAATAATTTCGATCTAAAAATATCGAATTTTGAGTATTCGAATATTCGAATTATCGAATTATCCGAATACAATTCCGAGCCCTAATATTTACCAGTATTTGCAAAATGAAATCAAATGCGATAGGCTGTGATCATTTGAACAGTAAGTTTGTTAAATTATGCTGTCCGCATATTGTTCCATACATTACGCATATTATCAATTTTTGCCTTTTAAACAACTGTCTGGAAAAAAGCAATTGTAAAAGTGATACCCAAAAAACAAAACCCAACTGAGTATAAAGACCTTAGGGGGATCAGCATTTTACCAATGCTATCCAAAATTTTAGAAAAAGCAGTGGAAAAGCAAATAACAGAACATTTATCAAATAACTCATTGTTGCCCCATGTTCAATCAGGTTTTCGCAGAGGGTATAGCTGTACAACAGCACTTCTGGAAATATTAGATGATATCATTACTGCAACTGACAAAGGGCATTGTACTATCTTAACTCTATTAGATTTTAGTAGAGCTTTCGATACGATAAATCATAATTTATTATTAAGCATCTTGCATTATACAGGGTGTCCTTTAAAATGTGTCCTAAAGTGCCCCCTAAGCGAGCAACAGCCTCTCGAAATCATTTTTTTTATTTTGATTTTTTGAATTTTCTTAAAAATGGAAACAAATAAAAGAACCAAATTTTGGCTGTTAAATATGATCAATAATAGTGACCTCTTGACACCTTCAAAAAGAAATTATTTCGTCAGGGGTGTACTTGGGAATTTTTTGAAAATTTTGATTATTCATAACTTTTTTGTGTTTTTGGTAATGACTTATCCATATTTTTTTTTACATTCTACATTGAAAACTACGTCAAAAAGGAATACTTGTTTGATCTCGATTGGAGCAGCCGTTTCCGAGAAAACATCATCCAAAGATATTCGTGCAGTTTAGGTTAATTTTCAATTTTGGCTGTTGTAGCCAAAAAGTTGGAAATCGAGGAACACGGCTTACATGTCCCTATCCTTACTTTTGAAGGTCTATTCAGTGGCAAAAAATATTAGTTGATACAGGGTGATCAAAAATCGGATGTGATTTTGGATTTTTGATCACCCTGTATCAAATAATATGTATTTTATGTCACTGAATAGACCTTAAAAAGTTAGGATAGGGACTGTAAGCCGTTTTCCTCGATTTCCAACTGTTTGGCTACAACAGCCACCTGAATTTGAAAAAATGTGATTTTTGAGTAGCTGTAGATCCTTTACTATTCATATTAGATAACAAGTGTGATATATCATTGAAATCAGATTATCGAGCAGATTCTAAAAATATAAAAATATACAGGGTGTTCCATTTAAAAAACATAACTTTGATTTGGCACGGCCTTATGAAACACCCTGTCACATCGTAACTAATTTTAAAATGTGAAGCTTAAAGCTGCCTACTTTTATTATAACAGATCTACAGAGCTTCCTCACACTAATCAATCACCCTGTATACTATTTTTAGCTCTCTAAATAAAATTTAAAAATTTAGTTCCCATTTATTTATTATGAAGACCATAAGGTTTGTATTTAGCTGTTTAGAATAAAAAAGTAAAAATATGTATTTTTTTGGCGTTTTTGTGTTTCATGGATAATTTTTTTCGCTCACTGATAAAAATGTTTCTTCAGTTAAACATTATTTCTAAAAGTGTTCTGGTGCGATTCGTTGTATTGTTATTATTTTGTTTAAAATGGCTAACAATAACTACAATAATGATTACACATTCGGCGAAATGACGGACATGCACTTATGTTTTGGACTTGCTTCTGGAAATGCCAATGAAGCTCGCAGACTTTATCAGGAGCGCTTTCCAAATAGGCATCTTCCATGCGCTAAGACGTTTTCTAGAATTGACGATAGACTTCGGGAAACTGGTACATTATTAAATAAAAATAGTCCCACCACGACATTTGAACTACAATTATTTAGAGAGAGCTAAAAAAGTTATTTTTATTTACGAGATTCACCGAGGAAATTTAGGAAAATTGAAAATTAAGCTAAAGTGGACGAATATCTTTGGATGATGTTTTCTCGGAAACGGCTGCTCCAATCGAGATCAAACAAGTATTCCTTTTTGACGTAGTTTTCAATGTAGAATGTAAAAAAAAATATGGATAAGTCATTACCAAAAACACAAAAAAGTTATGAATAATCAAAATTTTCAAAAAATTCCCAAGTACACCCCTGACGAAATAATTTCTTTTTGAAGGTGTCAAAAGGTCACTATTATTGATCATATTTAACAGCCAAAATTTGGTTCTTTTATTTGTTTCCATTTTTAAGAAAATTCAAAAAATCAAAATAAAAAAAATGATTTCGAGAGGCTGTTGCTCGCTTAGGGGGCACTTTAGGACATAGGTCTATAGGAACTTTTTTTCCATTTTTTGGTTAAGGAATCTGCCTGAGAATTTTGGGACACATTTTAAAGGACACCCTAGGTTTTGCTGACAACGCTATATTATTTATTAAAGATTTTTTGGAAAATCGCAAACAATGTGTTAAAATCGATGAACATAAATCAGAATTTTTAAATCTTCACTAGGGCGTACCCCAAGGTTCCATTTTAGGCCCTCTGCTTTTTTCAATATACAATTCGAACCTTATTAATTCTTTAGAAAACTGTAAAATTCACCTATATGCCGATGACACTCAGATTTATTACAGTTTCCCTCCAGATCTATCACAAAATGCGTGTGAGATAATTAATCGTGATTTGAATTCTTTTGTTGGATCAGCAACTGAGCACTGTTTACTAATTAATGCTTCAAAATCTAATGTGATGTTGTTTGGATCAAGTCGTAATCGTGACAAAATTATTGAAGAATTAGGTATTGAAATTAATAATGATAGACTAACCATAGTAAATGAAGCTAAAAATTTAGGAGTTTTAATTGATTCTGAATTAAGGTTTGAAAAACACATCACTAAATTGATTCAGAGAGCTTATAGCTCATTAAAATTGATATACGGTAATCATAAGTTGTTGCCTAAAAGTATTAAAATATCACTATGTGAATCACTTGTACTATCAAATTTTAATTTTGCTTGTCTATGGTCCAAATTTAACAGTAACCTTCAAAAAAAAATACAAAACAGTTGCTTAAGACTCATATACGGTATAAGAAAATATCAAAGGATATCACATAAACTCAAAGAAATCGGTTGGCTAAATATGGAAAACCGACGAATTCATCATGCAACTACGCTATACCACAAAATTGTCTTGTATAAAATCCCCATTTATCTTTACAAAAAAATATCCTTTAGGACAGATGTTCACAACTTAAATTTAAGATTCAAAGGTCTACTATCACCACCTCAATTTAGATCCGAACTATTTAGACGTTCGTTTTCATATCAAATTTTTCAATTGTATAATTCTGTTCCTATTATATTTAAAAATCTTAACCCTCTTACTTTCAAATGTAAATACAAAACCTTGTTATTTAGCAAGCAATGCACTTAAATCGTAATTGTTCTACCTGTCCCCTCTAAAATATAAAAATATAAAGATATAGTTTTTTGTTTTTATTTTGATTTTTCAATATGTTTAGATTTAGTTCATATACCTACTCGTATTTACATATGTATATAAACACCATCATTGGGTTAAGTGGAAGAACATTTTCCATGTGTTTTTTTTTAAACTTTGGAAAGTGAACTTCGCCTTTTGTTTTCTTTAATAAACTATTAGTAATATTAATTTTGTAAAATGCTGTAATGAAAACAATAAACACCTTTATTATTATTATTATTATTATTATTATATATCCCGCCAAAACTAGTTGCATCTTTCAAATCTAATAAACTAGAGTTTTCTTTATTTAACACTGACTACAATCTTTCATACTTATTTTCTGCTTAGTTACCAGACGAAAAGTTCCATCTATACGAATTGGACATGAGCGTCTTCGATCAGCACTGGAAACACGCTGTTGAGCTCTGCCCGAGTTTCGAGAAAGCTGGTATCAAGTCAGATGTTTGTGGAGCTGAAGCTTTCACCCCAGATCACAAACCTATAATGGGTGAAGATCCTAAATGTGTAGGTAAGTACAAGTTAAAAATATCTAACCAGCTTCTTCGGTCCATTTCCTTGAAGTAGATTACTTTCTGAATTGTGGAGGCACTGTGCTCTACATTTCCTCTAATTCAAATGATTTGGTCCTTTTGAGCCTTCTCATTGGGTATCAGTTGTCCAGGAACTATAAAACTTCAATATTGATGGCCTTTTTTCAACATTCTTTGATTGTAGTTATTGTCAGATCTCTACGAAGGTCTGAGATCCTTACATATTGTATAAACTCCTTCTTTACTTCCTTTTCATCAATTTTGTTTTGAAATAAACTAATTTTGAACACATTTTGCTGTTAAGGTCTCTTCCACTGCAACTCATTCAACTCGCTTGGAGTCCAACTCAGCGGTGGTGCAGGTGAAACAATAGCCAGCTGGATAGCCCTTGGTCGACCGGAAATTCCAGTGTACTCTTACGATATTAGAAGATACACGCCGGTCCAGAGGCAAGATAGAGCTTGGGTGTTGGAAAGAACTCACGAAGGTTATGCTAACACCTATAGAATTATTTATCCCCACGATCAGCCGTTGGCAGGGAGGAACCATAGGATTGACCAATTCCATGAGGTAAGGTCTTAATAGAATATAAACATTTTTTACTAATATTAATGTATGATTCTAAATTTTTAGGCTCTTGTAGCCAGCGGTGCAGTAATGGAAGAAGCTTTAGGTTGGGAACGACCAGCATACTTTGTAAACGACCGTACCGCTCCAGTCAGGAGTTACGATTGGCATGGGTACTATGGTCATGTGGTCAGTGAAGATAAACGTTATGAAAACGAATTAGAGGGAGATCTTACTTTCGATTTTTCCAAACATCATGATTTGGTAAGTAAAATGTAAAGATTCTTAATATAATTTTTTTTGGATATCAACACTCGTAGGTTTTGGGGCTTATTTTGTTTTAAATTGCTTATTTCGAACTTTGACCAACACATGCGTCTTCTGAACATAAAACCAGTGAAGTGAGCTTGAATCAGAATAAGTACAATTTGAAAAAAGTTGGACAATATTTGTCCTTTTCAGAATTAATTTGGGACTTCATTTCAGGATATTTTTTGTATTCTTCCTTTTTTTCTTCCACCTGATGTATTGTAGTGCAATTCTTGTCTCCCTATATTTCCTCTCAACATTTTAAAGTTCTTTCTGTGTCCAACTTTATTTAAGTTATCCACAGCTCTTCATTTCTATTTTTTCAGTCCAGAATAGTCTGCATGTAACTTAAAAGCATCTATCATTTTCCAATATAGATTAGATTGAAAATGCGACTCAGATAGATCTAATGTGCCTCATATCCATAATAGTTCACTGCACAAGCCTAACCTTTTGATCAGGGTCATGGTTGAATTTGGCGAACCTTGTTTTAAGAGTCATCTAATCAGTTATTTAATATTAATTTTTACTTATATCTCTACGTTTTTCTTTACCAGCTCGGATGCGATTTCCTATATATTTGCAGCTTTTCCACCTTTTCGTCTGCTTAAAACTAAAATTATTTCTTCTCTTGCAATTTCTCCATCAGTGATATTTACTGTTTCTTCTTCATTTATCATTTGTTTAATCTCTTCTGCTACATTGAACATTCAGAGATTTACTATATATGTTTGTTATACAGGGTCTGTAAAAGGTCTTTACAAAAACATACCACATATTCCTTAGACCAAAATAAGTCGATTTAAGTAAAATTACCTTGGTACAAAGTTGCTTCGTTTGGGCCCCAGAGGGCCTTGAAGTTACAATTTTTAAATCGTTTTTCCCATATAAATTTAAAACGGCATATGCGATTTTGCTGAAATTTGGTATATTGGTAGAGTTTTATGTGGCAAAAAAATGGTATTAAAATTTTGTCCGATAATAATACATAGGCGTAGAACTTGATTTTTTAAATAATTGCACCTTTAAAAAGTCTACGCCAATGGAAGAAAAGGAGTTTGAGTATGAAATTTAGATTGCACAACTCATTTACTTTAAAAAAGGTACTCTTGATAAGACTCGATTACTCTCATGGTTTTGACGAAATTTGCATTTTAGTAATTTTAGAACATAAACAATAATTATTAAAATACAAACTTTGTCAAAACCATGAGAGTAAATCGAGTGTTATTAAGGGTACTTTTTTGTAGTAAATGAGTACCCAATCCAAATTTCACACTCAAACCCCTTTTTTGTCATTGGCGTAGAATTTTTAAAGGTGCAATTATTTAAAAAATCAAGTTCTACGCCTATGTATTATTATCGGATAAAATTTTATACGATGAAAAACATAAAAATGTACTTTTTTCATATCTTCTTCAACACCTCTAATCGAGACTTTTAACAAAAATACTCGATTCTTGCCATGTGTGATTTTTTGAGGAATATTAATTATTTGCCTGCAATACGTATACAAAAACATTTATTGTTGGTTTCCATAGTTTCATCTAAATAAAAATATTGTCAAGTTTTAACACCTAATCTCTTGTTAACGATTGAAAGTGTTCTGACTCAATAATTAAAAAAACAAATGCGTGGTTTATTAATATGGCTGTACAATATACCAATGCAGAATATACCGATATGTTACTGACATTAGGCAAAAAAATGGTATTAAAATTTTGTCCGATAATAATACATAGGCGTAGAACTTGATTTTTTAAATAATTGCACCTTTAAAAAGTCTACGCCAATGGAAGAAAAGGAGTTTGAGCATAAAATTTAGATTGCGCAACTTATTTACTTTAAAAAAGGTACTCTTGATAAGACTCGATTACTCTCATGGTTTTCGCTAAATTTCTATTTTAATAATTTAGAGTGTATAGGTTTCACAAAAATATTTATTTACAACATAATCAAAATAGAGATTTTACAAAAATTGTTCAAAATGTTCACCATTTTCACGCATACAAAGATTTATACGTCGAAGAAAATTAAAATGTATCCTTTCCATAACTTCTTCATCACCTCTAAGATTGTTTATTGCATCTTGAATACGTTGCCAGAGTTGCTCCTCATTTTCTACAGGTTCCCTGTAAACTGTGGATTTCAGATGTCCCCATAAAAAGTAATCCATCGGTGTTAAGTCTGGGGAACGTGGTGGCCAGTTTAAAGGTGCGTCATTACCTCTGCCTATCCATTTGTGTGGATATTGTTCATTCAAGTGGTTTCTAACGTTTAAAGAAAAATGTGGTGGAGCTCCATCTTGCATAAACCACATATCTCTCCGAAGTTGGAGAGGTAAATATTCTAACAATTCTGGCAACGTATTTTGTAGAAAATCCAAATAATTTTCTCCAGTTAATCTTCGTGGAAGTATGACAGGACCAACAATGAATTTACCAATTATTCCAGCCCACACATTAATTTTCAATTCGTGCTGAAAATGGTTTACCTTTATTGCATGCGGATTTTCAACGGCATAAACAATTAAACATGTTCATTATGGGTATTAGTTATACCTCTTCTTGTAAAACCCGCTTCATCGGTAAAGAGAACCTTCTTGACAAAGTTTGGATCTCTTTCTCTTTGCATATTAACAAATCGACAAAAACCCAAACGAATTTGAGGAACATGGACTAATAATTCTTGTACTGGCTTCTTATGGTATGGATATAGCAATTGTTCTCTAAGCACTTTATGAACGACATCTTTACTTACTCCTAGTTCCCTTCCAATTCGTCTGGTGCTTAATTCTGGATCTTCTTCAACACGTTCTAAAATGTCTTCTTCAACTTCAGGAATCCTTACAAAACGTTCTCTTCCATTATCAACAGTGTTGGGAGCAAAGAAGGTCTCCCGAAGATGTCTCTCAACAGCAGCAAAAGTTGGGTGGCTAGGTATACGACGATTTGGAAACCTTTCAGAGTACTGTCACGCTAAACAAATATCACCCTATATATAAAATATATATTTTCTATTTTAATATTCAGTTGTTAAATTAAATAATTCAGCATATATATAATATATATACAATATTTTAATAAACATTAGATCCAATTAGTAAATACATTCTCGATAAATGTAAATATAATATTAAACTAGACACGTTTTGACCTTAACCGATTAATATAAAGATCGGCCGGGTCAACAATAAGGGCACTCTTGGTCGGAGTCTCCTCCAAGACTCTTAGTTTGAGTCTCATCATTGTCTCTCATCCCAGCGAAGAAGTAACGTGACGTGCCCTCGTCGCCATTTAGATGTTTAGCCCATGGTAAGGCCCATATTGTATTATTAATATTATTATTGTATATTGTGTATTGATTACTATTACTGATAAATAAATTGTTAATTGTTCAACTCGACTTTTATTTCATAAAGAAAGGTAGCACGAATTAATAACATTAAATAATTCTTTCGACCCATAGAAAAGGGGGTCGTGACAGTACACCCTCTCCAGCATTTCCTTCACAAAATCCTAATGTCAGTAACATATCGGTATATTCTGCATTGGTATATTGTACAGCCATATTAATAAACCACGCATTTGTTTTTTTAATTATTGAGTCAGAACACTTTCAATCGTTAACAAGAGATTAGGTGTTAAAAAACTTGACAATATTTTTATTTAGATGAAACTATGGAAACCAACAATAAATGTTTTTGTATACGTATTGCAGGCAAATAATTAATATTCCTCAAAAAATCATACATGGCAAGAATCGAGTATTTTTGTTAAAAGTCTCGATTAAAGGTGTTGAAGAAGATATGAAAAAAGTACATTTTTATGTTTTTCATCGTATAAAATTTTGTCCGATAATAATACATAGGCGTAGAACTTGATTTTTTAAATAATTGCACCTTTAAAAATTCTACGCCAATGGCAAAAAAGGGGTTTGAGCATGAAATTTGGATTGGGTACTCATTTACTACAAAAAAGTACCCTTGATAACACTCGATTTACTCTCATGGTTTTGACAAAGTTTGTATTTTAATAATTATTGTTTATGTTCTAAAATTACTAAAATGCAAATTTCGTCAAAACCGTGAGAGTAATCGAGTTTTATCAAGAGTACCTTTTTTAAAGTAAATGAGTTGCGCAATCTAAATTTCATACTCAAACTCCTTTTCTTCCATTGGCGTAGAATTTTTAAAGGTGCAATTATTTAAAAATCAAGTTCTACGCCTATGTATTATTATCTTTGGACAAAATTTTAATATTATTTCTTTTGCCACATAAAACTTTACCAATGTACCAAATTTCAGCAAAATCGCATATGCCGTTTTAAATTTATATGGGAAAAACGATTTAAAAATTGTAACTTCAAGGCCCTCTGGAGCCCAAACGAAGCAACTTTGTACTAAGGTAATTTTACTTAAATCGACTTATTTTGGTCTAAAGAATATGTGGTATGTTTTTGTAAAGATCTTTTACAGACACCCTGTATACGCAATCTATCATCCTTTCACCTTCATCACCCCTTTAGCCTCTTCGTATATGCTAGTTTCTTCTACTGTACATACTTTTATCAACTCATGCACTTTAGTTAGCGTCTTTATTTCGATGGAATTTTATTCAAACGTTTATTTATAGATAAAAGAAGAAGCGCTAGCCGCCAGAAACAACGTAGCTCTATTCAATTTAACCAGCTATGCAAAGATGTATCTGGCAGGACCTGATGCGGTTGAAGCAGCTGATTGGTTATTTACTGCAAATGTTGATAAGGAACCCGGTAGTATTATTTATACGTGTTCGTTGAACTCTAGAGGTCATGTTGAAGCTGATGTCACGGTTATACCGTTAGAAGAGGGTCAAGGGACGTTAGTGGGGCCTATATTTAAAGTAAGATTTACTTTATCCTTATTTCTTTATTTAATTTTTGTTCCCTTTAGGGAAAAGGTTACTACATCGTAGCTGGAGCAAAATCTGGTTACCAAACTAAGGCTCATTTTAGAAAACAACTTTATAGGAAGAACTTCAAATCGTTGGTAACAGAAATGACCAACAGGATAGGAATTCTTGCCATTCAAGGACCAAAAAGGTATATTTTATGACAAGTTAGATCTGTTTTGTAAAACTCTACAGCTATTCTTCGTTTCAGTGGTGAATTGCTGCAATCGATTACAGAATTCCCTATTACCGACCAGAAACTTCCATATGGAATGTCTAAACTTCTTAAAATCGCTGGCCACACTTGCAGGGTACTAAGAATCAGTTACATAGGTGAATTGGGATATGAGATTCACATTCCTCTAGCTTCATGTGTACCTGTTTACAATAGGTTGATGGAAGCTGGAAGAGGTTTTGATCTTAAACATGCCGGATTTAGGGCTTTGGAGGCTCTTAGTTGTGAAAAAGGTAAGGACAAATTTATATATGATTAGTGACTGTAGGGGAGATGTGGGAGAATTGGGACATTTTTTGGTTTTAAATTTTTGTAATGATTAATTTTTATTATTTTAATAAAATAAAAATACGTACGTATACCTTCATTTAATTGCCAACTATGTACAGCATTTTGTTAATTTTTTTAAACAACTAATGTTTCTATAAATTTTTTTATAAAGTAATGATTTTGTCCCATATCTCCCTTTTATAAGGGAGAGTTGGGTCCGGTGATGGGGAGAGGTGGGACAACCCAAATAAAGACCAAAAAGACAAAAAACTATTTTAATTCAAAACAACACTTTACCAAAAAAGTATCTACAATGGTAATATAAAACAAAATAAGTGATTATTAAAAAAAAATCATAATATTAAATATTTTAACGTGATATTTTATCGTAAATCTTTAATATTTTGAAAATATCTTGCCTTAAACTCTACCATATTTTGGATACGAGCAGTACCAGGCTTTTGTATAGGAAGTGGCAATCTTTTAAAAATATCTTCAATTGCAATCGTCCGCTTTTCCTGAACTGGCGGAAAATCAAATTGAAATGTTTTATGTTTCCTTCTTAGAAATTCTATTTCTAAATAATCCTCTGCTAACCCAACAACTTTTCCCACATAATGTATTTCGCTTTTTTTTCCTGTACATTTAACAATTACAAAATCTGATTCCAAAAAATGTATATCTTCTTGATGCGAATCATTGCTCTCTTCTTCTTCTTCTTCTTCCTCCGAGAATTCTAAATCAGAGTCTCCAGATTCTGCATAAACTATAGGATCATGCTTTTCATCTTCGCTGGATGATGAAACTAGCCGTTTTGTTACTTTTTTTATGGCTTTCACAGATACACATCTTTCCTTTTTTTTAAGGCGAGTCTCAATTTCAGCAATTATTGCATCTTTAACCGGGGTATTTGTTAAAATTCGCGTTTTAGCAGGCTTACGCCCTTTATTTTGTTTCTTCCGCGCTGCTGCTTTTAGGTGCGGACGTAGTTGTTCAGGCGTTACCAGCACTTTTTTCTTCATGACATCTATTGAGTCGCTAACATTTGAAGTGGACGGAATTGCCTCAATATTGGTGTCAATTGTAATGTTTGTGTTTTCTAGGTTCGCTTCTGAACTAATTGCATCATATACCTCTGGATTAGGCCTGTCGGTAACAGCAGATGCCAGAAAATCCACGTCATTAAAAATATTACGGTCAAAGGGAAAAATTCCGCTTTTTTTAAACGCTGCTTGAATTGTTGTCGGTGTAAAAGCTTTTATCATTGCTTGGGATGAGAGCGAGGCTACTTCATAAATGCTAATTGTCTTTCCAGGATTTCTTTTCATACATGAATCACACTCTGCACTATAATATTTTTTTAATGGTGCGTAGACTCCAATATCTAACGGTTGCAGTTTGTGTGAACAATGAGGGGGGAAAGTTAGTAAGACGATATTATTTTGTTTGCAAAACTGTAGAGACTCTATTGATATGTGACTATCATGATTGTCAAATATCAAAAGAACAGGTCTGTCGACGGCTGGTTTAGCGTATTTGAAAAAATGTTGTAAATATATTGCAAAATTAACATCGGTCATCCATCCTGATGGGTGTGCTGCACCAGCAGATCCTGGGTAGGAGCCTGCCAGCATGTATTCCTTAAAATTTACCCTTGGAAATACATAAAAAGGAGGAAAACACTGACCTGTCGCATTAATTGTAAATAAACCTGTCACTAAACTTCCCATCTCTGCAGAGACAACTTGACCAATTTGTTTTGCACCCTTTTCAGCGACCACTTTACCTGGATTTTGAACTGTAGTAAGTCCTGACTCATCACAGTTATAAATATCACTGGGCGGAAATTTATATTTGGTTACCACTTCATCCAAGTTATCGAAAAATTCATTAACATTTTTCCGATTGAAACTAGTGCAGCGGGAAAGGCTAGTTGCCTCTGGCTTTCTCACTGATAGAGTTGGGTTCCTAGTTTTAAAACCTTTCCACCAATCCTCTCCAGCTTTCTCATTTTTTTCCCAACATTTCGGTATTTTTTTTCCATTAGCCTGGGCGAATTGATAAGCAAATTGACGAACTTGATTTTTACTCAAACCATAGTGCATTCTTGCGGCCGTTATAATATATTTAACAAGCATTTGTTCCTCCTCAATGGTAAAAATTTGAGATTGTCGATAGGACGACCCATAACTTTCATGTACTGCCAAAAGTTTGTCCAAGTTGCCTGCCTTAAGGTACCTAGCTAGGGATCTCTTTGGTATGTCATACTTGTTAGCAATTTTTCTTAGCCCTCCAACATTTCTATATTCTTCCACGGCCTGCTGTATAATTTGCGTGGGAATACTACGGTTTTTTTCCTTTTTTTTGTATCGTAATGGCATAGCTGAAAATAAGAAAACAAAAATAATAATGTGCCTACAACACGGAAAATAGAAGAATATACCTTTAATCAGGGAGACTTGGGACGTCCCAACTCTCCCTTATAATATTGTCCCAACTCTCCCTGACGGACTGGTGAAGTTAAAAATAGCGCCAAATATTGTTAGGTTAGAGTAAATTGACAACAGCAGATCACATTTTAAAGACAAAATACGGTACAACAACATGCACAATTAACTTTTATTGTTTAAGAATAATTTATTAAAAAATAAAGCAAAATATACAAAAAAAAAACTTACTTTTAATTACCAAAAACGTTTTTCACTATCTGAGACTTAGAAAACACCATATACATACGACTATCGCTGCTTGACTGAATGTAAACACAATAATGATTGAACAGTTTGAAGGTCACTCTCACAGTGGCAACCTAACGCAACAAAATAACACTGTCCCAACTCTCCCAGGGTACCAAGTCTTCCACACCTCCCCTACATAGTTTTTAATTTAGATGGTGGACTAAGTCAATAAGGAGTAATAGTTTAAAATTTTTTTGATATATTCAATGTAATCCTTTTCAACCTTTACTGGTTCTTTAACTCAATTATTGCTGATAGGATATACCTTAGCGCCAATTGATTTTTATCTTCCAGAGGTTCTCTGCCAATCTAAACATTTAACAAACTCTTCTATCATTTTTAACATTCCTATTCATTACAAGAACGCTGTCTGCTTCATCTTTAATGCACCTAACTTGGGCCAAGTCTTTTATTCGTTCTAGATCTTTTATAGTTCATAACTCTTCATACAAATTTTCATATGTATATATCTTTTAGCTTAAATTCACATTAATCTAGAATTAGTTACAATTTTGTATTTCCGTTCATTAGATCCTGCATACCAAAGTTTTTATTCATCATCTATTACCTTGGGCTTCGAACCTTTCGAGCTAAACCTCTGTATTTCTTAGAAATACATCTCTACCTCTATTATATAAGTTATAAGTTTGGTAGGTCATCGAACCAAGTAAAAGAATACCTATGCTTAGTCTCCCCAAAGAGAAGGTATGGTCTTGGATGGACTTTTAGTCTATATAGATGATGTAGAACCAATAACCAATTGGTATTCTTTCCTTACTAGGAAGTTACGTACTACTGCAGCATGAAATAGATCTCCATACTTAATCTTAATTTTTAGGATACCATTTGCTGAACAGCGATCTGAGAATAGACGACAATCCCATCGAAGCTGGTTTAGGGAGGTTCTGCAGGAAGGATGGTCAGTACTTAGGAAAACAAGCTGTGGAAAAATTCAAACAGGACGGTGTTACAAAGAAGAGAGTGTTTTTCACTTTACAAGAACCCGTGGCTCTCTATGGTTATGAAACGATTTGGCGGGATGATAGGATTGTAGGATTTTTAAGACGTGGGGATTATGGTTTTAGTTTGGATTGTAGCATTGGAGTAGGGTAAGTAGTGGATTCAAAAATCGGCATATTCACACTTACCCCATAATTAAACTCATGAATCTGTACTACATTTTTGTCAATTAACTTATTGCACTTATTTCCTCATATATTCTCTCTCTCTCCTTCTTAAATAATCAGCAATAAAATTAGTTAATTATTTTCTTAGATATGTGGAACATCCTCAGGACAAAGTAATCGATGATGAATTCCTTAAACGTGGCAGCTACCAGATCGAAGTGAGGAATAAGAAATACCCGGCTACGCTATACCTGAGAAGTCCTTTCGATCCCAGCAATTTAAGATTGAAAGGACAGTACGACAATCAATTTGAGGAGCAGACGCATTTTGAAGACTGATTTAATGTATATAGAACAATGTTGTTATTTTGCTAATTTTAATCGTTATTAAATAAATTAATTGTTTTTTTTTTCTATTGTATTTGTTAGTTGTGTACATTTCTAGAAATTGTTGTTAGAATGGATGGGTGAGTATATTATCAATTTGACAATAAAATGCTCAAAAATAGTGAATTTATCTTGGTTTTTGTTAAAATCTCTAATATCATGTCATCTGCCAACACTCAATGTCAAATACGTAATCTGTGATCTGTAAACTCACTTACATGTTCCAATAAATCATTTTTATTATCATATAAGACCATCTGTTATGTCATCATGTCCAAAATAATTAGTTTTTTTATGATTTTCGATAAAAAATCGTTAAACCTTAAAATAATTTCTATCTATTATCGCAATTTCTTCTAATGTCATGTCATTTGTCAATGTCATCCATTAAAGTTAATTGTCAATGTCAAATACGTAATCTGTCACCTGTAAAGTGGTACCAATTCATCCCATGCCTCAATGAATCGGTTATATTATCATATAAGGTCATATATCACTTTTGTGGTCGATATTTCACATTTTTGGAGAATGGCGCCGGAAAATTTTGGGACACATCAATAAGGATTTTTAGAATCCAAATCGACGATCTTTTTAGGAGATTTGGTCCTGTTAAAATTAAAAAATATGTAGACAAACTTTGTTTTAACTGTTTTATGATACAAAATTTCACTGTTTTTGTTTAATTATAACTTTTTGTCTTCCGCGGTTACTCTTGTATTATTATATATGTTTTTTGTACCTTATTTTTATTACTTTACAACGTATATAGACTTGAATCCTTTTAACTGCCTAAAATATACACTCTTCTAAACGTATCTTGACTAAAAACTCAATTTACGTAAACAACAACTTATGACCTTTTAACACGTTGACTGCGAACTACGAGATAACTCGTAGATTGCATTCTTCTCTAGGACGCCAACTACGAGTTATCTCGTCCTGTGTTTTGTGCAGCTACGAATAAACTCGAAATATATCAGTGCTAATATCGATAGATAGCTTCGGGGAAAAGAACAAAAAGTCAATGCTGGCTTGCATGAACAGAAAATTTATTAAAAAATGAAAAAAAAATATAATTACATAAATTAGTTCAAATTCAAGAAATAAATAATATAATTTGATTAAATCAAATTGTCATTTTAGGAGATGTCTCAAAATTGTCGTGGCAGTTAACGTGTTAAGCGCCGGCCACAGACTTAATATGTCACGAAAAATTCCCGCAAAAAATAATAAAATAATGGGAAAACTTATAAGAAAATAGGATAGTAGAGATAGAAGTAGAGTAGGGCAACTTTTTTATTAAGTAACCAGCATTAGGTTTTGTGGTTTCCTTTATCAGGAACTATGATCAAATTAATTATTAAAAAAGTACTAAGAAAGTGAAAAGAAAAACTCGAAATGGATGAAAACTTCATTGTTCAACTTAAATTAATAATATTCACCCCTAACCAACAAAACAAACCTTAATTAGTGGCATATACATTAACTAACCACTGCAACAAATACCCTTAATAAATAATCAATAAGCAACGCTCTAATGCAGCGTTTAGTCAACAATTCACCTTAAGAACAATAAAAAAAAAGCTTCTACATTATCTACTGCTAAATATTAAACCATCACTCGATACCTCACTTTGATTAAAATACAACTCTTCAAAGATTAAAGATAAAAGATAGTTGTGGGATGAATTTATAGAACGAACAGATCCGGCTTCTCGATTACGAGACCTTTCATTAGTTCTTTCTCCCTACCTCTGGCGTTGCGCCGTGTCATCGTCGCATAGATGATTCTCTCTACCTATAGACACGTTATACAAGGTGCACTCGAAGGGTCCCTGTAAATATAAAAATACGAAATAAAAATTCCAACGAAAGTAAAAATATTTAGTATCTTCCCAATGATTGAATAATAAATAAAAATATACGAAAAATAAAAATAAAATGCTACTGAATTCCCATGAAATTTATTTATTATTTATTTGTTTAGGTCACCACTTAACAGTTAAAACCCAAGTACCTATAGAATGGGATGAATACAGAAAAAATACATTTTATTCGTGATATATCATACATATTTTCAGGCAAAAAATATTCAGTTACATTTTACTGTCTATATTAGAGCACAAAACATTTTTTAAATTATCGCACAAAAACTTACATACTATTAATATATACACAATAGGTACTATATAGGGTGTTCCATCTCAGACAAGCCACCCCGTATATTGCTTTTCCAATTAATAGAGATGGAACACCCTGTATAAAAACGAAAACAAGACGTCAAATGAAATGTCATTTATCACAAATACACGCGTTATTTAAATTCGCCAATCATAAATCGTCGTGTTCCTAACTGGCCAATCATAATGCGTTGTGTACCTAACACCGAAGGGGTTAACCCCCTCAGTACATAACACACCCATTTGAGTAACACCTCTAGTCTTATATGCTCTAAGATCATTTCTAACTCCCTTAACCCAATGACATTTACTTGATTAATTTTTGACACTTTTGTCACCCTTCCAACTTTGACCCATTGATATACAATTTTATCAGTTATTAGTTTTAAATTTTGGTTTCGCCCCAAAAGGGCTTTACAATAAATTAATATCGCCACCGTAAATATGGAGGAAAACAACAATTGGAATAATATGTCCAGAGTAGTAGCTAGCGTAAGTCCAATTTAACAATATTTAAATAATAAAAAGAAAATTTCTGTTTGCATTCATATATTTTTGTTTATTTCCATCAAATTTAAAGAAATTAACTTTATTGTAGAGTTATTTATAGGTTAAATGCTTCTTTACTTCTTTAATAGTTAAAGCTTCTCTTCTACAAAGATAATAAGAAGAGTTTTGATTAAAATGAATGTAATTATTGGACATATACATTATTTATTCCACTCTTTCCTATTTTTGCATTTTAATTTCCAATCTGTTGTTCTTAGTATTCTTGTATCATCTTCAATACCCTTTCGTCATCTTTCCTTAAGCTCTCCCCTTCTACTTGGCCATAGTGGGATCCATTATTAGTTATAACAATTATTTGGTTTCTCCTCATAACATGTCCGGTCCAATTCAGATTTTTATCTACAAAAAGATGGTTTCATCTTAGTATGACTCTCATTATGTGCCTATCTACTATTTTTAGCAATTCTTCTTCTCCTATTGGTAGTTTTTGAACATCACAAATTTGCAGAAATGCTTAAAATACTGGGGTACATTTTCCTATTTTGGAAAGTAAGTGCCTTCCATACAATCTTAGATCCAATTATTTATGATAAATTTTCTGCTAAGTACCTATATTATTTATATTTAACTTTAGAGAGCTAAGAGAGGAGATTCGTCTAGAACAGGATCACACAGGAATCGTCCTCCTAGGGTAAATCCTGGAAACGTAACAAGAAATCCAACATACATAGACGACGTTACCCTAAACGCTATGATCACCAGTGGAATGATGGAAGCTCTAGCACCAGTACATTTTGCACAAGTAATATTTTATGTGATCTATCTTTACTCACACGTTTATCATACTTTTATTGCGACCGGCTGCTAGGTTAAATGTTTTAAAATAATTTTAATTGTCAGTTTAGAGTTCCTATACGACAACCGATTGAGCCGAATCAAAATGAAGCCGCAGCTGCTCAAATCGATTATAGATTAGGCTGGATACCCAAAAACTTGAATTTATCAAGCATAGAAAAGGTACAGTATTAAAATTAGTTTCTATTTTATTTTATTCGAAGGTAAATGGCTACGAAAAAATTTTATTTTTCTCAAAAATGTCTATATTGGGGGAATTATGACGACAACAAATTTGGTTTCTTTGTGATTGACACAATTTCAAACGACGTCGACTGGTATTTTAATATACTAAACATTTTTTAGCTTTCTCTATTATTATTTCTTATATTTTTTCCCTAATCTTCTAGACTGTTTGCCTACAAATTGCCTGTCTATAAATCTCAGACTATTTATCAGGCTGGACAACGAAATATGCAAGGGTATTTAGTGTAAATTTGACTCCAGTACATTTGACACTAGTAAATGCTCCCTCAGACTAAGTAATGCCTCCCATACATCATGATAAGTGGGTCGATCTCGGAATGTGTCCTTTGTTGCCAAATAGAAAAGATAACAGGACCGATCTTGAAGTTTCAAGGCTTTTCCAGGGACTGGAAACTGACTTTAAAGTTCTGGTAATCGACCAAACTTTTTCCGAAATACAGATGCGAGACCTCGAGGTACGTTGATGTTGTCGGAAGTGCTATAAACCAGCTAGTAGTCTTTAGAAACCATAAAGTGGTCTTATATCTGTTTTAGACTCAAATTGGAAAAAATAATTTTAGTATATACTTGAGAATTCTATATTATCCAGATTGAAAAAACAATTAGTCTGGACCTGGTACGGCCGCTATATTAATGCTTCACTTACTTCCATTTAACCCCGCCCACTGATGACATTTTGTAGATGTTTAAACGAATAAACAAACTTCATGACCTACCTCCATGATTCGTCCGATCCCTTCTAAAATTGCGTCAAAGTCGTGATCTAGGTCAGTGCTCCGCAACCTTTCCTCATCTGAGGCACACCAAACTGCTCCCTAGAATTTCGTGGCACACCAAAATCTAAAATATATTTATAGCAGTGGCGTAGCTAGGTCGGGGGTCAGTTCACTCCATGTATACTAATTATTTATGGATGTCCAAACTACCTTAGTTTTTTTTATTGTTTTAAAATGTGAAGAAGCCCCTTTCAGATTTGGGGCATCAAAATTTTCACTCGGGACATAATACATATTTTTTTTTTATTTTTTTTTATTATTCAGATAGAATGAAAAATACAAATAGGTACATACATGAGAACTATACTAAATACTAGGTAGGACAGGTAGGTATACTAAATTTACTTCTGTTGACACGTCAATAGTAATAAATATTTTGACATGATGATGACTGATTAATGTGATACCTGCGCTTGCTTCGTTGAACACAAAAGTTTTATATTCGGCTCAATTTTAGACAGCGCAACTCTCATTTCTTGGTCAAGATCTTTTAAGCATGACCGTTTATCATTTTTAATTAATACAAGCGTTGAAAAACTTTGCTCACATAAATATATTGTGGAAAACGGAAGTAGTGTGAAGATGGCCTTGTCGGTGATGCGTGGATATTCTGTCTTGATGGAAATCCAGAAAACATCTAACGGAACTTCGTCGAATTTAAGTTTTAGGGTCATATCATTACTTAATTCTGTGAACTCCTCTCGAGTTTGCAATGGCAGTGCTTCCGTGGAACTTATTGCATTGGTTGCGAAAGGATTTCGAATCCAATTGTATTGTTCCGTGTTGATAGAATGGAAATAGTATTCAAATTTTTGTTGAAGCATACTTAAATGTTGTTGGGCCAAATCCACAATCAACTGCTTGTTTTCGATCGTACTGTGGTTGGTCCTGTGATACATTTCTAGACATCCTTTTTGCAACTGTTCCTGCCAAAGTTCAAGTTTCTTTTTGAACCCTTGTAATTTATCGGAGCACGTCAATATATTTTCATTCCGTCCTTGCATTTTTTTATTAAGTTCATTCAGATGTTCGAATATATCCGCCATGTATGCAAGTTTGGCTATCCAGTATTCATCATGAAGGTGCTGGCATAGATCGTACATATCTTGACTTGAAAGAAACTCACGCACTTCGTAGCGAAGTTCAAACAGTCGAGCTAAAACTTTTCCCCGGGATAACCAACGAACTTCTGTATAAAACAGTAAGGATTCATGTTCGCTTCCCATTTCTTCACAGAGTATTCCAAAGATTCGCGAATTTAAGGCTCTCGATTTAATTATGTTTATGATCTTAATACATCCATTCATTGTGATCGAAAGCTGTTCGGGCAAATTTTTGACCATCAATGCTTCTCGATGTATGCAGCAATGTGTAATTTGTATTGACGGATTTTTTTGTTTTACACAAGATACAAAACCTTTCTTACTGCCCATCATTGCAGCAGCACCATCTGTACAAATAGCAACGCAATTGGTCCACTGAATATTATGTATTTTAAAAAAATTATCAGTTACTTGGAAAATTTGTTCACCGGTAGTTCTCTCTGGAACCTCCTTACAAAATAAATAATGTTCTTTAATAGAGTCCTCGTCAACGAAACGTACAATAGCCATCAGTTGTGCTTTATTTTTAATATCGGTTGATTCGTCGATTTGAAGCGCAAAAATTCCAGCCGAAATGATTTTTTTAATTAGTGTTCCCAAAATATCACTTGACATATCTTGGATACGTCTTTTAACAGTATCGGCCGACAAAGAAACTTTACTCACGTCCTTAACTTCGTTTGGCCCAAGCATAAGTCTAACAATTTCCATGCATGCTGGTTTAATAAGCGTTTCACCGATAGTGTGCGGTTTTTTTTGTTGTGCAATTAATTTTGCAACAAGGTAGCTTGCTTCTAATACCTTTTCAGAAACCGTAACCGCCGATTTCATAAACTGCTTTTGTTTCTTATTTTGATCCAAGCGCCGTTGGAAAAATTGAATGTCTTTTTTGACGCAACTGGGATGATTTGTGATCAAATGACGGTTTAGTTTGCTGGGTACCATTGCTTCATTTGACAACTGTTCACCGCAAATGACGCATTCAGGCTTTGGAGCCGCTTCGTCGCCACACCAAGTGAAACCATATCGAAAGTAGTCTTGATTGTACTTCCTTTTCAGCACCTTTTTTGCTCTTTTTGCAGCACTTATGCTGGAGCTTGTGCTAGGTTCTTCGTCATCTGCTCGTGATTTCAGCAAAAATTTATCCATATTTGAAGCACTATAGTTATTTATAAAAGTAGATACTGCAACAAAACTTAGTCCAGTTCACTTATTTATAAGGCACAAGAATTTATTTATATAGCAATTCACTATTTATTTCACTCTACGATTTATTTGTTTGCCCGCGTATTTATCTGATTCACTTGACTATTCGACTCTCTCTGAGTCTCTGAGCGACGACAGGCGCGCTTATATAGGCAGTGGCGATGTTCAGGAAAACATCGAGTCGCGCCTCGAACGGCACGGATCTTTCTAGTTTAGTCGCCTTCGAGAATCAAGCCGCCGCGCCGCGCCGATAGACGGATAGACGTTTACCATCGGCGCTGTTGTCAGATTGCTTTATTTTTCGCGGGTCTCGCTACAATACGAATCTGATTCGTATTGTCTGCAAGAGCGGCACACCTCAAGTCGGCTTACGGCACACCAGTGTGCCGCGGCACACCGGTTGCGGAGCACTGATCTAGGTTAATGTTATATATTGTAAGATTGATGTCTAGATCTAGATCAGTGGTCGCCAACCTGTCGATTGCGAGCTATCGGTAGCTCGCGGAGGCAATTCTGATAGCTCTCACAACGATTTTAATTTAAAAAATACAAACTGCAAAAATCAGAGAAGCTTCCGAAAATTCCACAAAAAAATCTAATTGTCATAATATTAAACATAAACAGCGGCAACGTTGCGGTGAGCGATCTGCCGCTGACGCCATCAAGCTGGAATCGGCTAGAACCGACCAGCCGGACCAGCGCATTAGTGTTCGAGAAAGATCAGGGATAAATACGCACGGCGCGGCGACATTGCGCTTAGTTTAAAACTGAACGCGTAACCAACGTCCAGCGGTTGAGTTAGTAGAGAACAACAAAAAATAATATTATGGCAAGCAGTTGTAAGAAGGTAAAGACATACCACTTTCATTCGGAATGGGAAGAACAATACTGTTTACAGAAGCTAAAGATAAAAATGTGTGTTTGTTATGTAATACTTCGGTCTCCGTTGCTAAAAAAGGAAATATTGAGAGACATCATAAAACTGTACATTCTAATTTTGAAAAATCATTCCCACTACATTCTGCCGCCAGAAAGGAGAAACTGAAACAGTTAAAAAGCAGTTAATTGGACAACAATCAATATTTTTAAGAACAGTCGACAAAAATAAGGCTGCAACTGAAGCATCGTACCGTGTATCCCAGATAATTGCACAAAAAAAGAAACCTTATGAAGACGGGGAAATGATAAAACAGGTGTTTTTAGAAGCTGCTCATTCGTTATTTGCCAACTTTAGAAATAAAGACGAGATAGTTTCAGCTATAAAATCTATGCAACTTTCTGCTAATACAGTGATGAGACGTGTAGAAGTAATGAACAATGATATTTTTTTACAGTTAAGAACTGACTTAGATAACTGTATTTATTTTTCACTTCAACTGGATGAATCAACAGATGTTGTTGACACTGCCCAGATGGCCGTGTTCGTCAGGATGGTTTTTAGTGATTTTACGATTAAAGAAGATCTTTTGAAGTTTATTCCACTGAAAGGACACACTACTGGACAGGAGTTGTTTTCTCATTTAAAAAATATTATTTCTTCCGAGAAAATTCCAATATCGAAAATGGTAGGCTTGACAACCGATGGCGCTCCAGCTATGGTGGGTTGTGATAAAGATCTGGTGGCGTTATGTCGTAAAGATGAAACTTTTCCGCAATTTCTCTGTTACCATTGCATTATCCATCAGCAAGCATTATGTGGAAATTTCCTGAAACTAAACAACGTTATGAAACTGGTGATAAAAATTGTGAACAAGATTAGAGTTCAAGCGTTACAAAGATTATTCAAAACCTTGGCCGATGAAGTTGACTGTCAATACGGGGACCTACTCCTTCACTCTGAAGTCCGATGGTTAAGTAGAGAACGGGTGCTGAAACGTTTTAATGATGTCCTATCTGGCATAGTTCAATTTTTCAAACAACGCGATGAACCGACTCCGGAACTAGAAAATTCAATCTGGCTTAGAGATTTTGGTTTTCTCGTGGACATTACAGAGAAATTAAACGAACTTAATTGGCAGCTTCAGCGGAAATGATTTCTGATATAAAAGCATTTATCAAAAAGCTGGAGTATTAGGACCCTATGACAGCAAATATTATGTAGAAATAGTTTCTACCCTGAAGAATAACTCCAAAAATCGTTTTAAGGATTTCAACGAAATGGCTTTAGTAGCGCAGTTTGTTGTTTCACCCTTTATGGAAATTGATATCCAACAGTTTACAACTTGTGTTATGCAGAACCTTGGCGAAGACATCGCTGCCACAGAAATGGAAGTAATTGAGTTTCAAAATGATTTAGCCTTAAAATCGTTAGTCTCAAGTACCAAATATATCTGGCCTATTGTACGTAAAGTCAAATATTCAGTTCTATGCCGTGTTGCCTTGAAAGTGAAAGCATTATTCAGTTCAACCTATTTGTGTGAATCTTCTTTTTCCAATATGAAGTTTATTAAGAACAAATATCGCAATCGACTTACAGATGAACATTTGGATAATTGTATTCGAATGGCTGTATCAAATTATACTGCAAACATTAAAAAAATTATCGACGAGTCTGAGTGTCAGCCTTCTCATTGAACGTGCTTTTTTATTTTTCAATGTTTATGTTCATGATAGTGCGTTACTTTTTTGTTGTTATTATTAACTATTTTTAAATCTTACGTGACATGCCGTTGTGGCTGGATAAAAGTTTGTGTTTATTTTTCAAACACCTTCGTTTGGTAGGTAGGAATGTAGAAATGAACAAGTACGTACTAGTAATATTAGTTATTTTGTTATTATTTTATTATTAGTACCTGTGTATTATGTATTACCAGTTAAATAGTAAAATAAATACATATAATGATAAATTAACTGTGGATTATTTCATTTACGTTGCGTTACGTGGCTTCCGTGTGGGTAGCTCGCTGTTTATTCCAAAATTAACAAAGTAGCTCAACACATTGAGAGGTTGGCGACCACTGATCTAGATGATCATGTTTCTTGACATGTTCAACCTTAGAATGTTTAGAACATATATAGGGGGTTATGATTGACAACCTGTGTTATTTTTAACAGGTCTGTTATTTTATAAACATACAGAAATAACAAGCTGCTCTCAAATAACGTATCTGTTAAAAGTAACATTACTTGTCAATCATATTATTATGTCTATATATTCTAAGGAACAAACAAACTTCATAACCTACCTCCATGATTCGTCCGATCCCTCCTAAAATGGCGTCAAAGTCGTGATCTAGGAATGTTATATATTGTAAGCTTGATGTCTAGGTCTAGATGATCATCTGTTTCTTGACATGTAAAACCCAGGCACATACTTTGATTACTATACGGTGCAAGAGAAAGGTCCGACACGCCCAACATAGGGCGCGGCCATTTTGATTTCTATGCCACAGTTTATAGCTAAAGAATCAGATCGCTCACTCTGCGTTGGCACTTTTGATCTCAATGTTCCAGTTTATACACTGCGCAACTCGGATAATACAATATATGACAACCGCCTATAATAAAACAGCAGTCCTTTGCGTATCCTGAATTTGTATCCCTGGAGTGGATGTTATTTTGGAACTTTCAACTGGTCCGAGTGAGCTAACTGATTCTTTAGCAATAAATTGTGACCCTAAAAATAATATTCACTGACACTGACAGCAGCAAGCAAAATATCAGGTGCGTTTTAATCATCCGCTTCTGCTTCCGGAATTGTCGGTTTAGTCGTTTTAACCTGTCAGATTAAAACAAGAAAACCGACAATTCCGAAGCAGAAGCGGATGAATAAAACGCAACTATTAAAAATATTGCGCCAAGATGTAGGCAACACGTAATAAGGGATCAAAATGGCGGAGTTTTCTATCTCATTTTAAAAGGCAAATCAAAGTATGTGAACCCAGGTCACATCCAGTTATATTTAAAAAACTTCTAACTCATAAGTAGTGGGATACAGCTACCCTTTATGTGTACAATCCTTGATTCCTGCCAAATAAACGTCAATATTTACAATGCAAACACATCACATTATTTCGATTTTTACGCTTAGGGGGCAATGAAAAAGGTAAACATGACTTGAACCGTCAATTCTTCGATGACTCACATTTACGTCAGATGATTGTCAAATTAAACGTGAAATTTATTATGTAAATTAATTGAGATTTGTAGGGAAAAGAGGGATCGTCCAAATTCAAAAGTCCCGAAAAAGATCGACTAGCCGAGATCTTAAAAGACGAAGAACCGCCAAAGAAGGATCCGAGATTTTTGTTGCCGAGATTAATCATGGAAGAAAGTGAACAAATTGATGAGACTATAAAGAAGAAAAGACAGGAAACCATCATGCAATGGTAAATAATGTTGTTAATAGACATAATATAGGTAATTTAGAATAAGAATACAATTTTTATTTAGAAGAGTAGTGTAATTAACAATTTAAGATAAAAGGAAAGTTTAGAAAAGCACTGGTTGTTGATGATGTTTAAGTGATCCTAGTAAATTAATTTTGTTGATACCAAGTAGCTAACCTGGAGGTTGTCTATCGTTGAACACCAAAAATATGTACAATGTAATGTTGACTACATTCTTCAAGCAATGTTATGACTCTAACCACTTCGACATATCCCAAATTCCTTCTCTGGGTTCCAGGATCGTTTATTTTATTAATTTTTAAAATAATCACGTTAATTTTACTCAATGTCCAAAGCAACTTATCACAAAAGTTGTTTGCAATATCATAGTATCAATTTTTAATTCAAAAAAAATATTTAAACATGATAAAACTTATCCTTTTTTATAAACATGTATCTAAAACTGACATGCAGGTGGTCTAGTACTTAATAAATTTAAACTAATGTGAAATCAAGACCAAACTTTGTTTATTTAATACTAGGAAATCTATGGAGTTGTACTGATGCTAATGTGGTGCTTGAATCATTTTCAATTCGATGAAGGTTTCTTTATTTGCTTTTGATAGCAACCAGCTCGTTGGTTGCGTCTCAATAAGGCTTTTATCATGTTAAACAACTGGTCAAATTTATTTCCCTGTTCTTCCTTTTTTACACCAGAAGACAGCGTATCCATTTTTTATTTAAGAGCACCGGACAATGCATCGACCAATGTTTTGTGAGTGTCTTTTGCATTTTATGGCCATGAAGTCCATCAACAAATACTTGAACAGCCAAATATTCAATTAAGTATTCCGGAGCTGATCGCACTAACCTAGCAATATCTACTTCATATTCTTAAAGAGTCTCATTTCGTTTCTGTTTGCGGTTCTTTAACTGTGACTGGTATAAATGCTCCAAGTATTCGTGGCAATATCGTATGTTTAGTATCTTTTTAGGTTGTTCAAAGTCATCCGTTTCTTCAACAGGTATAGTCTGAAGGACATTTAACGGCAGTTTAGATTCTCTGGGATAGCTTTTGTACCTTTTCGACCAGAACTTTTCTAGTATGAGAAGCTGAAAATGATGTTTTGCCGTTCAGTCAGTCTTAAAATCCAAAAAATATTGCTGTATGATATTGGGTAGCGCTTCAAAGATTGTTAGACACTATAATTTATGTACTGATTTGTTTAAACATAACGCACAGCTATAGAGTACGATTCAACTAAGAAAAAGCCACACACATCACACCTGACAAAGGCCGCAATAATTTGCCTCTCTCTCAGGTCCATCCCATTCAAGCGTCAGTGGCGTTTTGGCGATTTTTTCGTTTTTCTAATATAGAGATACAATTGCTTAATAATTATTATTGTGAGTCAAACTTCGGCGTTGCCAAGCTTTTACTTACGAACAAAAATACGGGTTCATCGGAAGAAAGTGAAGACAGCGAGAATACTATACTCTGTTTTTAGACGCATTTACACAGGGAAAAATAACTAGATTTGTTACTAAGAGCGAGTTTCGAAATATAGTCGTGTTCAAAATTTATGAAATAATTATCTTTATCGGCCTTAGTCGGTGAACGGCCAATGAGCGGTTAAGAAACGAATAAATGTCATAGAAGTAATTTTTTAATTGGTCCCAGACAACGGTCGCAAATTTCACATTATTGTGATCTGAAATGTGTGTCTAAAACGAAATGTCACTGTCAAATTAAAGTCAATATGGTTGTTGATTGATGTCAGAAATACTTTTTTCTTGCTTTTGAAATCGACTTTTTGAGAATAACTATGATCTTTTTAAAATGGATATTAAATATTTAAGAAAATTGTTAATGGAATATCCAGATGTAGCCAGGTTAGTATAAAATATAAAGATCTGTTTACATTTTTAAGGATATATTTGTTATAGGTATAAAAAGTAAAAGTGAATGACAAGTGGATCACACAGTAACTGGTATCTCTTCAAGGAGTAATGTGGATATTATGGCTTATTTAGTGTTAATCCATGGTTAATACGCTAGAGGGCAAATAAAGGCATTCAAAAGTTTACAGGCCTATGAGTCAGAATTTGTTTTGAAAACTGGAACCAACATTTTCATAACACTACATGTCAACATATATTTTTTAAAGTGAACTATTCATACATTCCTATGTATTAATTTTAAGTATTTTTAAAATATTTTTTGTGAAAATAATGTTAACTCATTGTGCCAAATTAAGATTATCCCTAAAGTAGTAGATGGTGTTTTAAATGTTATAACAATTTTGTAAATAGTTTTATTCTATTCTAATAAATAAAATTTGCTTGAATATTTAGTTACATTTTAATCATTTTGGTTAGAAATTCATCAATTTTTAGTTTTAAAAAATCAGTAATAAAATTATTTTTTTCTAAAATACTTCGGAATTCATCTCTTCATGGTAATCTCCCATCTTTTTACCTTCAAAAACCAATAATGCATTTTCTACAAAACCTTCAGAATCAGCATGTAAAATAATAAGGTGTCTTCCCTTTCTTGTAAGGCTTTTCAGGAATTGCTACCTTTAATAGTACTCAGTGTAGAAGGATCCATAATTGTAGATTTTCAATACAATTGCTTACTGAAGAACTATTATTTACGAAATAAAGTAAAAAACTAAGTAATGGATGAGATATCAAATTATAAAATGTCAGAACTGTCAACAATATCAATTATTAGCTGATGTTTATGCTAAAAAGTAATGTGTGAAACTGACTGTAATCTGACCAATCAAAAGGCTACAGAATTGCCAACTTAAATTCAAATCACGCCTCTTAGTTTAAAAACAGAGTATAATAGTTCATTAACGGACGAACTAGGATGTACCCAGGCTAGGGGATCTTTAATAGGGAAATGCTTACTCGTGTTGTAGTACTGTGCACCACCCATAGATGGCGCTACTTACACAAAGTTTGCTCGTTGCATTCGTCGAGCAGATTCAGATTGTATTCAGAGCAGGTTCAGAGTAACGCAAGTGTACGCAAGTTGTTATTTAAAACTTTCAACAGCTAAAAAACGCTATTAATGGCAATAATGGTAATGGTTGATTTGTTTTATTAGGTTAGTTTTTCGAAGATAATTTTTAAAGCTTTAAACACATATAATTATGGTGCGAATTCGTCCTTGTGCTGATCCAGATTGTCAGGATAAAGTTAGTCGCAGGTAAGGAATACATTTACAATTTTATTTCTTTACAAGTAAAAACTTCTTTTTGTATTTTATTCTTAAATACTTTGCCAAATTTTAAGAGCATATATTATTACTTAAAAGTACCCAATTTGTGAAATAAATTTCCAAAATAATGCGGGTAACCTAATGTTTTCTAGGAAAAATTAAAAATCTTAACCTAACTTTTATCATTTTCTATACAATTTCAGTAACTAGATAAAATATGTGAATATTAAGAAGATTGAAATAAATAGTGTTATTAGTATTTTTTTAGAATTATACAATATGTAATGGATACTTTATAGTAGATACCTATATACAATTTTTTTTCCGAATTCAAAATGAGGTACTTTTCAATCATACCAATAATTGTATATTTTATATTGTGCGACTCTTATTATTTTTTGCTCCATATACTGTGACCTACCTCACCTAGGTATCTTCACAATTTATTGATTCCAATTAATAAAAGTTGCATTCTTACTAAATTCAAATTCCTTCATTTTATTGAAAAATCTTCTACGATATATTTTTAAGAAATGCCGATTCATTCTCACTAGCTAATAAATTAATAGCTCAGCTGAATTGACTCAAAACAAAAATAATAAAATTGAACTTTATATTTTTTAACTGATACTCTTCTTCATTTTTTACATGAAAACGAATCAGCAAACACTGCAATAGGAAGTGACAAGTACACCCAACAGCAGCCAGAGCCAACTTTCCCCAGGAACTTTCGTTACAACTTCTACTGGATACAACCATGGGTGAACTTCGCAATAGTTTTATATTCATATTTCTTTATTATTGTGTACTGTAATAAGAATTCGTGCAATTTTAATTCTAATAATAAAAAATATATGGTTATAATCGTGTTTTACTTCATAATAAGATGTATTTTTTGTTCCATAAATCCAAAATTATAATTTTTCGTTTTCTTTTTAACTTAAAATATTTCAAATTTTATCTATCACAGAACATAACCCAATGGATTATATCCATCTAAGTATGTTGAGTGAAGAATAAAATGTTTGAATCATTTTAAGTAAAAAAGAACGAAGAATTATAATTTTGAAAACTTAGTAGTGGTTTATTAGAAAGGCCGAGTTTGAAAAACCCGCGCTCATTGACCCCTACCGCCATCTATATAATAAATCTTGAACAAATTTTCAATTATTAGTTATCTTCTTTTTTTTTAACTCAACTATTTGCAACCGCTACGGATGGCGCTGAAAGATGAGTAAAATTTTTCACTGTTGAGTGGCCCATCTTTAAAGGGTATGGTCTGTGGATGTACCCCTCTAGTTTCACTTTTTGCACTAGTTGCATAAATAACTATTATTTTAATTGTAATAAAAATCTTAAATTACAAAATTGTGTTGCTATTTTTATTTACTTCCCACTGAATGTTTTGCAAGTCTAAAGTCGAAAAATATATGTAACGTTATTTTAGTTTAGTTATTTAGGTAATACACAAATGTTTAAATCATTAAAATTTAACTTTTTATTCCAATTTTGTTGGGAAACTGCTTTAATGCTTAATTAAATAAGACCCTACGCCACTGGTATATTGATCTGGAGCAACGGAGAAGGAATATTTTAAAGTGAGGCAGACGATAACTAGTTGATGACGCCCGTGGCTTTTTCTAAGTTGAATCGTAATTTACTTCATACAGAAACCAATGCACGTCATCGATGACGTAATAAATTTTAGACCGTCATAGCTCCACACCGTTGCCAAATTTTGAAAATAATTGGGCAATCTTTGGAAGTTTCGACAATTGTAGCTACAGAAAAGAAAAGCAGCTGTAAATCATTGTGACGAACAGGTTATCTCTAAAAAAATACGCATGCCACTTCAACTAGTGTTTAATCATACCTTCAAATCGTAATATTTATTTGTTGGTATTACCGCAGTCGTTAAAGACCTGCATTGGTTTTTATATTATATAAAGTATATAAATCAACGTTCACGCATTGTTTTAGGTTCGATAGAGCTGTAGAAAAAGAACTTTCAAAAGTAAAAACTCCAAGTACAGCACAAACAGTTCCAGCTTTCCCAGAATGCATGAAAACATTATCAGGTCTAAATCTGAATTATCCACAATCCATAATAGACAAAATGGCCGAAGCGTCAGCCAGTCAAATAGAAATAATAGCAGACATGGCCATGGAACCAGACACTGAGTTGACGGACGCTGTGGAGAAATTAGCCAAAGCTGAAGCGATGTGCGCGTTTGCAGGTGCTGTAAAGGCCGCAGAAGAAGCTGCTGAAGGTACAGATAACGACAATGATTGTAGTAGTTCTTGACAGTGGAACTAGATGAAAATAAAAATATATTTTTTTATTTTATTAGATTTTTATTCGTCATTAATGAAAAATCTTCTTATGCATCTAATGCAGCAATGTAGTAAATGAAACATATACAATAAATGAGTAAATATTGAATCATTTGACTTTCAGTTTATGACTATAGTAAAACTTTTAAATGGCTCTTCTGTAAAAAGTAAATTTTTGCTTTTACAACATTGTTGCACCGAATGTGGTAGTTATAGTGCAGCTCTAGGCCATGGGGTAAGGTATTTTTCCCCGATAAAGAGCTGGATATATGCTAAATAAACTCCAAAAGCGGGACTTTATGCAAGGGGTCTAAAAAATCTGGTATTGGGTTTGTTGATTGTAGGTTTTCCTTTGATACCGCTTTATATTTTCAGCTGCGCCTCCTGGGTTTGCCGAAGAGGCCGCGCTGGCCAGTGCCAGAATATTTCAAAGCGAAATCACTGCGACCGAAATCAGGGAACACGTGCAAGGTAACACACCAATGGAGGTTATCGGCTACATCGGTATAACTAAACCTAAAAATCCGGTTAAATCGGGGTGAAACTAAAAATTTGAAAAAACTGTTTACTTCGTTATATTATTGTCTAAATAAAAATATTTAGTTTTTAATTTGGTTGTGACTTATTTAAATTCGCCTTTTATACATTTTTGAGGTTATATTGTAAGTTGAGACCATAGATAATGAATTTGCTTGGAGATAGTGAATAGCATAAAGTTCTTCACATTATTCTAGTTGGATTTTAAATGTTAATAAGCGTATGTCAAATGAATATGTGTAAAAAGCACTGTATGAAAACTAATGATGACTTTTCAATCAAAATAAAACTCCGTATGATTTATAACTACAAATATATTTTTATCATATTTACAAAATTGTTCCTCAAGTAAATAACATCCATCATCCTGAACTTAATTTCTTTTTCCAAGTTCTTTTAATCATATCCCCACCTTTTCCTCCAATCATGTAACAAATAGCGTTAATGTGAGCAGACGTAGACAGTGGGATAACGCTAGCATCAGCCACTCGTACATTTTTAATACCATGCACTTTCAAAGTATGGTCCACTACATGTTTCTTGCGATCAGGTCCCATTTTGCAAGTACTCACTGGATGATTATTGTGATTGACGATGAATTTACTGGCACATTTCCAGTAATCTTTAGTCATAAACGTAAATTTGCTGCATTGTGGTAAAGGTTTCTGCTCAAACTTTGTATTAATCTTTTTGAAAGCTTCTTGATTGGTGAGGTTTAAAACAAATTGTATCCCTTCGTAAACTAAATCGAAATCATGACCTTCCGGATCTGAGAGTATGTTGGGATCAATATCTGGATATTCCAGAGGATTACTGGATCTTAACCTGACATAACCCAAGGATTTAGTATGTAGAGGGGTAGCAAATAGTTGAAACGAACTAGCAGCATTAATTCCAGCTGTATAATAAGAAATATTACTTTTCCAATTATAATATTTAGTTAACGCATCCGCTGTTTCGTTGGTATCCTGGAAGCTGATTTCTAAATCAGGATAATCATCAATTTTTGCTAGTTTTGTTTTATAGTAACCCACAGCTTGTGTTGGTACGGCTTCAGCTAAATCTCCTGTACCAGTTCCCAAGAAATCTTTGATAGATTCTCTTAGGGTTTTAATAGGTTCTGATACGTTACTAGAAAATACCAATCCGTGAACTTGCAAGTGGTCTGAGAATGATTCTCCAACTGGCAGATCTTCTATTACTTCAATATCTAAAAATAAAAAAAGAGTTATAAAGGCATAAAAAAGTGGTTGCCAAAAGAGATAGTTATCTGAAGAACAAGATTATTATTATTATTTACTATCTTGATTAAGCAACTGATTGTGAATATGGAAACGTCAACATTATTTAAGTAAAAACTATGAAAATCAAAACTATATTTGATAGAAGTGACATTACTTTAATAAAATAATCAAAATAGTTTACAGTGAGAAAAAAGTGTTAAATATTTATCTAAACTAAGATAGGTATTCAACGTTTAATTAATTAAAAAAGATCATTCCTAAAATTGAATAAAATATATCGCACCTCCGATAAAATAGAGTTTATTGAAATAAAGTGCCAAATTGTTATAAACTATACTACCCAATTGTCTTCATAGGCAAATTAATTTTTAAATAGATTTTTAATGGAATTTTATTTAATTTGACCCCCTCATCTCCTTCCTAAGTGATTTTGTTAATTTTTTAGGTTGTATATTATAGTTTCTAACAATTTGGCACTAACTTTATTTCAATTCCCTATTGTCTTCATAGGCAAATTAATTTTTAAATAGATTTTTAATGGAATTTTATTTAATTTGACCCCCTTATCCCCTTCCTAAGTGATTTTGTAAATTTTTTTTAGGTTGTATTTTATAGTTTTTTAACAATTTGACACTACTTTTATTTCAATATTCTGTTATCTTTACAGAAAAATTGATTTTTTAATGAATTTTTTATTGGATTTTTATTTCAGTTTACCCCTCAATCCTTTCTCTAAACACTTTTTATTTGTTTCTTAAAAATTTAGTAGTAATTTTATTTCAATACACCGTTAACTTCATAGAAAAATACATTTCGACGCTACTGGTCACTCGGGTGTTTCCGGTAAACGGGCTGCTGGAAAGTGGCTGCTAACTTCACACCGGTGATTAAGGAAATATGTAATTTCGTGTTTTTTTGGTGCAGACATTGCGTTGCGACACGCTGTATATATAAATCCAGAATAGTGTTATTTTCTTTTAACACAACTAATAAAAATTTATTATAAAAAAAATAAATACTTATTTTCGGTATATTTAAAATAATTTTATTCATTGTCTCAAGATTTTAAAAAAATGTGTATTATTTTGAATTTCTAAGTTGAAATTATTAGTCACACAAGAATTCATGACTAATTTAGATAGATAAATATGTATCATACTCCATTTTTGTTCGAACGTTTGACTGAAGAGATTAATAGTTTTATATTTTCGGATAAATTGTTAGTTTTTGTTATAAAATAGACATTTGTGCAAGTGTTAGTGTATTTTATTGTCATATTTACTGACTGTACGGACTACATGTGCGTATAAGCCGTTTTTTCAACAAATTTCAGTGGCTTAGGTAAATATATAAATTTTCTTTTACATTTTGTTACAAACGGGCATATACGTTTCTAGATTGTTAATAATTATTGTTAATATGGTACTTTTAAAACAAAAGTGACACTTTACAAAAATTGTCCATTTAAACTTTTAATAATATTTTGTCCTACAAAGTTTACTATTAAAATAGTACTCACACCAATTCTTTTGATATTAATGTAACTATTTATTATAGTTTTAATTTATTTGTCAAACAGTAAGATGAGAAAATAAAATATTAATTAAAAAAAGGACTTTAAATGGACTTTTTGTATAGTAGCTGTTACTTTTGTCAATTTTTTTTTCATCTAAATTTTTAAGCAGAGATCGTTTATTTGAAAAAATAAGGTGGTGTAACTGGTGTAATTTACACTGGTGAACACTGCACCAGGCATACGAAAATGTATCGTTTTAACTTTTGCTCTAAACATACGATTTTTATAAGTTCCTAAAGATAGATCATTACGGTCATCCCGAAAAGTATACATCAATTTTTTCTAATTAAACCAATACTCACTGTGTTCTTCAAGATGCTTCTTGGGACCAATTCCAGACAATAACAGAAGTTGAGGTGAGTTAATAGCTCCAGCAGACACAACAACCTCTTTCTTCACATTCACTTTGTACAAAATCCCTTTGTTCAAAAACAAAACTCCAGTAGCGCGTTTGCCGTCGAACAAAATTTTCGTCGCCAAACTGTCTGTCATTACTTTCAAGTTTTTTCTCTGCGCCACTGGTTTGAGAAAAGCCGTACCGCTGTCTTGTCGTGTACCTTTTTTGGTGTTTACTTGGAAAGGCATGGCCCCTATTTGTTCAATGCCGTTTACGTCTCGTATTTTGTAGCCCATTTCTTCGTTGGCTTTCAAGAAGATCTAAAAATTATTTAAGAAAAATTAGGTAATGTGCTTGTAGAGGTAGTTCACTCACCTTGTGATGAAAATGTCTAGGCATTGGTTGTTCCACCCACAGTGGTCCCGAATAATTGTGATATGCCGGTTCAAACGGAGATTCAGGATCTGTGTGACGATAATTTTCTTGTCTTAAATATATGGGCAGAATATCTTTGTAACACCATCCTGGATTTCCATCACGACACCATATATCGAAATCTTTCCTGTTGCCTCTTATGTAAATGAGGGCGTTGAGTAGGGATGAACCTCCTACACCCCTACCTCTAGGATGAGGACAACGGTTGCCTTCGAAACCTATAAAAGTAATTAGAATAATTATACAAGATGGGCTGCTATGAGAAATAAAGTTACAGTAGATAACTTGAAAACAGAATATAAATTGGAAATGTTTTTGTATAAAAATAATCTCGATTAAAAGGTTTTTATTAAGTATCAGAAACCAGTTACTAACATCAGGATATTGCGCAGTAGATTATGGGGACCGCCAAATTATCTACTGTGCAGAATCCTGGTTTCTGATCGTTTTTAGATATTAATTTATCATTCTAATACATACCTAAACATGTATTATTCTGGGGTATACTGTAATAGCCCCAATTGTAGTCACTCATGACCGTTATTTTATAAGCTGAGCTCGTGACGGATGTCAAATTGTTTCCCCATTCTCCTGCTTCGATGACCAAAACTTTCCAGTCTGGAACATCGGATAGACTGCGTGCGATTACAGCTCCAGTGGAACCAGCGCCAATTACGACGAAGTCATAGTCTCCAAAAACTGAAAAAAGTATATATTAATTGAGAAAAAAGAAAATATAAATTTCTTCGCTTTCCTTTTAAAGCAGTGGTCGCCAACCTCTCAATGTGTTGAGCTACTTTGTTAATTTTGGAATAAACAGCGAGCTACCCACACGGAAGCCACGTAACGCAACGTAAATGAAATAATCCACAGTTAATTTATCATTATATGTATTTATTTTACTATTTAACTGGTAATACATAATACATAGGTACTAATAATAAACTAATAACAAAATAACTAATATTACTAGTACGTACTTGTTCATAGCTACATTCCTACCTACCAAACGAAGGTGTTTGAAAAATAAACACAAACTTTTATCCAGCCACAACGGCATGTCATGTAAGATTTAAAAATAGTTAATAATAACAACAAAAAAGTAACGCACTATCATGAACATAAACATTGAAAAATAAAAAAGCACGTTCAATGAGAAGGCTGACACTCAGACTCATCGATCATTTTTTTAATGTTTGCAGTATAATTTGATACAGCCATTCGAATACAATTATACAAATGTTCATCTGTAAGTCGATTGCAATATTTGTTCTTAATAAACTTCATATTGGAAAAAGAAGATTCATACAAATAGGTTGAATTGAATAATGCTTTCACTTTCAAGGCAACACAGCATAGAACTGAATATTTGTCTTTACTTACAATAGGCCAGATACATTTGGTACATCAATTTCCATAAAGGGTGAAACAACAAACTGCGCTACTAAAGCGTTGAAGCGTTGAAATCCTTAAAACGATTTTTAAAGTTATTCTTCAGGGTAGAAACTATTTCTACATGATATTTGCTGTCATAGGGTTCTAATGGATTTTAAGATATTTTTTCTAAAAGAATAGGAAAATCGCTGTTAATTAGGTTTTGTTCCCAAAACTTTAGCTTTTTGATAAATGCTTTTATATCAGAAATCATTTCCGCTAGTTCTTTGTCTCTCCCCTGAAGCTGCAAATTAAGTTCGTTTAATTTATCTGTAATGTCCACGAGAAAACCAAAATCTCTAAGCCAGATTGAATTTTCTAGTTCCGGAGTCGGTTCATCGCGTTGTTCGAAAAATTGAACTATGCCAGATAGGACATCATTAAAACGTTTCAGCACCCGTCCTCTACTTAACCATCGGACTTCAGAGTGAAGGAGTAGGTCCCCGTATTGACAGTCAACTTCATCGGCCAAGGTTTTGAATAATCTTCTTTGTAACGCTTGAGCTCTAATCTTGTTCACAATTTTTACCACCAGTTTCATAACGTTGTTTAGTTTCAGGAAATTTCCACATAATGCTTGCTGATGGATAATGCAGTGGTAACAGAAAAATTGCGGAAAAGTTTCATCTTTACGACATAACGCCACCAGACCCTTATTACAACCCACCATAGCTGAAGCGCCATCGGTTGTCAAGCCTACCATTTTCGATATTGGAATTTTCTCGGAAGAAATAATATTTTTTAAATGAGAAAACAAGTCCTGTCCAGTAGCCTGTCCTTTCAGTGGAATAAACTTCAAAAGATCTTCTTTAATCGTAAAATCACTAAAAACCATCCTGACGAACACGGCCATCTGGGCAGTGTCAACGACATCTGTTGATTCATCCAGTTGAAGTGAAAAATAAACACAGTTATCTAAGTCAGTTCTTAACTGTAAAAAATATTATTGCTCATTACTTCTACACGTCTCATCACTGTATTAGCAGAAAGTTGCATAGATTTTATAGCTGAAACTATCTCGTCTTTATTTCTAAAGTTGGCAAATAACGAATCAGTAGCTTCTAAAAACGCCTGTTTTATCATTTCCCCGTCTTCATAAGGTTTCTTTTTTTGTGCAATTATCTGGGACACACGGTACGATGCTTCAGTTGCAGCCTTATTTTTGTCGACTGTTCTTAAAAATATTGATTGTTGTCCAATTAACTGCTTTTTTATCTGTTTCAGTTTCTCCTTTCTGGCGGCAGAATGTAGTGGGAATGATTTTTCAAAATTAGAATGTATAGTTTTATGATGTCTCTCAATATTTCCTTTTTTAGCAACGGAGACCGAAGTATTACATAACAAACACACATTTTTATCTTTAACTTCTGTAAAATAGTATTGTTCTTCCCATTACGAATAAAAGTGGTATATCTTTACCTTCTTACAACTGCTTGCCATAATATTATTTTTTGTTGTTCTCTTCTAACCCAACCGCTGGACGTTGGTTACGCGTTCATTTTTAAACTAAGCGCAATGTCGCCGCGCGCCGTGCGTATTTATCCCGTTAAAATCAATCCTGATCGTTCTCGAACACTAACGCGCTGGTCCGGCTGGTCGGTTTTAGCCGATTCTAGCTTGATGGCGTCAGTGGCAGATCGCTCACCGCAACGTTGCCGCTATTTATGTTTAATATTATGACAATTAGATTTTTTTGTGGAATTTTCGGAAGCTTCTCTGATTTTTGCAGTTTGTATTTTTTAAATTAAAATCGTTGTGAGAGCTACCAGAATGGCCTCCGCGAGCTACCGGTAGTTCGCGATCGACAGGTTGGCGACCACTGCTTTAAAGTGTCGCTAGTTGTAATATAAATGTCTTTTAACCGCTAAAGTGTACCATTTATTACTATAAGAATTTTGACGGTTTCGTTTTTAGGCCCAGTTAAGCATTTTTGATCAATTTGGTTCTGGTATTTTGCATTTTTGTGTTAAATTACCTCCACTTTTTCTTAAAAGAGACTTTTAAATGGCTATATCTCGAAAAGGGTAAGTCGTAGATAAATAATTTAAACGGCAGTTTGTTGAAGACGCTTCATAGTATAACACTAAATTAAAATAATTTTCGTAGACCATTAGGAATGTTTCAAAAAATGTAAAAAAATCGAAAAATAAAGATGTCTCAATCGATCCGAAATGTTTTTACTACATTAGGTTAGATAATGAATCTATCTGACACCAAACCAAGTTATTGACTAAAATGTGTTGGCGCCTTTAAAATGTAATGTTGTATTCCCATTTTTTACCTGTTTTTACACCAATTTTTTTCCCCAATTTTGTTTCTTTACTTTTGTTTGATTTTTGCCCGTTTTTTCATCTTTTTTCCAATTAAAAAAAAATTTAAAAACACCATTTTTTCCCATTTCTTTTTTATTTTTATTTTAATTTTCTTTTATTTGATTGAAAAATTTGGTATGGAATAATTGCCTCAATTTTTTAATTCACCCCATTTTTTTTTAATAATTACATCATTATTTTTAAATTATCCCTATTTTTTGAAATAAATATTCAATGTTTTAAAAAATTACCTTTTTCGGTATAGAAAAATTACCTCAATATTTTTAAAATTATTCCAATTTTTTGGAGCATTACATTTTTTTGAAGAATTATCCCAATGTTTTGGAATAATTCCCCCAATTTTATGTTTGACTAATTATTAACCAATTTTTTCTTTTCATTTTTTTAAAAAATTTACATATTTTCAATAGAAAAATTACCTTTTTTTTTATTTTTTTCCCATTTTTAATTTTTTTTTTATTTTTTAAAATTTTAATTTTTTACACCACCTTCTTTTCCTAATTTTCTTTTACCTAATATTATTTTGAAAAATTATTTGTTTTTGGATATGGAAGAATTACCTCATTTTTTAATTTACCCCAATTTTTTGAAATATTACCATTTTTTTAATTATCCCAATTTTTTGGAATAATTATTCCAATTTTTTTTATTTTTTCTTATTTTTTTAATATATTTTAAAAAATCTCTTCTATCTCCTATCTAGTTATTACAAGATTTTTTCGGTTATTTTGTACAACCTATTATAGCACCTCTTTAAATATTTAGAGGTTAACTTAATATATACATTTTCCACACACATCTAACTCGAAACAATTTTCTATATACACTCATTGCCAACGAAAATGCTGAAAAATTAAAATTTTATACTTTTCCTCCAATTTTTCCATTACGGTCCATTTTAGAGAAAGCATGTAAAAAACAAAAATTATAGAGATCGATATTGCAAACATGTTTTCTTAAAAATCATAATTTTTTACATTTTGAAAAATTTCTCGAATACGGACCATTTTAGGAAAATTTAACATAAAGCAAAAATTATAGATAATAATATTAGAAGTAACTTTTATTTAAACAATTTTCTTCTCCAAACATAAATAAGAGATATATTCCATAAAATATAAAAACGGCCTCCCATAAAGTACTCCCCCCCCCAGATGTTACGACTTTGTTCAAAATCTAATCATTTCACGTCAAGCCGAAATAAAACTTAAGTTTAAAATTTAATGAGTTTTCCTTTATCCGTTTTTGAGTTTTCTTCAAAATTCGAAATTTACACATTTTCTCAAATATCTCGAATACGGTCCATTTTAGAGACATTATGTATAAGATAAAAATTATAGAGAATTATATTATAAACAACTTTTATTTAAACAATTTTTATAAAAAAATATTTTTTTTACATTTTGTCAAATTTCTCGAATACAAACCATTTTAGGAAAATGTTGTATAGAACAAAAAATATTGATAATAATATTGTAAGTAACTTTTATTTAAAGAATTTTCTTCTCCAAACGTAAATAACAGATATATTCTATAAAATATAAAATTGACCACCTAAAGTACCCCCAGATGTTCCGACTCTGCTTAAAATCTAATCAGATCATTGGACGCCAGAATAAAGATTAGGTTTAAAATTTGGTGTTTTTCTTTCCATCGGTTCATGAGTTATCGTGGATACAGATACACACACAGACATCATCGCAAAAATAGTCAAAATGGATTCAGGCTACCCAAAAACGTAAAAATCCGTCGAAAACTCAAGGTAAAAAAAATCATGATTCCTATACTTTCCTTATCTGTATACAGATAGGAAAGTAAAAATTGACATTTTTTTTGTATAGAAAAATTACCTCAATTTTTGCGAACAATTTTTTTTTTGAAAAATTATCCCAATTTTGTCTTTGAATCATTATTAAACCATTTTTTCTACCTTTTTCCGATTTTTTTTTTAATTGAAAAGTTACCTCATTTTTAATTACCTCTTCTTTAAAAATTTCCCCAATTTTTTGTGATAAACAGATGTTTTTAAATTACCCTACTTTGGAATTATTTTCTTTTTATTTTCTAAAATTACGCCAAAATTGAAAATTGTTATCCCTTTTTTTAAAATAAATTACCCTGTTTCCGAAATTATTCCATTTTTTAAATACTGTTCCAATTTTCCCCAAAAATACGCAACTTTTCCAAAGTTACTCAATTTTTTTTAAAGAATTACCCCTTTTTCTCTAAATATAACCCCATTTTTCATAATAATTTAATGTTTTTATCAAAAATGCTAGTTTTTAAAAATTGTTCACCGAAAAAATGTCTCAAATATTTTCAAAATTGTTTCATTTTAACATGCTATAACATTAAAAAAAAAATAAAAATAGTCCACTACAAATATTTTTAGGTAATGTATCATATGATGGTTACAATTTAAAATTTTAAGTTGTGGTAGCTTGTCCCTTCTGTTTTTTCTAAAACAAAATTCAATCTGTAGAACTATAACCAATTAAAAGGTTTTAAAATTAACCCCCGTATATTTTTTTACAGGATGCTGTGTTGTGGCTCCTGGAACAAAAATGTTTCTTTGCCACATGCTTTCAGTCTTGCAGATTCAAACCCGCTATTCAACAAATTTACATTATATACAAAGTATTGTATACAATTACATACTTACAATGTATATAATTACATACACGTGGTAATTAACGAGTCTAATCCAAAAAAAATATTTGAAAATTTATTTTCCAGCCAAATGCTATTTAAAATTATTTAAAGCGGTAGAACAATAGATACATAAAAATAAAAAGGTAGGAATTGTATTTGAAACGTCACATTTGAGTCATTCATCTACAAGAAGTAAAAATGCTTTCTTGGATATAACCCGAATGTCACATCTGGTTTGTTATAAAGACATCATTTTTCTAGACTTCCAATAAAGTTAAAAAAACAAAAACAAAGTAGTAAATTTTTGAGCTGGCATTATTGATGATTATTTGAAAGGCCCATTTTTTCCTCCCAAGAAGACTTGTTGGACAATCATATTTATACTTTCTTGAAGATTTGCCGCCAGTGCTTGTAGACCTTCCTCTTTAATTAAGAAACCAGATGTGACTTATACACGATGGTACGCCTTCACATTTTAACTTACGAGTGCGTGAATTTTTAAATTACTATCTGTGGATGGATCGCGGAAGAACGCAGTTATGGCCGCCTAGATCTCCCGACTTTAACAGTTTAGATTACTTTTTTGGAGACACGAGAAAAGCTTAGTGTACGCAGTGCCGATTCAAACCGAAGAAGAGTTACGAAAATGTATAATGGTATGCTGCCAAACCATAGGAAACATCCCCAGGAATCTTTTAAAATTAGCATCAGTCTATGCGAAGAAGAATAGATGCTTGCATACGTATGGGTGGAGGACACTTCCAACAATTACTGTAAATAATTTGGGTTTACGACATATTGATATTAACTTCTTAAAATCACTCAAGGGTTGACGCCCTTTAGTATCAACACTTAATTATACACCGTGTCCCACGTAAGGCGGGCATTACAACTTTATGGAGAATAAATTAATTTGTATTTTCGCCATTTTCTGAGTATACATAATCGAATATGCTCTTTTGAATTAAAATAAAATGAACTCTGTGCAACTTCCGGTTATACTTTTTTATTTTAAAGGGAACACTCTATATATTTTTTAAATTTAGGATTCAGCATGAAATTCTGTAAACAATGATACCATATTTGCCTATTCTAATTATAGCGGATTTGGCGTTATTAATTTTTTTTTAATTTTTAGTCGTCGCGCCGGTAGACATTTTCTTAAAGTCGACTGTCTCAGGTACTATTCCTGTTGGATACTTGAAATTTTAGCCAGAAGTAGTAGATGGGATGTACTTTTAAAAACATTTACAGTTTTCTGCAACAAAATATGTCGTTTAAAAAGTTTAAATTTTTTTAATGATAAGGTACATACTAACTAAAAACAATTTTTATTAAAAGCACATGGTTTAAAAAAATCATTTTATCAAATGTTCAAAATGCCCCCCGTAAGCTTCTAAACATTTTAACAATCTTTTTTCAACATGATTAGTTGTTGCTTTACGAATCATTTCACCATCTAACTCGTTAAAGGCATTCCGAACTCTTTGCTCTAATTCTTCTTTAGTATTAATTTGGGTAGAGTACACTAAATTTTTAATATGACCCCATAAAAAAAATCAACAGGAGTTAGATCTGGCGATCTTGCAGACCAAAGCCAAGGACCATTTGGACCTATCCATCGGTCTTCAAAGAGTGCTGTAATTTCTTGATTTACATAGCATGTTGAATGTGCTGGGGCACCATCCAACTGGTACCAAAAATTATTATTTGGTAGCTGGTTTAAAATGTCGGCAACTACTTCTCTAAGAATTCTAATGTATCTTTCTGAGGTCAGTCTCTCATTATAAATGTAATAAAAAGCTCTTCCAAAACCGATCACTGCAAACACATTAAAACTAAATTCGTACTGAAATTGTGCTTCACGATATAAATGTGGATTTTCGTTTGCCCAGAAATGACATTGCTTGCGATTGATGATCCCTTTACGTGTAAATTTCGACTCGTCTGACCAAAATTTTGTTTAAAATCTCGGGATCTTCTTGAATTCGTACCAATAACCATTCGCATAATTCAGTTCGTCTTATTTGATCACCATCTCGCAACTCATGAACTTTTCTTTGTGCATAGGGATGCCATTTATTTAGTGCTAAAATTCGTTGTATTGACCCTCGACTAATATTTAAATTATCTTGAGCCATTCTAATGGAGGCGTGAGGATACGCAGTAAAATACCCTAATACGTTAATTAGATTAACTTCTTCATCTCGGACATAATGTTGACGGTTTCTTCCCGGGTTTTGTTTAAAATTATTCAAAAAGTTAGCTTCGATTCTATCAAATTTCTGTCTGTTCATTGGTGGTAAATGAGGGTATCGTTCATTAAACATGCGGTAGGTTCTACTTTTTATTCAATTACATTCTCCATGAATGTAAAATAAATTAAGAATATCTTGGTTGGTATATTCTTCAATATTTTCCATATTTTCCATATTTTGAACGCAAAAAATACACAAATTAAATACATAGAAATATGACAATTCAGTTTGTTGACAGATTGTTGTTTAGCATATTTCCACGGCATACTAAGATAAAAAATTAAAATGTAAAACTATACTATATTATGTAGGTGCATGCGTAAAATTTAAATTTAAATTTTCTTAAAATTGGCGAGAGATAATTATAGGGAATTAATAGTGAATATGAAGATCAATGAAGAATAATTTTCTGAACAAAATGAAATGAAAATATACAGGATTTTCCATTTAAAATAAAAAAAAATTTCATGTTTAAAATATTTATTTTTTAAAATAATTTCCAAACACACAGTCGAACAAACGATGTACAAGTAAATTTAAAAAAGCAAATGTCTGCCGGCATATAAAAGTTTATAAAAAACTGAATAACGCCAAATACACTATAATTAGAATGGGCGAATGGGGTATCATTGTTTACAGAATTTCATGCTGAATTTAAATTTAAAAAATATATAGGGTGTTCAATTTAAAATAAAAAAGTTTTTTATGTTTAAAAAATTTCATTTTTAAAAATAATTTGCAAACACCCCGTACAACAAATAATGAATAACTAAATATTCTCAAGAAGTACATCCCATCTACTACCTCTGGTTAAAATTTTAAGTATCTGATAGATATAGTACCTAAGATAGACGACTTTAAGAAAATGTCTGCCAGCGACTAAAAATGTAGAAAAAAATTGAATAACGCCAAATCCACTATAACTAGAATAGGCAAATGGGGTATCGTTGTTTACAGAATTTCATACTGAATCTAAAATTAAAAAAAAATATGGGGTATTCCCTTTAAAATAACGAAGTTAGTGGTCACTTCCGGTATAACCGGAAGTTGCACAGAGTTCATTTTATTTTAATTCAAAAGAGCATATTCGATTATGTATACTCAGAAAATGGCGAAAATACAAATTAATTTATTCTCCATAAAGTTGTAATGCCCGCCTTACGTGGGACACGGTGTATATTATATAAGAATATAAAAAGTCACTCAGCTGCTGCCAAAATTAAGGTAAATTCTGATTCGGTGTTATTGGTCAGGTCAATGAACCAAAATCGTGCTGCAAATGCGAATGTGGTAGGGACAAAGCTTATCAAGAATGTTATTCTTATGAATTGTAGTGATTCTGCATCTCTAGATAATTTAAAAAGATGTATTAACTCTAAAGTAAGAAACGCATACACCCTTACTGAACCAAATAAGTTTAAGCCAAGACTTATGATTCATAATGTAAGTTCATCATCTGTGGAGCAACCAAATTTAATAAATGAAATTATAGAAGCCAATTAACTAAATGTGACTACAAATTAATTAAAAATTATCACCGAAATGAAGTTCAAGGAGGCCTTTAATGTGGTACCAGAGACATCACTGAACTCTTTCATGAAATCACTAACAAAGGTTTCCTTTATGTATGGGTTAAATGTTTTGTTAAAGAATACTTTAGCTTAACGAAGTGCTTTAAATGTTGCAAATTTGGTCATCACAAAATAGACTGTCAAAGTGAAATGTCATGTCCCAAATGCTTCGGTCCTCACGAAAAAAATGCTTGTACATCTCAATCGTTGTGTTGTAACAATTGTAAATTATTTAATTCTAGGTTTAAGTTGAACGTTAGCACTGATCATTCCACAAACAGCCCTAACTGTAATTACTTATTAAACAGAATAGATAATCTTAAATCTAGGACTGATTATGGCTAGTGTTGTAAATAAAAAGTTAAAGTTAGTACATTTTAATGCGCGTTCTTTATTCCCTAACTTTGATATGTTTGTTGACATATAGTTACATTAAATAAAATTGACATAGTTTCAACATAGTTTGCATGACTAATACGTGGTTAGTTCATGATATTCCAGATCATGCTATTTTTATATACCTGGATACTAGATATTTCGAAATTTCAGTAACCATCGGTGATTTCAATCCAGTACAGGGCATTGAGCATCTTTATTATTCATATTCTTATTATGGGTGACATAAACATAAACCAGTTGGTTGATAACCAAATAAATCATTGCATGGAATCTTATAATTTTTCACAGTTAATATCAGAGCCCACTCGTATAACTACGACTTCTCAGACACTATTAGATGTAATTTTCTCGAATAGGACAGATTTAGTTTTAAATTCATCAATTATCAGATCAGCGTACTGCGACATTGACTTAAACGTTAGTTATAAGATTCCCATATTAAAAACCTTTAGGTGTTTTACTCTTTTGCTGACGACACGCGACTATATTATTCCTTTGAACTATGTGAAGTAGATATAGCCTCGCAAAACATAATTTCAGATTTAAATGAAGTATATATATATTTCCTATGAATCATAACCTTAAACTAAATGCCAGTAAAGTCATACAATATTATTTTGTCATACACATATAAAACATAATGTGCAACATTATGTTATATTCAAAACTTAGGCACTATTTAAGTATTTATGACTGCAAACTAAGGTTTCAGGACTATGTTTTGCTTCTAGTCAAAAAATTGTATCTGATTATTCGAAAATTATACAGGAATCGAGGTATTTTGAGTTTCAAATTTTTAAATTACGTAAGTTGCTCTGTGAAAGTCTTGTATTATCCATCCTAAATTATGGACTTTTAATTGACTATCCTTGTTTGGATCAAATAACCAAATACAGACTTCAAAAGATTCAAAACTCTTGTTGTCGTTTTGTATTTGGTATCAGAAAGTATGATAGAATATCAAATAAAATTAAAGAAAGTGGCTCAATATAGGAAATTTATTTAAATATCAGATGGCGGCTACGCTATTTCGAATTCTTTCAACCTTAACCGATATATCGAAAAGATCTGCACAGTTTACATTTGAGATATTCACACAACTTAACGATTTAGAATTACCGATTATTATTTTTCAAAAGATCTTTCACATATAACGCCATTTCGATATATAACAGTCTACCTAGGGAAATTACGACACGTTCTCTGACATTTTTAAAACAAAATGATAAAACGTTGCTATTAGTTGAGCAATGAATACAGTGCTGACGTTAATATATGATTAATTTCACACATTTTTCTTTATTTAATTATATTTTAATTTCCATACATTTTTTTTGTTTTTGCATTTTAAAAATAACGGATTTTAGGACCTAAATTGATTTCAGTTTAGCTTATATTTATGTTGAGGTTAAGTTAAGTAGCGCAAGCTAGACTTCGCCTTATGATGTTTATGTTCATTGTATGTATATTACAAGCAAATAAAGGCATTTTATTATTATTATTAATATGCACCCTGTATATGTAAACACGTTCCATTATGTGAAAGTAAAAAATAAATATAAAAATACCTTTAGGAGGCGAATTTCTCAGGGCTCGATATTTCGTCGCACTTCTATGCAGTTGATATGTCTGTGACTTTTTAAAAGATGTTTTCAATAAACGTTCATAATAATCGACGTCTTCTTCTGTGTAAGCGAACGCGGCTAATCGAAACAACAGAAAACACAGTAAAATTCCTAAAGTCACTTTTAACATTTTAACGAAGGAAAGATTAGATATAGCGAAATATAATTTCTTTAATGGGTTTTTATACTTTTACTTCATTATTAATCCTTTTAAATTTATTTTTATTGTACCTGGATAATAACTCATAAATGATAATAAATATGACTATGTAATTGGTTGATAATGGTAGTTAATAATTGTTCAAGAATATTCTTTTTTTGACACAAAATAATAATATTCATTAGTCATTATCAGAACGTTATACAATTACTGGGTAAATTGACATCAAAACTATCAATAGTTTTTGATAAAAACTGGTGTAAAGTTGTTAGCTAATTCATAACGAACTGCTTTGTTTTAAGATAATAAGATGGGATTTTATAAAATTAATTATATTTTGTAGTTCATTTTTTTTATAAATTATTTAACAAAACAGCCTTCGCGGGCTATTTTTAACCGACTTGAAAAAAGGAGGAGGTTCTCAATTCGTCGGAATATATTTTTTTATGTATGTTTTATTTTTATGATTCTTTTGTTGTTAGAAAGAGCGAACCTCGGGGGTAGTCCCGTATAGATTTGGTCAAGATCTAATAAAGGGGTCCATAAGAAAATCATCAAACTCTTCATTTTTTATGTATTTTCAGAGATAATTCTTTACCAGGTAGTCCGATTTCTAGGATTTTTTTTGTTAGAAAGGGGATACCTCAGGGGTAGTTCTATAAGAGCAATATTTGGATCAAACTACGAAAACATTCTTGATGACATACAAAATACTATTAAAAACCTGTTGAATATTGTGATGAGATAATACATTTGAAATAGTGTCATAAAAAATTACTTGGCATAGCTGCTTGTAAATGCGATTTTTCTGCATGCATTTGTGAAAAGACCCGGAAAGTACCTAATAAGGAACAAAATTTTCTTTCTGATCAAAGATCAGTCAGAAGAAAATATTGTCAAATAAAGGCAATCCAAAGAGATCAAAAGACTAAAAAAATATGGATCAGAATATTGTAATTTATTAAGACAGAGGTGTTCCTCTCAAACTACTACATTATCCTGTAAACTCTTGTTTAGAGTCATACAATCTAAAACAAATTATTACTGAGCCAACTAGAATAACACTACATACACGTAAACTTATTGATCCTATTTTCGTTTCTTGTACAGAATTAGTATCTTCTTGTGGAACGTTACCAACTAACCATATATCTGACCATTCTTTAACTTATTGTGAATTAAACGTTGTAAAACCAAAAATCAAGCCTAAATTACTTGACATAAGATCTTTTAGAAACTTTAATCCAAATGAATTTATTGAAGATTTAGAAAAAATGCCATGGCACAAGTTTTTAAGGGAAGATGATATTGACAGAAAGATTGACTTGTTTAATCAATTTATCTTATCGGTGTTCGATGTTCATGCCCCTAGAAGAACTGTTAAAGTAAGTAAGCCTAAAGCTCCTTGGCTGACCACAAATTTGAAATGTATTATGAAACAAAGGGATAAAGCTCTTCAAAAATTTAAACAATCCCGCTCAGCAGCACACTGGGAAGATTATAAACAGCTTCGTAATTTTGCTTTAAGTTGTATTCGTAGGGAGAAAAAGGCGTATTTAGACATGTTAGCTAAAGATCACAAAAATCCAAAAAAGCTCTGGTCTACTTTAACCGATTTTAATGTAAAAATTGCAAAATCATGTGATTTACCTAATAATTTAGCTGATCCCGAAAAAATTAATAATTACTTTTGTAAATTCTTACAGTGTGTATCTGGGGATTGTCTAAACCAAATTGACTTCTATAACAACAATATTAATGATTTAAATAATTTTTTTACATTAAAACTTGCCACATTAGAAGAGGTAAGTAATATTATTAAGGAATTGCGGTCTAATGCTTACGGCGTTGATAATATATCGGCTTCAATGCTTAAACTTTGTACGCCATTTATTATCAAATACATTACCCACATTATTAACTGTTGCATAGAAAAAAGTTATTTTCCATATTTGTGGCGGACTGCCATTGGCAGGCCACTACCTAAAAAATCTAATCCACAAACTTTTTCTGATCTTAGAATCATAAGTATCTTACCAACTATATCCAAGGTATTTGAAAAAGTATTATACAAACAAATATACGAGTATGCTTGTAAGGCACATATACTTCCTAATACCCAATGCGGTTTTAGGAAAGGCTATTCCACATCCACAGCACTAACTACTGTAACGAGTGATATAATTGATGCTTACGATAAAGGAGACATTACTGTACTTACACTTTTAGATTTTTCTAAAGCGTTTGACACCATCGATCACAGGTTGATGGTATCAAAATTGAAATATTATGGTTTTCATTATGCAGCAGTTGCGTTGATAAAATCATATTTAGGCAACAGGTCTCAACGTGTATGTTACAATAATACATTTTCGAATTCTATGAATATTTTATCTGGTGTTCCCCAAGGCAGTGTCCTGGGACCGCTCCTTTTCTTAATCTATACTTCTTGCATTATCAAATCCATAAAATATTGTAAAGTCCAAGCCTACGCTGACGATACACAATTATATTACAGTTTTAAAAACGACCATTCATTAACTGCTAATCAACTTATTAATGAAGATCTTAAACTTATTTATGAACTTTCTTTTCAACATAATTTAAAACTAAATGCATCGAAATCTTGTGTTCTGTTTTTTGGTTCAAAAAATAAAAAGGAACTTGTTAAAAATCAATTTAATATTAATATTAATAACACCAAGTTGCCAATTGTTGAATCAGCTAGAAATCTTGGTATATATTTAGATACAGATTTAAGATTTAGAGAACATGTAGGTAAAATTACCCGTTCAGCTTATCTTTCTTTAAAATTACTTTACTCCAGCAGGCATATTCTTAATCATAATCTACGTATAAAACTCAGTGAAACTCTCGTCTTGTCCAAACTAAGATACTGCGATTTTATCTATGGACCCTGCCTAGACTTGAACACTCAGTATAGAATTCAAAAAATTCAAAATTCGTGCACAAAATTAATATTTAATCTTCGTAAATATGATCATGTTACTCTTAAAATACGAGAATTAAATTGGCTTAATATGAAGGAACGCAGGACACTCCATTTAGGTAACTATTTTCATAAATTAATAAAATGCATTGACAGCTCTTCCCCACTAATTAAAAAGTTTATAACTCGTAAAACAATTCATGATCGAAACCTCCGCGACGTCACAACTTACACAATACCCCGTCATCGAACAGCCTTATTTAAAAGAAGTTTTGTATATAATTCTATTAAATTGTACAACTCTCTTCCTTTAGAATTAAAAAAATTAAACATAAATTTATTCAAAAAATACTTTAAAAAAATATTACGTTCAAAATTTTGTTTGAGCTTAGATTTAATTGACCTTTTTAGTTTTTTACTTTTGATTATATTTTTGAATACTATTTTTTAGCTTTATATAGAAAAAATAAATAAAAAAAAACAAAAATTAATTATTGGAATTTTTGCTCCATTGCAAATATATTTTTTTTGTTTGTTTTTATTTGTTTTTATTTGTTTTTGTTTTTATACATTGGTGTTTTAGTGGTTAAGTAGGAGTAGCTATTACAGCTAGACTTCGCCACTATTGCATCACTATTCCTTTTTTTTTATATTCCCTTGTAAAAAAAAACTTAGTAATCATATATACATTATTTTCCCTTAATAAAGACGATTTATTATTATTATTATTATTATTGCCAGAGTCAGAATCTGACCCCTCAAAATGTCAATCCTCTTCAGATTGTATCAATCCAAACTTATCGTCTACCTCAAAAAAACACTCAAATGAGAATAAAATCACCTACTTTAGGTCTTGTATGCGATAAATATGGTATATCTGATCCATCAGCTGCTGCGATTGCTAGTGCAGTATTAAAAGATGTAGAAATAATTCCCACAAAAGATCCGTCGGAAACAGTTGATAAAAATAAATTGAGAAGAGAGCGAAAGAAATCTAGAAATACCGCAAAGAAGGAGTTTGAAAGTGATAACAGAAGAATAAAAAGTCTGCATTTTGATGGAAGAAAGGACAAAACCTACTCGTCAACTAGCTGTAGTCTCGATTGTCTCTCGTTAATCTATAATAAGGATTTTAAAAGCTCACAAATTTCATCCGTACAAAACTAGATTAGTAAAAGGCTGGATTGTTGTGCTTGCAGATCCTGACTTATTGTTGAATATTTGTTTTTCCGATGAGTTTACATTTCATTTGAACGGAGCTTTCAATAGGCATAATTGCCTTTACTGGGATGATAGTAACCCACATTTATTCCGTGACTATCATATCCAACACCCTGAAAAAATAAATGTCTGGTGTGCATATTAGGTAACCATATTGTAGGACCACTTTTCATTCCTGGAAATTTAGCTGGTGAAGGGTACCTAAATATGCTTGAAGATGAAATTGACCTTCTTATAACAAAAATATTAGAAAATGACCCAAATCATGATGTTAATCAATTTCATTTCCAGCAAGATGGAGCACCTCCACACTATGTTGGTGCTGTAAGAGAATTTTTAAATAACCGGTACCCTGGACAATGGATTGGAAGGAGAGGCCCAATTGAATGGCCTGCAAGGTCACCGGATTTATCGCCTCTGGATTATTTTCTTTGGAGACACTTGAAAAATAAATGTTTTGCTACGAAGCCTAATTCCATAGAAGATCTTCGCCAACGGATAATAGCTGAGTGCAGGAGAATAACACCTGAAATTCTACAAAATGTTGCCAATGGGTCATATTTTCAACATCTGTTAAATTAACGTTTTAATAAATCTTTAAAAAATCAATTTTACAGTTTATTACTTTTTTAGAAAGTAGATAAACTTAAAACACTAACAAAATTGAAATGTAATTTACCTTTTCAAAAATGTCCCACTCTTGGTAGGTACTTTCCTTATCCAAATTTTAAGGGTTGTTCACCCCAAACTAGTATATAATAGGTAAAATACGGAACATTGTTTTTTGGGTAGTGATATATTTGCAAAATACAAATTAATATGTAGCCTTTAGAAAACTTTAAATGAATAAATGTGTTTGCCAGGTTATTAAATATAAATTTTAAATAAATTCCCCTAATAGGTATAATAATATTACTAGTATTATGAACAAATGCTTTTACTTGCTTCATAAATAACTATTAGCCATTGTCGTTACAAAAAGTCATTAATTTTGGTGAATTTTTTTTAGTATTTATTTTCATTTTAAAAAAGATATAATTGATAAAATCGTTTAAACATTTTAACGTTATTTAATTGCATTTTTTAAACGCAATCAATTATTTCCACTACACATAATTTTTTGGAATAATTGACTTTTCATATGCGAGCAAATTTCTAAAATAGGTGTTTGGAGGAATTTTAGGTAGTGCATCTGAAATTTAAAATAGGACACAATAGCCCAAGAGTAAACTTCAAATTTTTACCGTCATCTGATAACGAAATGAAATATACCCTAAAAGCATGTAAAAACATTGTACTTTATCAAATGACCACCTGTCCCAATCCCAATCCTGAGCAAAGTGGTTAAAAATAATTATTTTGTATTAAAAAAATCACAAGGCATGACAGCGCTAATTGTGTTTGTCCTTAAAGTTTACCAGAAAATAACATATTTAAATATATCTTGATATATATCGTTTTCTTTCTCTTAACATCGTTCGAAAAAACATCTATCCACGATTAGTAGGTAAAAATCTTTAAAAATATGAATCAATTTTTGCTGAATTAAAAATTTATTTGTATACCTATTGTTGTGAGTCATTCTTACAGGTTGCCATAGAAACGACAAAAAAATTACTATGATTATGGTTTAAAAGAATTGTCTAACAAGAGATTATAATAATTATTGACTATCTCTGCAAATGGTTTTTACAATGTCCATCATCCTTCTTCTTTTCACAAAAGTTAGGTAAAAATATTAATAATTCAGGTTTAAAAGCTAGGTTCACAATGAATTAGGATTGTAATTTTCAGGGCAAACACAATTGTCGCTGTCATGTCTTATGTGATTTTTTGAATATAAAATAATTTTTTTTAGCCACTTTGCTCAAGATAGGGATTGGTACAGCTGCAGTTTGATAAAGTACAATGTTGTTACATGCCTTTGGAGCATATTTCATTTCGTTATCAGATAACGGTCGAAATTTGGAATGGGCTCTCTTACTACAACAGGCTTGTTTTGGTTCTTTCACGAACTAATTCAGAATCAGTGAATTACACTCGTTTAGCTTAATAGGTTGATTATTTACGCGACGTATCCTTAAAAAATGAATTTGAGAACTGGAATTGATCGTTCGGTGTGAATCAAAACAAACCCAACGTTAAAGTTGGGTCGAGGGTATGGGGTAATCAGATACGTAGGTGAAGAGAGGGTTGAAAGTAGTTTGACCAGGAAATTGTTTGTAAAATTAGCGTGCATGTGGCGGTATAAATTTTTTTTAAATTAATTGAACTAACACAGGTGTTTAAATAAATACATTTATCAGTAGCGGCTAGTGGTAATTTAAAATGAGTGTTCACTTTTTCCAATAATCATTTGTAAGTTAGTTCAAAACTTTGTACAAGAGCCAATATCGCTGTGTTTTTTATTATTTGAGTTTGTGTTGTTGTGTTGTGTGAAAGATATGGCTTCGGACGGTGTCCATTTGCCACAGAATGTTTAAATAATAAAAACGGAATACAAAAAAGAAAGAAATAAGAGAAGTAGTGTCTCAAATATCTAGCTTAGTATCGCATACAAATTTAATTAAAATATCGAGGATATGTTTATCTTATTTATTGTTTCGGCCTTTACTTGACGAAAATCCATTTTATCTTGAATGAGTAAAACCAAATTTGGTAGATTTTCACAAAACGTTTATTTTTAAAAATAAAAAAAAACACTACACATGACATATTTTGAAGTACAACTTCTTTTTCAAATGTGACTAATTTACAATTCGGTATCCAATATATATGCGAAATAATTTAACAAAACAAAGTACTTAAGAAAACATCAATAACATAACAAGATAAACTAACTATTTAAAGTAAATAAGGGTACTTAGGTAATTATGATATCAATCAAATAACAATAAGATTAATTAATAACATTACCGGGATTATCTCACAGAAAACTAGGAAAGAGATTTAATAAGGGTGAGTTATTAATATCTAATTGATCATTGAGTAGGTTATCTGAATTTTTAAATCTATTTATTTCAAGTGTTTCTAAATGGTTTAGTTTATTGCCCTTATTTTCTATATGTAAAATTTCAAAGTTGTCTGTAAATAAAAGAATGATTTTCAGCTAAAATATGATTTGAGTAAGTAGAATTATTTTTGTTTTTTGTATAGCTATTATAAAGTTCGGAAAAGCGCGTGTGTAATGGATTGCAACGTGCTCTTCAAGCACGTCGTTAACCATAAAGTGTTTCAAATATTATTGTTAACGACGCAATCTATTATACAGAGTGTTCTAAAAAGTTGTATGCACGTGAGAAAACGTTTTGTTTAAAAAAAATGTTTTTTCATGTGTATAAAATTTTTTGGAATAAAGTGTGTTCATATATTGTTAAAACTTTTTGGAACGCGCTGTGTTAACAATAAAGTGTATTAAGATATTGTTGTTAACGACGTGCTTGAAGAGCACGTCGCAAACTATTATACAGTGTGTCCCAAAAAATATTATACATGTAAGAAAAAGTTTCATGTTTAAAAAAAAGCAAATACTCTTGATAAATGTTCTGCACTTATTTAATTTTTTTTTTAAACTTGCATGTTTAAACTTTTAATCTTACAACGGCCCAAAATGACGCCCTCCATGTAGAGCTTTTCAAATGACAGTATTACGCGTTGGAGTAGCACCGTCATTTAAAAAGCTCTACATATGGAGGGCGCCATTTTGGGCAGTTTTATGATTTAAAGTTTAAACATGCAAATTTTGAGTTATGCCACTTTATTACTTAGTGTGCGATGTGGAACAAAGTGTGTTCTTTTATTGTTAAAATTTTGTAGAACACACTGTATTCAAATATTGTTGTTAATCTATCATACAGCGTGTTCCAATAAATTTTATACACTTGGAAATCCATAATGAAACAATAAATTTTCTAAAATATAGGTGATATACTGTAAAACAAAAAATAAAATAATTAATACTATAGAGTAAAAAAAATATTAATTAAATGATGATAGGAATTAAAATATGTACTTAAAAATAAAATTCATTGCGCTTATTTTTGAGTTATTTCAATTTAATTTTTACAGTAACAAAATAATAATCTACAACAAATGCTAAAGTATGAATAGAATTTTTTTTAATTTTAAAAATTTTATGTTTGTTTATGGAACATTAAATCGAGTACAATTTTTTTGTGAAATTTTCTTTTTTATGTTTCTAATACTTTTTGAAACACATTGTATAATAGATTGGGACGTGCTCGTCTAGCATATCATTGACAACAATGTGTGAGGTAAATAAATTGCAATAAACAACAAAAAACTGCAAGTATCTCTATTTATTTGTTTTATTTGAAAATTATTCACCTTATCTAGTTATTTTCTTTATAACTAACATTTTTTTAATTTCAAGATTTATTTTTTTGACTTCCCTTGTACTTGTTAAATATGTTTGTGAAATATTTTAAGTTAATATCATGTTTTAATGAAGCACTAACTTTAATTAAAAATATTTTTTCTTAGATTTCAATAATAGAAAAGTGTACAACCATATGTATACACTTTTTGAGACACACTGTAAGAAATGTTTAAAAATTAAATAAAATACTATATAACTAATTTTTTTTAAAGTTACTTCTTACAAGTAATTATATACGAATATTCTGTTATGATTAATTTAATATGTTATTACATAATCAAATATTTAACAATCCCACAAAATATGGGGATTGTTATTTTAAAGTACGATAAATATGAACTTTATGCATATTTTTTTGGTAAATTAGGTATATGTAAATTTCCTATGAACTATTAAAACGTATCTCTTCACTCTAATTACATTATATTAAAATATAAAGTCGTTATTTGTCAAAATATGGTAAATCAAGTAATAACCATAAAGATTAGTGAATGTTATTTTCAAACATGTCTAATAAATATAATTAGTATAATTTAATTACCATTTTAAATCTAATTTCAATTTATGAAAAGTGTGCTAAAAACATGTATTAATAGTTATTTATACCAAGACTGATAAGTTTAATTTACAGGTCATAAACAAACACCAAATTATCAGTTCGGCTTTAGAGACAAAAATATTCATCCACATATCAGGTTCATAAAATCTTACATTTGATTTAAAACGCTTTCGAAAACAACTGTGACTACCAGACTAATTTTGTTTACAAAATTGCAAACATTCACGATGTCGTTCACGTAGTTGATTATTATGGGAGCCCCTTCTAACTGTGCAAGCCCAGGCTCGAAGAGCACGTCGCAATCTATTATACAGCGTGTTCCAAAAAGTTTTATACACATGAGAAAAGTTTTGTTTACAAAAAAAAACTTGGAAATCAAGATAATTATTTTTTTTAGAAAAAAAAAAAAAAACATATTCTCATGTATATAAAACTTTTTAGTACACAGTGTTTTCAGATATTTTTAAAAAAATTTGAAACATACTTTGTAATAGATTTTTGAAATCATAAAACTTTTTCTCATGTGTATAAAACTTTTTAAAACACGTTGTATAATAGATGCGACATGCTCGAAGAGCACGTTGTTAACAACAATATTTGAACACACTTTATTGTTAACGACGTGCTCTTCGAGCACGTCGCAAACCATTACACAGTGTATTTCACAAAATTTTAACAATATATGAACACATTTTGTTCCAAAAAGTTTTGTACATATAAGAAAACGTTCTTTTAAAAACAAAACAATTATATTTAAATACTTAAATTGTTTGTATAAAGTTATGTCTACCTGTAAATTATCAATCATGTTACCCCCTAGCCTAGATTGTGTGTTGCGTACAAACCTGAAATCTTTTATTTTAATGACATTTTTTTTATTGCCTTATTTGTATAATTTAGTATTTTTAAAAATATTAGGTGTATTGGTAATTTGGATCCCTGCAGGTATTAAATAAAAATAGGGCTGTTGGTAAATTAATTTACAGTTGGTAATAAAGTATGTTTTGAAAACAACAATAAGTATTAAACATTAATTTTGATTACGACACGCACTTAACAAGTCACATCTCACATATCTACATGTTCTGGGTAATCAATCCTATAAGTACACCTCAAAACATTAATATACTATCTACAATTAAACAATAATTTGAAAATAAAGCTCAAGCAGAGTTACCTATTTAGACAAAATTACCATTATTCCGTTATTTATTAAAACACATTATTTTTATTAAACATGGACATGCAAAAGTCAGCAATGAGGGAAGGACAATAGCCAGAGCAAGAATACTTTGGAATGTGGTGTGAAATATACATATGAAGAATTAAGTGTGATAATATTTTACAATATTATGTATCTCACTAATACAGTTTACAAATTTCTGTACATTTTCAATTATGTGCTGCTATTTCAAACTTTTAGTATCCTTTGATAAAAGAAGTTGAATATTATTGTTGACCTCTTTAAACTGTTTATATTACCCTATACATTTTTTCGGGCACGTCGTTAACAACAATATCTAAACAAACTTTATTGTTAACAATATAAGAACAATATTTGTTCCAAAAAGTTTTATACATATGACAAAACATTTTTTTTCAAAAAAATAATTATTCTTGATAAAAAGTACTCCACCTTTCAATACTCTTAAGCCTTCTATCTAACCTAAAATTAAATAAAAACGAATAATTATATAGCTACATAAAAGGTTTGTAGCAAAACAATAATTAAATAATTTATTAATCAAAAACTGTTTGTTTAACTGTTTTTATGATAAAAACACTATAATTACTTCATCAGTTTGGATGCAGTATTTAACCATTGTAAAAAAAAGTCTTTAGGAATCAAAATATTGTTCCAAAACTCACAATTTTTTTAGAATTTGCACAAAAATTGCTAATGAATACAGACAATTAAATGTCAAATGTCACAAAATTGTAATATTGCGCTCCTCTCTCCTGACATTTACTTTCGCTAGCAAGGTATATATTTTAATTTCTCCCCCTCTACTTTTATGCGTCTGTCTATCAACGTTCGAAGAAGTCATGTTCGGGTCAATACTCATTATTTGACCTGTAGTACTTAACGGATTTCCCATATTGCTAATTAAACATCCTGTATATATGACGCGCAGGTTTTCTATCAAAAAAAAACAAGCTTAATAAATGATTTATTATTACAATTTATGTAATCATTTATTATTCATTTAGATAAACATAAATCATTTAAATTTTAATCATAAGTAATAGGAAATACCCGGTATTAAAAGTACCCCATCAATCGGAATTGCAATAATTAAATTTTGTGACTTAACATTTTTTTCATTACATTACCTGTTGCGGTATAAGAATCATAAAAATTGAACATCTACTTTATATTCAGACGATCATTTTTATGTATAAAATTGTGAACAAATTACCTTAATACTTAAACTGTCCACTTGTGCCCGTTGCGTAACACTAGAATGGCAAATTCTATAAATTTGTGAATCCAAATAACAATTCTATTCCTAATTCTATTCATAATATAATAATAATAATAATAATAATAATACTCTCCCTAATTCACCCCCTTACGAGTGAATTTCAACCCCTGAAGTCGACTGAACGACTTGTGTAAGGGAAGGGACGAATATTATTTGCCGTGGCGCTCCGGGGCTACCTAAAGATGATTAATGGTGCCATTTGACTTACAGGTGAGGAAAACCCCACCCACCATCATCGAGACGGTAATGCATGGCGATTTTATAATCTGCATATTATATCAACAGAATTTGAATTTCTATTAATACGGCACACATCAAATCCTATACCAAACCATACAATTTAATTAAAAATCCACATGGTCTGGTGTAGTATTCGAAGCCTATAAATGAATATAAGCGTCTGAGACCGCTACATCACCGACCCGATTCTATTTCTAATTCTATTTTATTCCTAATTCTATTCTATTCCTAATTATTTTCTCTTAATTCTATTCTATTCCTAAGTCTATTCTATTCCTAATTCTATTCTATTCCCCTAATTATATTCTATTCCTAATTCTATTTCTGATTCTATTCCTAATTCTATTTCTATTCTATTCCTAATTCTATTTTATTCTAATTTCTCTTACATTCTGGTAGTTTTGTATTGATATTTGTTTTCCTATAATAATTAATTTCTATTTGTCAACAGTATACCAATAATAAACTATGTGAATTAGGATAATTTCCTTACCGTGGTAGAATTTTATATAAATAAAAAGTTTATTCGGTTGTTTTTATTTTTTATTAATTAAAGATTACATATGTTTCGGAAAAACATTTTTCCATCTTTTGGTGCAGACAATATATTTATAATATGAGGGGCTAATACAGTTTAAACATTTTAAAATAATAGAAACCCCATCTTTGTGTAACAAAAATAAATTGTTCACATTAAAGTGTTTTAATAATTAAAATCTACATTGTACATTAAACATAACCTAATTTATAAACATAAAATAATACATATAAACTTAAGAGAAAATACAATTGTTATTATACACAAAAATTAATTTATTTTTAAAATTTACAGGTTTTTACAATGTTAAAAACTTAAAAATAGTAACAATAAATTATTAATTGATATTATAAAATAATACATGATACATATTTAAAACTAAAGAAAAATAATAATTATTTTTATAAACAAAAAAAATCATAAAATAGAAACATTTTTTTAATCACAAATATACAGGGTGTTTCATATTATATGCGCAGGACTTCAGGACGTGATAGCTCGGCCAAAAATATGAAAAAACGTTTTCATTAACTTACCCTCTAAAATGTACCATTTTCGAGATACAGGGTGTTGAAATTGAAAAAAAAAAAAAATTCTACGCCACTGGAAAAAGTACGGTTTTGAGACGCGCATTTGAACCACCAATGTTTTCTACATAAAAAAGGTACTCTTGGTCATACGCTCTAAAGTCTACTGTTTTCGAGAAAAATCAAATTTTTATGTTGTTTTGAAATTTAAAACCTACTTGATGAAACAAAATTTGATTTTTCTCGAAAACGGTCTACTTTAGAGCATATGACCAAGAGTATCTTTTTTGTGTAGAAAACATTGGCGGTTCAAATGGGCGTCTCAAAACCATACTTTTCTAGTGGCGTAGAATTTTTTTTTTTTCAATTTCAACACCCTGTATCTCTAAAATGGTGCATCTTAGAGGGTAAGTTAATAGAAACGTTTTTTCATGTTTTTGGACGAGCAATCACGTCCTGAAGTCCTGCGCATATATTATGAAACACCCTGTATATTTCTATAAATAAATGAATATTGACTCAAAATCTATATTTTACGATATATATAAACTGTTCCAAAAAGTTTTATACACTACATATGTTCTAAAAAGTTTTATCATGAGAAATTGTTTTTGAAAAAAAAAAAAGTATTCAATGAGTGCAGAACATTTATCAAGAATATTTTTTTTTTTTTGAAAACATGAAACTTTTTGTATAATTTTTTTTGGGACACACTGTATTATAAAAAATTGCGACGTGCTCTTCGACAACAATATCTTAATACACTTTATAGTTAATGCAGGATGTTCCACAAAGTTTTAACAATATATGAACACACTTTGTTTTAAAAAGTTTTATACACATGAAAAAAAATTTTTTTTTGAAAACAAAACGTTTTCGCTCGTATATACAATTTTTTAGAACACCCTGTATAATAGATTGCCTCGTTAACAACAATATTTAATACACTTTATTGTTAACGACGTGCTTGAAGAGCACGTCGCAATTTATTATATTACACAGTGTGTTCTAAAAAGTTTTAACAATATTTGAACAGACTGTTCCAAAAAGTTTTATCATGAGAAATTATTTTTGAAAAAACAATTATTCAATAAATGCCGAATATTCATCAAGAATATTTGTTTAAAAAAAATGAAATTTTCTCATTTGTATATTTTTTTTGTGACACACTGTATAATAGTTTGCGACGTGCTCTTCGAGCACATCGTTAACAATATTTAATACACTTTATTGTTAACGAAGTGCTTGAAGAGTACGTCGCAATCTATTACAGAGTGTGTTCTAAAAAGTTTTAACAGTATCTGAACAGTCTTTGTTCCAAAAAGTTTTATACACATAAAAAAAACTTTTTGTTAACAGAAAACATTATTTAATAAGTGCAGAACATTTATCAAGCATACTTGTTTTTTTTTTTGAAAAAACATGAAACTTGTTCTCATGTAATTTTTTTTTGGGACACTTTGTATAATAAATTACGACGTGCTCTTCGATCACGTCGTTAACAACAATATTTGATACAATTTATTGTTAACGACGTGCTTGAAGAGCACGTCGCAATCTATTATACACAGTGTGTTCTAAAAAGTTTTAACAGTATCTGAACAGTCTTTGTTCCAAAAAGTTTTATACACATAAAAAAACTTTTTGTTAACAAAAAATTATTTAATAAGTGCAGAACATTTATCAAGCATATTTGTTTTTTTTTTTTTTATAAAAATATGAAACTTTTTCTCATGTAATTTTTTTTGGGACACATTGTATAATAGATTGCGACGTGCTCTTCGAGCACGTCGTTAACAACGGTATTTGATACAATTTATTATTAACGACGTGCTTGAAGAGCACGTCGCTATTACCCAGTGTATTCTAAAAAGTTTTAACAGTATCTGAACAGACTGTTCCAAAAAGTTTTATACACATAAAAAAACTTTTTGTTAACAAAAAACATTATTTAATAAGTGCAGAACATTTATCAAGTATATTTGTTTTTTTTTTTTGAAAAAACATGAAACTTTTTCTCATGTAATTTTTTTTGACACTTTGTATAATAGATTACGACGTGCTCTTCGATCTCGTCGTTAACAACAATATTTGATACAATTTATTGTTAACGACGTGCTTGAAGAGCACGTCGCAATTTAGTGTTCTAAAAAGTTTTAACAGTATCTAAACAGTCTTTGTTCCAAAAAGTTTTATACACTATGTTCTAAAAAGTTTTATCACGAGAAATTGTTTTTGAAAAAAAAAAGTATTCAATAAAAAATGCACAATATTTTTTTTTAAACACATGAAACTTTTTGTCATATATATTTTTTTTGGGACACACTGTATTATAACAGATTGCGACGTGCTCTTCGAGCACGTCGTTAACAACGATATATTAATCTACTTTATAGTTAATACAGGATGTTCCACAAAGTTTTAACAATATATGAACACACTTTATTTAAAAAAGTTTTTTTTTAAACAAAATGTTTTTGCACGTGTATACAATTTTTTAGAACACGCTGTATAATAGATTGCGACGTGCTCTTTGAGTACGTCGTTAACAACAATATTTGATACACTTTATCAACGTATTTGCAACGTATTCGGATCTTTGTATCAGGATAACAAAAAAGCGAGAAAGTACGAAAATTAATTTTGAGTTACCTTAAATTATACAGTAACTTGATAAAGGAACTTAATTTTCTCTCAATTTTTAAAATACCTCCTCTCACTTCTGTTCTGATATCTATAAAATTTCTGATAGTTTTATCAGGATAACAGCAGTGCGAAAAGATATTTAAAAATATCGGGAAAATTAATTTCCTTAATAAAGGTACTGTATAATTTGGGGTAACGCAAAATCAATTTCCATACCTCCTCGCTCTCCTGTTGTAATTTCGTTGATACAATTCTGATATCAAGATAACGAAAAACGAGGAGGTATTTTGAACATGACGGCAATAGTATATTAAAATACAAGTTGCAGAAGGCCACATATTCCCGTGAATGTCAACTGAAATGTCACCAAAAATCGTGTTAAGAATGATTTTGGGTGCATGAATATGACATTCTTCCACCAAAATCGAGAAAATTAAGATCCCTAATTATATTACCGTATAATTAAGGGTAACCCAAAATTAAGTTACTCAATAAAATAGTCATTGTCATTCAGGGTAACGTATTAACACATTTAAATTATTTAACATAATAAATAATAACATTATTTTTGTTGATAATGAACAAAGAATGAGTATATTTGTTCATTATCAACAAAAATAGTTCTATATAATAATGTTATTAATCAAGTTAAATAAATTATATAAAGTCTATTGTTAAATTATAATACGCCCCTGCCTCATCTTACTTTTGTAATTAAAAAAAACTGTTTTACTTACTTTAATAATTATACTTACAAAAACTTCCTCTCTCTGATGATGGTCACTGATCAAAACTAGTAGTATCATCCCTGTTTGTAATTAGGACTGTTTTTCTTTTCTTTAGGTATTACAGTATCGCCTATCGAACACTTTCTAATACGCTTTGCACAAATGTATGTGAAAACTACAATTAGCATAAGAGCGAACAGGAAACGAATAATATCAGCGATGCCAGTTTACATGGCTCAGCCAACGTTACCTGATACTATTTGATTCTGTAGTTTTCACATGGATTTGTGCAAAGCGTATTAGAAAACATTCGATAGTAGATATTGTATACCACGTTTAAGATATTGATAACTTACCTATTTTTGTAAAGTAAAGTGGTCTTCGAGAAATACCTCTCTAGGCTTATCAACTAAGAACATTTTTTTAGAGATGGTAGGAGAGCAGTGGCGGCTTGTGGTCTAGTCTACGAGGAGGCTGGAACACCCTATATACTTAATACAAATATACAGTGTGTCTACTTAAGTTGGAATCATATGGAAAACTTTTTTATTATTGGTTTTGTGAAAAAATGTATTCTTGATCAAAATTTCTGCAGATATTAATTTATTTAAACTGTATACGAGGGTTGTCTAAAAATATGAATTTTATTCAAGAGTAAAGTACCTTTATTTTTTTACAATACAGAAGTACATTAAAAAGTAAAGTTATTTTGAATTAAAAGTTATATTCAAATATGCAATTATAGTCATTTAACATGAAAATTCAGGTTAGCTGATTATTTACGTTTTACATTATAAATTATTTGTAGTTATAAATTGATTAATCATCAAACCTGAATTTTAATACTAAATGCTTGTAATTGCATATTTGAATATAACTTTTAATTCAAAAGAACTTCTGTATTGTAAAACATAAAGGTACTTTACTCTCGAATAAAATTCATATTTTTTGGCAAACCTCGTATACAGCTTAAAAAAATTGATATCTGATGGTTGCATTTTAAGTTTTGGACCATGCAGAACTTTTTAAGCAATACATTTTTTCACAAAACCAATAATAAAAAAGTTTTCCATATGGTTCCAACTTAAGTAGTAGTAATATATTTCTGTTAGAATACAATGTAATATTTCTGCTTTTTGTATTTTAATAGAAATATATATTTGTATTAAGTATAAAGGGTGTACCTTTCGTAGAGTAGACCCCGAGTCGCCTCTGTAGGAGAGCCACCGACACTTTAAGGTGTCTTAGTTGCACAAGGTAAAATTATAAATTTTTCGTTCATCTTACCTTATTGATCATGTTAATATTTTAACGAAGACATCTTAAAAAAACTGTTATAAAAATGCTGTCACATACTTAATTAAATAAATAACTTGACACAAGCCTTCATGGCTCGAGTCGTTAAGCGCTCAACTTTGAACCTAGCGATTTAAGTACATACAATTCTATATCTTGGAAAATATACGATTATTACTGTTTAATTATTTTAAATACGTTTTATTTATCATAATATAACCCTTACAGTTGGGCAATCCGTTAATTTTTTATTATGTATTTATATAAAGTCGTATTTTTCATATTTTTCAAAAATAAAAAAAAAATAATTTATTGGGAGTTAAACTCGAGTTACGAAATCCAAAGTAGAGCGCTTAACGATCTAAACCATTAAGGCGTATGTCGTAATTATCTAATAAAATATGTGATATTAGCATTTTCTACAACGGCATTTTTAAGACGCTTTACAAGGCAAGGATGAACGATAAATTTTTAAATTAATCTTGAGCAAATATGTACCAAAAAAATGTAATTAGCTCTCTAATTTCTTCAATCAGTTTATGCTTTAAATGTAATCCTTAAAAGTCCCTGAGAGGTGCTTCTCTAAACTCCTGGATAACTAATATACCTTTTAAAGTAGTTAATAGGGTCACTAAGACGTCCATATCCATCTATAGATCTATATTAAACAGTTAAAACCTCATCCCACTTTTTTAAAGTAAGTTTAGAAGAAAATAACTTCTCAAATGTGGATATCTTTAATAAGAAAAATAAATTATGAATCAAACCCATCTTTTTAGGACCAACAACTATCTTATTCTTGTAGAATTGAATTATAAACACAAATTTAATTTATTTATTTAACAATTACTATTTATAATTACTATTTTACAATTAACGTTTTACAATTACTATTTTACGATCATTATTTAACAATTAACATTTTACAATTAATTACTATTTTACAATTACTATTTATAATTACTACTTATTTTACAATTACTATTTTACAATTATTATTTAACAATTAACATTTTACAATCATTATTTTACAACTAACATTCTACAATTAATTACTATTTTACAATTATTATTTTACAATTACTATTTATAATTACTGTTTTATAATTACTATTTTACAATTGCCATTTTACAATTATTATTTTACAAATAGGTTTACAATTATATTACAATTATACTATTTTAGAATTATCATTTTTTCAATTACAATTAATATTTTAAAATTACTATTTTACAATTACTATTTATAATTACTACTTATTTTACAATTATTATTTAACAATTAACATTTTACAATCAATATTTTACAATCAATATTTTACAATTAATTACTATTTTATAATTAATTACTATTTTACAATTAATTACTATTTTACAATTATTATTTTACAATTATTATTTTACAATTACTATTTATAATTACTATTTTACAATTACTATTTATAATTACTATTTTACAATTGCTATTTTACAATTATTATTTTACAAATAGGTTTACAATTATACTATTGTAGAATTATCATTTTTGCAATTACAATTAATATTTTAAAATTACTATTTTACAATTACCGTTTTTGAAATTACAATTAGTACTTTATAATTACTCTATTACCTAAAATAACCTGATAAATTAATAAAAATCCAAAACAAAATATATGAAACCTATAAAATGTAATTTTTTTATAAAATTAGAAATTAAATAGGTTTCCAGTGACATTTTTAGGTGTGTTATTAGACAAAATTACAATTTTTTTGTTTATTCTTACCAAAAGCTGGCTGAGCTTGTCCGGGGAATAAAGGAAAACTTCACCCAGCATCATCGAAATGGTAACGCACATCGATATATAATCTGAATATAAGATCAACAAAATTTAAGTTACTACTAATACGGCAACCATCAAATCCTACAACGAATCATGCAAATTAATTAAAAATTCACATGGTTTGGTCTAGGATTTGCAGCCAAGTGTCGCTAAACCCTTTGTTTATCTTTATCGGTTGTAAGCAGGTAGGATTAGGTTTGGCACAGAACACTGCGGTCTCTTGGGTCTATTCAGGTACTATCTTTGGAAGTGTTGGTTCCAAGTAAGTTTACTATCTAGGATTATACCCAGATATTTTACTTGGTTCGTTTTGTTTAGCCGTCCTCCAAACAGAGTTGGAGTTTCTAAAATCTCCAACCTTGTTTTCCGAGTAAAGGTTATGAGTTGTGCCTTGTCAGGGTTTACCAAGAGGTTTTCCCTAACGCACCACATTTCTGTCAGCCTAAGAGCTATTTGCATGAGTTTAAAGTTTGCGGTTTTCAGCAGTTCATCTGTCACTAGGTTCCACAGTAGAGGAGAAAGGACTCCATCCTGTGGGCATCCCCTGTGGATATTCACCTGCATGGTTTCACTGGAATTGTGCCTGTACTTGCCGTCCGCATAACATGTCTTCTATCCACCAGCAGCTGGTGTCTTCTATTCCATGTTTGCGAGCGACAGCTACCATTGATTTAAAGGAGGTATTATCAGAAGCTCCTTCTATGTCAAGACATGCTCCTAGGACTATTTCTTGGCTACTGAGTCCCCCCTCTATCTTGGTTACAAGATGATGCTGAGCAGACTCACAAGATTTTCCTGATTGATAGGCATGTTGGTTTGTATAAAATGGTATCTGCATCAGAGTGGTTTGCCGGACATACTAATCAATCAGTTTTTTAAATCCTTTCAATAGAAATGACGTCAGAGTTATTGGTCTATAGGCCTTTGTCACGGCATACGTTGGACGCCCCAGTTTAGGTATTTCGTACATGTTTATTCACCAAACTTGCCCTGTATAGCCTACAAATATGTGGGGGCCAGCGTTTCTATTGCCTGTTGCAATAGCACAGACAGTAACCCATCTGGTGTCGGTGATTTGTATGGATTGAAAGTGCTTATTACCCATGTTACTCTTTCTGTTGTGACTACCCGTTTAGCAGATTCCCACTCTTGGCTGGAGACTCTTTTTTGAGAGTTCCAGTTCATGTAAGTTTGGTTTGCTGCATTCGAGTTCGTTGTGCAATCAGGAAATGAGTTCGCTAAACCCTTAAAAGGCCTGTAAGTGAATACCGCCCGTTCGATACAACTGCGCTACCCGATAGTAAGTCATTATTAATTACCCACAATTATATAATATTAAAAGGTATTTAAGAACATAACTATAAGGTATTTTTCGCGGCATAAATATTTATGATAGATTATGTTGGTTTATGCCGCAAGAAATACCTTCAAGTTAGGAAAGTGGATGAGTAAATTGTTAGTTTGTTACATCACTTTTCTAACATAGTTTTGCTCTTCAACTTTTTAATTTTAATAATTGTTCGTATATAATTTATACGTGTGTAGTTCAAAAGGGCGTTATTACAGTATTTTATGCGGGATTAATTTAGCTTTATTTCGCTTTAAAAGTAGTTAAGAATGTTATGTCATCGAGAAGTACCTTTCTCCTCTCTTCAATTAGTATACTTGATAAAAGTAAGAGTTAAGGTTACTAACAGATGCTTCTCTTTCTAAAGTTTTAAAGTAGTTAAATGAATTATAAATTAAAGACAAATTTAGTTCATTTATTTATTTATTTATTTTACAATTACTATTATATACAATGACTATTTTACAATGACTATTTATAATTACTGTTAAACAATTACTATTTAAATCTAGGTACATTTAAAAATAATATAAACACAAGAAATACAAATATAAAAAATACATTTGGAATAAATACTTAATAAATATAAATAAAAACAATGTAAATAATATTAACCTAAAATAAATTCACAATTAATCTTCTCTTTTTCGAATCTGGTCCACTGTAAAGAAGGTTGGTGTGTGGACACAAAGTCCACTGATGTCTTGTGATGTAGGACTCCTATTATTAGGTGGCAGTGGTGTAATGCGTCTGATCCCAAACATCAAATAGACCAACCAACCTGAAACAAAAATTAAAATTATAAACACAAAAATAATAATTAGAAAATATAGTGTGGCTCATTTAAGATGAAAGCAGGTCTGTAAAAAACATTTTTGAACCGCTTTTATCTTAAGTAGGCCACACTGTATGATCCTGTATAATTTATTATCTATTAACACTTTTAATGAGCTTTTAAATAATATATACACTGTATTTATTATTTAAAAGCTCATTATGGCGCCGATGGGAAACTTTTTTTATTGTTAGTTTTATGAAAAAAAGTGATTCCTTATAAAAAGTTCTACCTTAGTCTAAAACTTTAAAATACAACCATCGGATATTAAATTTTTTGAGCCGTATACGAAATGCGTGAAAAAATGATTTTACTCAAGAGTAAAGTAATTAAACCTCGTATATGACTGATAAAATTTGATATCACCTTTTTTTGTGTGCCGGTTACAATCATTTATTACTAATGCAGTGTTAATATACTCACCCAAGATTGTAAAATTTGCTTCTGCTCGTTTTTGAAAAGAAATTAAGTCCGGGTTTTCTCTAATTTCTGTAGCCACTTTGTTCATTTTCTTAGTCAATTCTATGTATTGTGACTCATTAGGGTTCAAGTCTGGAGATATTGGAGGCCACAAGGTAGGTCCCTTTCTGCCAATGCCACTTTTAATTATTGTCTAAAAATCGACGTGGGTTTCAGTCGAAGTGAAGAGGACCACCTTCTATAGCTACCACATTAGTTGTCCAAGGATAGGAAAGCGGTACTTCTTCTAAGAGTACTGGCAGAAACTTAAATAAATTTTGTAACAAATAAATGAAATAAAATATTGCATAAATAGTTTCTATTATTTTATTTACTAATCATAGAAAAAGTATAGTATTCTACTCGTGGGTAATGGCTATATACTATTATTAATCCTTTCTGACCATTCAATAATGATATAGGATACGTAAAAAACAATAATTACAAATAGTAAAAGAACAACAAGACAAAGTGCAAATTACATTAATTAAAAATATTAATGAATTAAGTCTTGCAGAAGACCGGTAAAAAATGAGTGATTTGCGGCTGGAGGAACCCAAAACCATCTTTCCTCTTTAAGACATTTTGTGTTCAGTCATCCATATTTATTTTGTGACATCCAGTGTCTACAATTAAAATGTCACATACTGACAGGTGAATAACTCTATCATCTGCATCCGAATACAAAAACCCTTCTTTTGCAGCTGCTTTTTCGTTTATAATTTTAAGAGGATGTGCCTTCTTGGGTCGCTCTTTAAAAGATTCACGTTTTGGTAAAGAGAAACATCCTATTAAGGGTTTTATTCTACCTAACCTAGACAAGTCTAAACTACCCTATTTTACACTACTAGATATTCTATTTCCCAACAACCTTATTGTAAATTATTCTTTTTTACATTAGCTAAACTATTCAAACTTATTCAATTTACTATCCTACCCTAAATTAGTCTAATCTATTCTATTACTATTCTACGCTTAACTATTTACGCTATTCTATTTCTAATCTGTTCTACGCTACCATAAATTATTCTACACTTAACTATGTACACTATTCTACTCTATTCTAACTTACCCTAATCTACTGTAACTAATAATCTACCCTATTATCGGAAAATTGAAAAGTCGAAAAATAAAAAAATCGAAAAATCAAAAGATCGATAAATTCAAAAATTGAAAAATCGAAAAATCAGAAATTCGAAAAGTTGAAAAAACAACAGTTACCTATGTTTAATAAAAACTATCCATTCTACACTTAACTTTTATTTAAAAAAGAAACCATAATGGCCGTGGACAAAGTATAGTATTAGACTCGCAATTTATGGCCATTATTCAGTCGGGTGACTTGCGCCCCTCGCCTACGGTTCGGGACGCAAACGTTACCCTGCGTGAATAATGGCTACCATAAATTGCTCATTTAATAATATACCATTTAATAAACAAGATTGATCTTTTCCAGTTGAGATAAAGGTCGTATCGTCGGCAAATAGAATAGTTTTGCAAGGGTTCATATATTTAATTAGATCATTGACGTATATAATGATGGAGTACATCACCGTCAGAAAATCCTTCGTTTAAATATTGTTCATAAATAAGTAGATGATCCGAAATCTGAATCGTTATAATCACTTTATGGGCTACTCGAAACGGCCGGGTAATACAAACATAGGTTAAAGGTATACCGGGTGTTCTAAATTAAAGCGTTACAGCAATATACAGCTTTTTATATAAAAAAAAAAACGTTTCAGAAGAAAGTTTTTTATAGTTATGTAGGGAAAAACTTTTGGCTAAAATCGTTTTTTATAGCTAACCATAATATGGCCAACTTTTTAATTTGAACACCCGGTATATTGGGGTAAAATATATGTATATTAAACATACTCACCCAAGATTGTAAAATTTGCTTCTGCTCGTCTTTGAAAAGAAATTAAGTCCGGGTTTTCTCTAATTTCTGTAGACACATTGTTCCTTTTCTTAGTCAATTTTATGTATTGTGACATAAAGATTCAAGTCTGGAGATATTGGAGACCACAATGTAGGTCCATTTCTGCCAATGCCACTTTTAATGAAAATTATTGTCTAAAAATCGACGCGGGTTTCAGTCGAAGTGAAGAGGACCACCTTCTATAGCTACCACATTAGTTGTCCAAGGATAGGAAAGCGGTACTTCTTCTAACAGTACTGGCAGAAACTTAAATAAATTTTGTAACAAATAAATGAAATAAAATATTGCATAAATAGTTTCTATTATTTTATTTAATAATCATAGAAAAAGTATAGTATTCTACTCGTGGGTAATAGCTATATACTATTATTAATCCTTTCTGACCATCAATACAAAATTACAAATAGTAACAGAACAACAACAACAACAACAACAACAAGACAAAGTGCAAATCACATTAATTAAAAATATTAATGAATTAGGTCATGCAGAAGACCGGTAAAAAAAGTGAGTAATTTACGGCTGGGGAACTCAAAACCATCTTTTCTCTTCAAGGCATATTTTACACAATAGTAGGTCATCCGTATTTATTTTGTGACATCCAGTGTCTACCATTAAAATGTCACATACTGACAGGTGAATAACTCTATCATCTGCATCCGAATACAAAAACCCTTCTTTTGCAGCTGCTTTTTCGTTTATAATTTTAAGAGGATGTGCCTTCTTGGGTCGCTCTTTAAAAGATTCACGTCTTACTTGGTAGAGTGAAACATCCTGTTAAGGGTTTTATTCTACCTAACCTAGACAAGTTTAAACTACCCTATTTTACACTACTCTAGCTATTCTATTTCCTAACCTTATTGTAAATTATTCTATTTTAGCTAAACTATTCAAACTTATTCAATTTACTATCCTACCCTAAATTAGTCAAATCTATTCTATTACTATTCTACTCTACCATAAATTATTCTACACTTAACCTTCCACCGGTGGCGCCAAGTCTGACAGACCCGACGCTACTGTATTCGTTCGGCACTCTTCGCGTTACCGCGATATATTGCTGTACGTCTGGGTACCTTCCTAATTTGATGTCTATTAGTCACGTTGCAGAGAGTGTGAGGATAGTTTGTATAGTTTGCGAAATATTGTGTGAAAAGTCTGACAGACCCAGCGCCACCGTTTGTGTTATAAGTTTCTGTATAGCGTTCAATTATTTACTTCGGTGCTTGTGTACTAAATAATTTCATTAGGTAAATTTTTGCTGTTGTAATAACTCAACTGGATCTATGATACAAAATTGAAAGATTGTATATTCGATAATTGATCGTTGTTGCAGGTATGAGTTACGAAAGGGAGCAATCACGATTACGTAAACTTTGGGAAGAACTTGAACGTGAGGAGGTAGCTGACGATGATGAGGAGGAATTGGCTCAAGAAGAAGATATAGTGGAGAATAGAGACGCTGACAGTGAAACCGAAGAAGAAGCGGACAGCGACGAGGACAATGAAGAGAATATTTCTGCAGTAACCTTACGAGTACCGCAGTTTCTTGGAAAAGACGGAACGTCCAAATGGCTAAAACGTTGCCCAAACAAAAGAGTGAGAACAAGAAGAGATAACATAATTCGCATCCATTTGCCAGGTGTCAGGGCAGTTGCGAAAAATGCGAAATCTGTTCAAGAATGTTGGTCACTATTCTTTACAGAAGAAATGCTCAATTCAATTGTTGACAACACAAACAAATACATATCGAACGTGATGTCAAAGTATACAAGAGAAAGAAATGCAAGAGTTACTGATATTGTTGAACTGAAAGCATTGTTTGGTTTATTATATTTAGCTGGTGTTTTAAAAAGTAGCCGCCTAAGTACTGAAGAATTGTGGGATAGAAACTCAACAGGTGTTGAAAGATTCTGGCTTACTATGTCCCAGCAGAGGTTTTTATTTTTATTGAGATGTTTACGTTTCGATGATCTAACAACGAGAGAGGCCAGAAAACAAATAGACAAACTAGCACCAATACGAGATATATTTGATTCCTTTGTTCAAAATTGTAAATCCGCCTACACAATTGGAGAAAACGCTACGATTGATGAGAAATTGGAGGCCTTTAGAGGGCGCTGCGGTTTCAAACAATATATTCCTAATAAGCCAAATAAATATGGAATAAAAATATTTGCACTAGTGGATGCCAATATGTTTTATGTTTCTAATTTAGAGGTTTACGTGGGCCAGCAGCCTGAAGGTCCATTTCGTGTACGTAATGACACCTGCAGTATTGTGCAACGAATGGTAGCTCCTATATCAGGGACCAATAGAAACGTAACGTGCGACAATTGGTTTACCACGTTTCCCCTCATAAATATTTTGCTAAGAGATCATAGGCTTACTTATGTTGGAACTGTAAAAAAAAATAAACCTGAACTACCTCAGGACTTTGTAAATACGAAACCACGTGCTCTATTTTCATCTATGTTTGGCTTCCAGAAAGACATTACCATTGTCTCTTATATTCCTAAAAAAGGTAGAAACGTAATATTAGCTTCTAGTCAACATCACGATGATGAAATTGATATGTCAACAAACGAAAAGGTGAAACCGTCGATCATAACATTTTATAACCAAACGAAAGGCGGAGTAGATACCTTGGATAAACTGTGCGCGACATACGATGTGGCTAGAAACACACGACGATGGCCCATGGTAATATTTTATGCCTTACTCAACATGGCAGGAACTAACTCGCAGATTATGTTTGCTGCCAATAATCCCGATGCAGCACCCCCAATAAGGAGACAATTCCTAAAGACACTTGCTATTAATTTATCAGAAGATCACTTGAAGCGTAGATCTTTACAGCAAAATTTGCCACGAGTAGTGCGAGAGCGAAGACAAGAAGTTGCGGGAACGTCCTTGAATGTGGTACAACCGGAAGAAATTCCTCAGGGAATAAGAAAGCGATGCCATTGTTGTCTAAAAGATTCCAAGACGAAATATTATTGTTTCAAATGTAAAAAGTTTATCTGTCTCTCACACTCTCAATTTCTTTGTTTACTATGTAGACAAACGTTTGAAAGTATAAACGTGTAAAGAACTCACATTGTAGTTATGATCACTGAAGGGATTTTTATTTTGTTTTGTTTATAATGCCTTTTTAATAGAATAACTGTTATTTTGTTACCTTTCTGTTATGTTTTGGGAAACAAGCAATAAAATTATTTTGTTTGGTAATTGTTGGGTATTTGTTCGGTACATCTAATGCAGTATATTATTGATCATAAATTACTTTAACTTGTATACACAAATGACCCGTAAATACAATAAGGTATACAAAAAAAAATTGGGTCTGGTAGACCCGGCGCCACCAGTCATGTAAAGAAAGGGGGCGCCACCGGTGGAAGGTTAACTATGTACAGTATTCTACTTCTACCCTATTCTAAATTACCCTAATCTACTGTAACTAATAATCTACCCTATTATCGGAAAATTGAAAAGTCGAAAAATCAAAAAATCGAAAAATCAAAAAATCGAAGTCGAAAAATCAGAAATTCGAAAAATTGGAAAATTGAAAAGTTAAAAAAACAACAGTTAGTTACCTATGTTTAATAAAAACTTTCCATTCTACACTTAACTTTATTTAATAAGGAAACCATAATGGTCGTGGACAAAGTATAGTATTAGACTCGCAATTTATGGCCATTAATCACTCGGGTGACTTGCGCCCCTCGCCTACGGCTCGAAACGCAAACGTCACCCTGCGTGAATAATGGCTACCATAAATTGCTCATTTAATAATATACTATTTTTAAATGGTAGTTATAGTATTGGATTAACCCCGGCTTCGCCAACGCAATGGTGGTGTCTACACAATCAGCGGAAGCTTTATCTAACTATAAAAGGCGGAATTGTCGCCGCCATATTCAGATTTGATTTAGACTTCATTCAGAACTCAATAATTCTTGTGTCAGTTAAATCTCTTTTGTACTTAGAAATATAAAATAAAGTTTTTTAAAAAGTATTTCGCACGAGTCCAACATTTATTTTGGTTTTACAAAAACAGACGATATTAAATACCTTATATGACAATCATTTTTTAAAAAAATACTGATTTTTAGATTGAAAACATTTTTCCACCTTTTTCGTGAAAATTAGTATTATAGACAACAAAAAAAAATATTTTATGCAAGCTTTGTCCCACTCTTCCCTACCCCTTTGGCATTCTGCTAAAAACAGATTTTTACGTTTCAATTAACATATAGCACTCGATTTTATACAGGGTGTCACAAAATTCCGTGTACATAGATCTACTGTATGCTGGTGAGATCAAAATAAGTCGATTGAGCCAAAATTACCTATATCACAAAGTTGGAAGATAATTTTCAATTTTTTTTAATAACACAAAAACGGTTCGTTCGATTTTTATAAAATTTGGTGTGTAGCAATTTTAATTGAAGAGCCATTGTTCAAAGGAAAAATTACACCAACTGAAATTATGGAAGGGTAAAAACCACCCTAATCCTACCATAAATGACATCGTATTTTTTTCCCTAAATTTTTTCATTTGTAGCATTTTTCCTATCTTGCAAAAAACCTGTATCTCTCATGGTATTTGAGTAAAAAAAATTTTATGGACTGATGGTTAGTCACTTAAAATTTTTAAGAAAACTAAGTTGGCGGTTGTCAACGTTACAATAAACAATTTGATAATTTTGACAGATATGTATGTTGTAGAACTGTAAAAATTGTCATTACTACTCATTTTATGCATGTATTGCATTTTTTCTGTTTCGATTTAAAGTTTTTGTGGAGTTATTTTCTTGAGAGAAAAAATTATTACTAAAAAAGGAAATAAGCTTCGAGTCAAGTTTTTAGGAATGGATAATTCACACAAAAATAATTTATTGTGATATTTATTTTTGTATTAAAGAAATATTTTATATACCATCTTTTATTTCAACACATTAAAAAACAGTTTGGCCGAGTAATCTAAAGTATTCGATCGAAGCTTGAATTCATCCTCAGTCAATATTTTTTTAATTTTAAAACTTAACTGCTTGTTAAACTTAATCAGATTGGTGGTCATTTAGTCATTATTTAACAGTTTAGAGGTTATGATGTCTGGAGGTTATTAAAGGTAGTAAAAAATTGCAGGTGTGTTTGAAAGCTGTTTAACTTGTTTGAGTTTTAATGTTTACACTGGTGGGGAATGGACTATAAAAGATCATTACATTCAAATATAATAAAAATAATATTGACAGTGATAGTGATTCTACAGATTCAAATATTGAAATTATTCCTATGGAACATTTAGAAAACTTATCGAATGGTTCAGAAGATAATTTGTCGGATTTTGATGATGAAAACGAAATCCTGATATTGGACCCAAGCTATTTAGACTTTAAAGTAAACCAAGTTAATGTTGTGAACAACATAAAATGGATAAACTTTCAATGTCGTCAGCCTTTATGTGTTACTCAAAATTACTACAGTGTAAGTGATGAAAAACTATGTAATAGTTGTTTCTATGAAACTTTTAGAAGAATTACTGAAAATCTTAACCCCACACATCATTCTGAACATTTTTCAGGAACTATGAATAGTAATATATTGTGCAACTTGCAATTATTAAATAAATGTTTAATAATATTTGTTGTTTTAATCATCTAACCTCATTTAATAAACTCTATAGACTTATTTGATTTCAAAAAATTATTAATCTTGTATAATAATATTGTGTTTTATAAGTGTAATAATAAAAAATAAACTTTTTAACTACACCGTGCACAGGCATTCTGACTGGTCTTTGGAAAGTACGAAAGCATCACCATATCATGGAGCAGCCAGAATCCACACTCTGCAGAGGGTGCAAATACGGATATACCGCACACTTGTTTTGACATCAAAAAATGTTGAATCAAACCTTATACATTTTATGCCGCTGTATAATAATAAAAAATATTGTTTTTTATATTACCCATACAATAAAAATAATTAAACTAAAGAGAAGCACCTCTTGGTGATGTCAACTCCATAAAATCTGGTAGGCTAGGGGATGCACAATGGGGCCTAAGTGCTGTGGGGGGGGGGGTAACCCACCCTCCACACGCTACAAATACGGATATCTAAAAAAAATGTGGGTTCAAACCTTATACATTTTATGCCCTGTGTATAATAATAAAAAATTATTAAGGTAAAATGAAATCGGACTTTATAAAATAGTTTTTTATGTCACCCGTATAATAATAAAAATAATTAAACTTTATATCGCTTAACTCGTAAAATATTGCTTTTTATGACTCGGTATATTAATAAAAAATAACAATTATTTTAATATTAAAAATTTTTGTAGTAAATAAAAAATTAAATAAAATGTAAAGTAATATTTAATGTTAATGTCATATAATTGAGTATAAACAAATATAGTACCACTATCATTAAAACTCTAGATTAGAAAAAAAAATTAAAAAATAATTTTTGTGATCCATATTTTTACTTTTTCTACATATTGATTAATAATCACAAGTCACCAGATAATTTAATTTTTTTTGCTTTATTTAAAGCGGTTTTTAACCGGTTTAATCTTTTAGCAACCTGCACTGATTTTAATTGATAAAATTTAAGTTTTTTTTCTAAATCAAGTACTAAGTTATTTTCAACTTTGGTAAAAAAAGAATTGTTAAAATGTAAAAAGTAGCAAATTTTCGTAATTTTGTAGAGTTTTATCTTCATCTACAGTTGGTAATGGTGTTAGGCATATAACTTCGTCGCTTACTTCCTGTGATTTTAAACCATCCCTGGAATGGCTGACAGAGTCGGTGTGATGATCCATGGGTTCATTTATGTTACTTCTTTGATCATGGACGTCGTCTGCTTGATTTATTCCTGAGTTATCAAAATAACCCTCAGATTGATTTTGATTATCTGGACTTTTTGAGTAGTGGCGGCTCCTTAGGGTAGGCCTCTGAGGCCGCGCCTCACCCTCAAAATGAAGCAAAGAACAATTTTTTGTATCTATCTTATTACCTATTAAAAGTATATTTTAACAACAGATATCCAGAAAAGAGTTAAAAAAAAACAATGTTTAAGCCGCCATACAATTTTACAAAAGGTAAATAAAAATCCAGGCGCAAACCGCGTTAACCCGCTCCTACTAAACCTTGAGAGTCGACAGAGGCGAAATAGTTTTAGCTTACAGGAAAGCTCCACTCACGGGACCCGACGAACATATCATAGAAACCATAGAGATGCCTATATGACTATTAATGTTAAACACGCGTCTATCTGTCTTTGTCTTGAGGCGACAGGAGTTGAGCTTGGGCATGCTGTCATTGGTAGTTTTAAGTCACATGCCTGTTGTTGATCGTCTGTTCCAGCTCAGCAGAAATAATACCGAAATCCTAATGTATTTGTTTGTGTTTCGCAAATGGGTTGCAGTGATGAGTGTAGGTGGTTGTTTTTGTTTTGGTTCAGTTTAGATTTTTAGCTGTTATTTTATTTTTGTGGTCCACAGTCCACGGGTTTACACTGGTAAGGTAGAATTATTACTTTTTATTAGGCGGTGAGTTTTTAATTTATACAGCAATTAAGGTTAGGTTTACAAAATATCGGTTTTTCTTCATTAATATTTTAAGGTACTTACCTATAACCTGTAATTTTAGTGTTTTATTTTTTAAAATGAATCCTGTGCATGACATTATTCTCTCAATAATTGAAACGCCCTTTTTAAGAAGAAGCGAAACTGAAAAGAGACAGATATTAGGTAGTCGTCCTACACCAAAAATTTCAAAAATATATAACGATAAGAGACAGGGAAAACAATATTCAAGATGTTTTCAAATATCTTGGTACGAAACCTATAAGTGGCTATGTGGAAGTGTTTACAAAGAAAGCTTATACTGTTGGCCTTGTATTTTATTAGGCAACATTAAAAACAATTGGAGTTCAGGGGGTGGATATACCGATTTAAAAAATTTTTCACGGGCGGTAAAATTACATGAAGGTTCCAAAGAACATATTAAGAATTCTGTAGCGCTTACAAGATTAGAACAAAATAGAGCGACTATTACGGATGCACTGAAAGAAAATGCAGGTCTTAATAAAATTTTATATAATGAAAACGTGCGTAAAAATCGCTTATTATTAAGTTATTTAATTGATGTTACTATTACGTTAGGTAAACAGGAGCTGGCATTCCGAGGTCACAATGAAACAACAGATTCTTCTAACCGAGGAAATTTCAAAGAAATATTTGCATGTTTAATAAAGAGAAATGCGGAACTTACCGAACATTGTACAAAATTTAGTCATATTTTTACAGGACAATCTAAGACTATTCAAAATGAACTGATTGGTTGCATACATGAATATATTCAAGAACATATAAAAAAAGAAATAAATGATTCGGATTGTAGTACAGATATACGGAAAAATCTCAGTGTTCGATAACAGTTAGGTATGTGACGAACGGGTCTTTAAAAGAAAGATTTTTAGGATTTTTTGACGTCAGTGAAGATAGAACAGCAGAGAGCCTTTTTCAGTTAATGAAAAGTAGTTTAGAGCCTTATAACTTTAAAGAGAAATTGGTAGCGCACTGTTATGATGGTGCCAGTGTTATGGCGGGTGAAATAAATGGGCTTCAAACAAAAGTTAGATCTATTGCTCCTTTAGCTATATTTACTCATTGCTGTGCCCATAGATTAAATCTAGTATTGCAACAGGGAACAAAACAGATTACACAAAGTCGTATATTTAAATTTTAATGAATGGGATAATTTGATTTTAGTTTTTGAAACTATTATTAATGACTTAAGTTCCGGATCAG